>JACCHY010000040.1:0-600000 GCA_018907195.1 Dolichoris vasculosae | reverse complement strand
TAAGTCACCTTTTTCGTGTACGTGAAATCCATGAAGACCTTTAGTCAAGCCTGTAATTGTTCCATAAATACGAACTCCATTAGGAAGCTGCTCCAAAGTGAGAAAACCTCGAGGGCCATCTATAGGATTTCCATCTTCACTGATAGCTTTAATTTCAACCATAGCCTTAAGACCTATTGCCTAAAATATTAGATTACAATTAATCAGTTAATTTTTTAAACTAATACTAAATTTTTATTAGTCACAAAACGATCAAATATATATATTTAAGAAAAACATTTTTAGTATTTTTTTGTCACTTGAGTTATTCTTATTTATGTTTATATTAATATAATAGTATAAACTATTTATTACTTTACTTAATAAAGACAAAATCTTGTATTTTTTATCATATAATATTTAAAAATTTAAGTCATGATTAAAAAAAATTCTTAACTAATAATATTATTCAACATAAATGAAAAATAAATAAATAAATTAAATACATATAATAGATATCAAAATGTAATACGATTGTCTTTAATTAAATATTATACTAATTATTTTCTGTTAGATATTAACTTATATTTTTAATTAAATACATGTGTATATTATTTATATCTAATAAATAATGCTACTATTTTACAAAGTATATCTTTTTAAAATATTTGTCACAACTACTTATATGATTTAAACTGAAAAAAGAAAACCAATATACAAACATTAAATTAATAAAACCTTATAATATTTTTTATGATATAAAATATTATTTATTTATTTCTAATTAATAATGTAGGTTTAAAGCATAATGAATTTAAATATTAAATATACTTGCATAATCAATGCTTCTGATATGTTTAATATAAAAAAGGCCACGTATGTCATGAATTTTTATTTACAAAATAATATGTATCAATAAGGATTATTTTAACAAAGAACATACAATAATAAAATTAATATTAACATAATGTAATAATGCATTCTTTGATTAATAATTATTTGTCACGATAACATTCAATTTGTGCATTCATAAAAAAAATTAATTAAAAAAACTAGTATTTATTAATTTTAAATTCGATATATAAAAGGTATAAAGATAATGGATCATATTAAATAATATAAAATATAATTTTTATATTTTAAATATTACAGAACAAACAAAAAATTGAAAAAAAAATATAATTGAAAGTATGTGCTCACAAAAAAAGAAGGTTCCATATAAACCTCGTATAAATTACTCCTCCCGCCAGGGAATCCCGGCAGACTTCTGATAAATAATGTCTTATCCCTTCTTATCGTTTCTAGTGCTTTATTGTCAACCGAAGCTACATATATGCTATTAAGTAAGAAAATCTTTAGTATTAATCTTATTGATGGTTTCATTTTTGCAACTATAATGTCTTTATAATTTTTTTAAAAAATTCGAATACTTTTCACAGTTAGTTTAGACACATCAATACTAACTTCATGTACAATTATGTAAGTATTAATTTTCGCATAAAATCTTTTATACTCTAGTGAAGAAGCTTAAAGAAAAATTGTATTAGAAAAAGTTGTCTGACTTAAATAAGTATCTACTGAAAGAATATAAAAGAACAGATATCTCACGGGAAAATAATGTTGACCCTAAAACTTTTGCTTGCTTGTTATATAATTCAAAACAGCCTCTCGCAAGGAGGTTCTTCGAGTAACTACAATCTGTTATGCGTCTTATACGTAAATATATAGGAGGAAGCAAATGTGCTTAGTCGAAAGAATCTACGAAGGTGTGTGCAAGGACCTTGAACGATCGCGAAGGAGGTGGTAAAATATAACTTAGAAAATCTAGAAAAAGATTATTGTACTTGTACTTAATGCTTCATGTTTCTCTATTAATATGTATATACTTCAAAGCCTAACCTTTGCATAACATTTCTTGTACTCATTTGCACTTATATATTTATGTAGTTGAAATAGAGTTTTAAGAGAGTTGCTGAAGTATAATTCGTTATTTGATCATTACTTGTTTAAATGGACCGTTCTTGGTTCGTTAATGACTCATTTGGTAAACTATTTTCTAAAGTAAAATCAGCTTCAAAACAGCCTTCTTTTAATTAGAATAAATTATGATAAGACTCCTAAATATTTCGATTAAACTTTTCATTTTTGATCACTTGTATTAAATTACTGTAATCCATATTAATTTATACACAATATTTAAAAAATTGTTACTTCAGAATATCTTAGTTATTAAATACTTAACAACAACAACATTTTTAAAAGTTATAATTTAAAATTGTAATACTTATAAAAATAATATTTTATTATCAATGGATACAATTTTTAATAAATAAAAGAAAATTGTATATATAAATTGGAACTGATGGTTTATAATGAGGTTTTTAAAAAGTAATTAATAAGTTATATGTATAAAAACAGCAGTAGAGTATTTGAAATTCTTTTAATAATATTTTTTCCATACATATATCTACAATATTATTATATTTAAAAATATATAATTGTTTGAAATCAAACCTTGATCTAGATGTAAATTATTTTCCTTTACACACCATTTTTTATTTTTTCAATGTAACAAAGTGTTAAAATATTTTATGTGAAAATAATAGATGTAAACTCCGATTCTTTATTTTAAAGAAATTTTCGTGAAAATAAATTATTGTAAATTTATTATTAGAGCTATATTTATGAGTCTTTATAACGTATTCCTTACAAGCTTTATATTTAACGTATAACTACATACTTTATAATTAATTTGTTTCTTAATTCATAATTTATTTATTTAAAAGAAGAGATTTCTATTGTTATGAATTTAATTAAATAACTAGAATAAAAAAAAATTAATAATATTTTTATATTAATTTAGTATTAATTAATTTTTTTTAATTATTAAAAAGAAATACAAAGATTATGTAATATTACTGAATTAACTGTTACATCGATTTTCATTGTTCGTCATTTATATATTTAAATCAATCAATGTATCAGCTGGAGAATTACATCAATTTAATACTTATTATATAAAGGAGTTATATATAATTTGTTTTTGTAATTATAACGGATTCATTGTGACTTGCAGTACTTATTTAAAAACTATAGTTACATTTGTTGATTCTATTCTTTTCAATCTTGAAACATCTATATATAAAGTAAATACAATCTATTTACTTTTTATAAATATTTTAGACAAAATAATTGAACTTACTTAATTAATTTACTTAATCATAAAATGTATGAAGTTTACGTCATATATTTAGAAGTTAGAAGAAATTTAGATTCTTATATTTATTATTAGATTTTATATTTTGAAATCTGAGGTATACGTTATTACATTTGTAAATATTTATTTATAAAGATATTTTTAAATTATGTTTTGTAAAATATTTATTAATTAGAACTACATTTTATTTTCAATGCGAATGGAAAAATAAATCATTTCAAAATCTAGAATATATATTTTATTATTTTATTCTATTGCTTCATATCTATTTTCTTTCTTTTTATTGAATATCATAATAAATATGATACAAATAATTACTAAGTGTCGAAAAACTGAAAAATATAAATACGATCTCACACCGTTTGCTTAATTCGAGAAATCGAACGAGAAGCATCGATTATGTATTCCTGCAATCTAGGACATTAATCATGTGTGTATCAAATATTATTATTTACTTTAATTTATAGAAACTAAAAATTAATATAAATAAATGCGAAACTATTTTATTTCGAAATAATTTATCCCAAATAAGAGTATCAGAAAGTAAAATCTGTAAAAATTTCCATATAATGGGAAGCCTCACCAAAAAACAGGCAATTTCTTACAAACATATAGTTAAATGTTTAGGATTACGTCTAGACACAAAATTAAAATTTTGTTGGATTTAAAATAAAAATATGCAACTTCTCTCATGTATTATAGCTAATAATTATGCGGTTCACAGTTTAAATCTAAAGTTAGTTACAATTGTAATTATTTAATGATTATCTTTTATTCTAGTACGATTAATATTATATATATGTATATATATATAAATTATATAAAATTTAATAATAAAAAATTAGTAATAAAATATAATTAAAGTTTTAGATATCTGAGGATTTTTAATATATACATAATACAAAATATATAAATTATAAATATTGCATCAATTGGCTAACTAATTTCATAAATTATCCGTTAGAAATATGTTTTCCTTTTTTATTAGGTTTTTTATCAATTATATGTAAATAATATTTTATTTATAATAAATATATTATCAGATACTTAAAATATTATTAGTAATTTAATTTAATTTAAACATTTTTTGATAATGTTTTTTGAAAGCTTTCTAATATAAAAGAATTTTAGTGTAAAATTGTATATCACAGTTTCTCTTCTTTTTAATATAAATTTCAGTAAATCATACAGTTTTAGAAATCTATAATTTATTTATTAATTATAAGATATCTTTATTAAAGACTAATATGTAAGCTTATTTATTCAAATCAAATCTGTTATTAAGTCAATATAAATAAAATTTATAATTTATTCGCAAAAGAGATGTACAGAAATATACTATTATTTAAATAAAATCTCTTATACAATTTTTAGAAGTTAAATTATATTACAATATATTAAATAAAAAAATGTTTAAACTTAGAAATATATTTAAAATTTAATTTAGTATTGCATCTATATATTTCCGTTTATATATTTACATAATTTTATCTATATAACATAACTGATATTTATTTTAAATCATATTTTATACATTCATGGCTAAATTTAAGTTATTATCATACATCAAATTATTTATTATTTTAATATTTTGCATGTAAATAAGACATTTTTCTTAATTGCGTATTTAAATTTTCTCAAAATTTTTCATGTTTAGACAGGAAACATGAATATCAAATCATCATTGTAGATTTATTGCATTCTAAAGTCATGATTATATAATCTTTAATAGAATAATTTAATAAAAGATATCTAAATAGTGCATATATATTAAAAATTACACAACATATAAATATTCAATTAATTTTTTTATCCAAATATATAGTTTCATAATAAATAGGTCAAATTTTATATTTTCTGAAATAATATATTTAGAAATCTATTTTAGAAAAAAATCAATAAAAGAAAATAGATGAAATTTTTTACGTTTAAAATGATAGAATTCGTTTATCTCATTTCTCTTTTAAGTAAATTTAATTAAAAATTAATCAAAATTTGTATTTTTATTTATTTTAATGTTTAAAAATTTTCAAGAAAAAATTAATACAATGTATAAAATTTCATTGAATTAATTGAAAAATAACTAAACAAAGAAATTTTGTAAAAAAAAAAATAAAAATCATGATAACGACATTATTAACATTCAATTAATAAATAATACAAAAACTAGATGCAAACTCCATAAAGATACGACGTATTACAGAATTTTATAATCTCTAAGAAAATTAATTGCTTTAACAATAGAATTTATGAAAGACAAAGAAATAGCCTTGAAAAAGTAAAAAGGATATTTTTTCTTAATTATACAGCAAACATATCTACTAATTTTCTTTGTAAATTATAATATTCTTATGATGTATAATGAATAACCTTTAACGGGAGTTAGTAGTTGAATACATCTTGTTCAGTAAGCGATAACGTGTAATGAAACTAATAAAAACATTATATATTGTGAATTAAAAAGAGAGAGGCGTTATATTTTCTGTGCACAACTTATTTTAGTTTAATATTTGCTTCTTTCATATTCGTTATTATATCTGCTTCTTTTTTCATCTTATGTATTAATTTTTTCAATAAAAAAAATGTCATTAAGTTACCAAATCCTTATAATTATTATTTTATCATAAAATTATTATAATTTATTATAATTTTCTAAACAGAAATATATTGTGTATAAATAGTATTATTTACAAAAGTTTTATATTAGAAATATATATTTAATTAAAATTTTCATCTTTAAAACAATATCTTTATTACTATTTGCTAATATATATGTAATTTATTAACGTAGGTATTTATTTTTATAATCGTACTTGCTGTAATATACACACACACACATATATGTATATATTAAAAATATAATTTTTAATAAAATCTTTTATAATTTAATTTATAATCTTACAAAGTTATTATAAAAGTACTAAAATCTATTTTTTATCTTTGAGGAAGGAATTTTTATTAAAATACATTATAAGAAATGCAAATAAATTTTTAAAAGTATAAACTATTTTATTAAGTATTTTATTACACAAAAATCCTTTTTATTGTCAATAAATATTTTTAAATCATTTGATATAATTATAATTATATAATTTTTTACATTATCATATTTTATAAATTACTTAAACAATAGTTGGTATTGTATCACAATAGTTTTGGATATTGTATTTGTTCATAAGAACTTTTCTTTAAATAATTGAAATAATTTGTTTCCGTTATAATTTCTGCTATTTTAGTTATTTATTATTTAATAATATAATATTTATTTTTACAATACATTTTAAACTCATTCAAATATTTAATGTAAATATAATAATAAATAAATGCATATTTATTTGTTTATAAAGCTACTCGTGCTTACATTATATTTTAAATACAGTGTTTTTGCACTCAGAGGTTTTTGTACTCAGAATAACAACAATACAGTGATTTGTCCCATTAATTAACTTAAAGTTAATGCCTTGTTTGGGTTGATGAGCGGTAACGATGCTAGAATGAAAAAGGCGTTCGCTTGCTTCCTAGGCATACTAGACTACTGCCTTGACTGATCAAAAACGAATAACCATGAAAGCGTCCTTGCACGGTACTTTTATAGCCTCAACATAAGTTTCATTCCATAACATCTAACTTAATGCCGAGAAACTTTTGGTTTATAAAGGAATCTGTGAGTTCAACTAGGGTACATATATTGAGGAGTTATGTAATAGTTTACGAACGAGCTACATAATCGTGAAAACTTGTCATCGCAATAGAGCCACGCTGACACTAAATTAAATTGTAATTGATACAAGGGTATGAGAGCTCGGTAATTTGTCATATGACACGGGAGAATCTTTACTTCGTTAATTATATCAATGAGGGAAAAATACGAACTCTATGACGCGTCGCACAGTAAAAGTGAAGTGAGCTACTATACAGTGTGGCAATGGTAGATACTGTAGTAACTTACGTAATACTTTTATATGCGTACTTATACACCTATGTTACGCTTACATAATCTACACACTGTTTCCACTTTACTTATTATGCACAACGCATATGTAGATATGCATAAATATATATGCATATAAAGAAGATCTAGGTATTTTTATCACAATTAAATGTAGTAGAAACTATGAATATAACTAAAACAAATATTATTTAAAAATAAAATAATTTATCTCTTTATAATACAAACATGGTTTTTTATTGAAGAGAAGAACTCTAAATCTCTGAACGATATTTTTATGCCTTTTCAAAAATAGAAGAGAAAAGCTTTTTACCCATCGTTTATTTTTTTTACAAATACTAAGATTATTCTTAAAGTTTCTGAAATATTAATTTTTAGTTTATATTACTATCAATTCTCATTTTATATAGAAGAAAAAGATTTATAAATATTTATTCAAATTTTATATTTATCTTGTTATAAATTATACTCTTCTAAATTACTCCATTAAAAAAATTTCTTTTAGATTATAAAAGTTATTAAATATCTATGATTTCATTTCTAAAAAAACTTTCTATTAGAAATTTTACAATGATTATCTATACTGATGCAAAATTTATAAAATAAAATACACGTTGAATATTTTAAATGAATGCTGATTGATTATATTTAAAATAAATATGCAAAAACTTATCTTTGTTAGCAGTTGTGTGACTTATTTTATTACCTAAATTTTTGGTTAATAAATTTGCAGAATTAAATACGCAATTACTATGTGATTGGTTTTTTATGAATCATGCACATATTAATATTTACAAAATATTTACTTAGGCGTGCACACACACACACATATATAATGAAAATATTAAATTTTAAATCGTATAAGATTAATTTAATATTTATTTTATATTTATTACGATTTTTATAAATAGTTTGTTACAAATTTGTTCAACTTACAAAATATTTTAATTCAGCATTAAATTATTTTGGAGAATTCCATAATTAAAAAATATAGAAATATATAAAATATGAAACTGAAAACAATATTGCTCATAAATTTAGAAAAGTATCGAAATATAATAAAATGTAATAAAATAATATAAGAAACTGTATAAAACATAATGATTATTAACTATAGATATTAACTCTTCAATGAAGATAATAATTATAAGTAGTTGAAGACCTACTTACTAATTGAAAAACACCTGCATTGAGCAAAGAGTTTATTTTTTCTATATAAGCTTATGTCAGTATATTTGAACCACCCAATATATGATTGACGTATATATATATTATCAATAATATTGCTACATTTTTATTAATTAAATCTTGTACTGAGTATTTTGATAGCAAACTTGATTTGTTTAGTAAAAACAATTAACTAAGCAAAAAGAGATGGTATTCAATATTTGCCTATTGAATCTCTCTTGAGGATCTCTAAATGATTTGTTAATAATTCTGGTATTTATCATTAATGCAGATTAGATAAAACATTATCTCGATATTTACCGAGGAATCAATTTTTAACATTTTGATATAAGTATAAGTTTTGTATATTCTCTCATCAGTTTTTTTTATAATATACTTTGATACCTGCTATGCCTCTACGTCTAGGCATAAAGTACAAAACACATTTAACTCTCCTGTGAATATTTATACTTCAAATATATTAAATTTTTAGTACAATTATTAAATTTATTAATTCATTACAATTTAATTTATTTAAAATAAAAATATTTTAAATAATACATAAATTTCATAATTACAACCACGATTAATGTAAATAAAAAGAATTAAATATTAATTTTTCATCACATTTTTTCTATATTACCTAAATATAAAATGAACTTAATATGTATAAGTTAGCAGTATTTCTATAATATTTGTAATAAAGTTGTAAAAATTTAATCTTAAAATGTGAATTTTTATTTTAATTTTATTATTAATAAATTTATTTTTTATAATAATTTTATTGTAAATAGGAAAATGCAAACTAGAAAAAATTTTAAATGATTTATAACAACTGAAATAAATTGTAAAACATTTATGAAAGATTCTTGAATCTTATTTAAAGATTATAAAAATTATTTCATTTAACATTATTCTGCGTGAAAAAAAGAACCAAAATATCGGGCCATGTTTCTCGAGTTCGTATACTATGTAATTTATATGTGAAAATTTATCTTCATAAATAAAAAAATTATTGCACCTTGCGCGTTTAGTTTATAAATATACATATAAAGGGAAGAAAGAATTAATAGAAATGTGTTGTGCTTTCATTTTTTCACTTAAAAATTACATAATTTAATAGTATTTCACGCAATAACTTATAGATACGTTTTATCTATCTATAATCTATATTTTAGATTCATATGTCCAATCATATTCATTTTGATCTAAAATTGGTTTTAGCATGTGTTATTACAAAACCTTTTATAAAAGAAATTGTGTAAAAACATATAAAAACATGCTACTTATACTGAAACATAAGAAAATGTATGTATTCAACTAATCATATAAGTAATCATTACTTTTCAATAACCCTTGAGAAAAAATTTTTAAAGATTATATTACATACGTATACGTATCAACGGTAATTGTTATCTGTGTTGCTTTAAATGTTTAGTTTTTTTTAGATTCCAAAAATGAATACAATAATTGTATTTGTTTTGGTATATATTGCCAATGTTTTGAGGTAGGTAATATTTTAAAAAGAACTGTTTATAATCGCATTTAAACACAATAGCGCATACGCTAAAACATCGTTTATATTTTTATTTTATGTGACTTTATTTTTGTTTAATCAGTGATATAGTTTTCTATATTTTATATCATAAAATCTATTTATATATAAATAAATAAATATTTTATTCATAATGTATTTTATTCATAAGTTTAAAACATATTTTTCATGTTAATATCATACATTTTATGTAGATCTATACAAATTTATAAATAATAAAATACTAAATGTGCCATGCTTTTAGAGTGTCTTAATAAAATCCATTACAGAAACAAGAAGGTAAGTAATTATATTAATATCATCGATATTTTCAATTTTCACAAAAATTGAATATTTCTTCAAGAACATTATTAAAAAAAATATATGATAAATTAAAGCTCTCTTTTTGGAATATGCACATTTGTTTTGCACAGTAAAATATTTGTTTAAATTTAGACAAATTAAAATATATCCAGTTTATACTTGAAACATAATTATTTTATTTATAAATACAAACAAAATTACATTATAAATTGAAAAAATTAAAAATAATTGATTGGTTGATTATCAATTAAGTACATTTTTTTTTAATGACATGTATTAAAAATATTCTGAAAAACAGTGAATTAAAATAATATTATTTAATTATTAGAAAATATAATAAAAAATTGATTATTGGATATTTAAATATGAAAAAAACTGAATTATTATATTTATTCATACATTTATTTTTAAAAAGCTACTATATATTTAATACCTAAAGTGATTTTAAATATTAAATATCTATTGAATTATCAATTCAATTAATTTTATACTAAAAATTTTTTTTAAATCTTTGAAAAGTTCGTATTTAAAATTTTAAGTACTTATTCTTACAATAATTTTAAATGTTAATATTAAATCTTAATTTATTTTATTGATAGATTTATTTTATTCATTTATTAATAAATATATAAATTTCGTATTTAATATATTTAATCGAAAATAATATGATTTTTAACTATAATGAATATTATTGGCTTATAATTTTACTTCATTGCTTTACAGCAAATTTTTTCATAATTTTTGTATTATATAAATATCTTTTGATACGATCAAAATAAAAATTTATTTTTGTCTTTTAAAAAATGTTACTTAAACTCAAAGTGATAACTACTGAAAAAATTAGTTACTTTATAACTGTTAATTTATAATAAATTTAGAATACTGATTACAAAAATACCGAATTATTTTTATTGTATTAATAATATTTATAATATTATTTAAGTCGTTAATATTTTCTGTACTTTTAATACACTATTGTAACATGTTAACTCAAGTTTTTCATTAATATATATTTAATGATGTATAATCTAAAAAAGAGACATATGTTAGTAAAGTAAAACAATAAAACTATATATAAATAAAAAATAAAATTGTTGAGATTCAATATTATTACGGTAATTTGAAAATAACCAAATTGATAATATAATATCAAACTGTCTTTCGGTAGAAATTATTGATCATTCTATTAATTAGTATTAAATACCATTTATTTTTTTATATTCATTATAATCACGATACACAACCTGGTCTCATCTTTTTTTTAACATATATAATCTAAATATCTCCGTGGACATATAAACAAGGTAACGTTGATCAGAAATTGTGTTATTGGATTAAAGAATGTCAAATACTGAGTTGCGTTAACACTCAAATGATTTAGGAGTACAAAAAATCATACTGCAAGAAACTGCACTTTGAGCATTGCAGCTGAAAACAATAAAATCAAAAAGGTATGAGTATATTTTCCCATTATAAACTATTCAAATTTCTCCTCTATTTTTTCAACATTTTAATAAATTTTATATAATTATAATATTGAAAAACCACAATCATTGATTTACTAATGATACATAAAGATTTTCATAAATAGATAAATCTTAAATATAAATTATACATAATTTTAATAATCTTATAAATGCAAAAATAAAAAGGCAAGCAGAAAACATATGTACTAATAAATCATATAAATAAATTAGATCTATTTCCCTTTATAAATATTTAACGAAATTTACAATACAAAGTAAATATTTCTAATTATTAATTTACTTTATACTACAAATTATACATCAGTAATACAATAAAATAAATAATTTAAACTTATAAAGATTGTAGAAAAATAGTGCATATTAAAAGTATAAAAACTTAGTGGAAAGATTTAATGTATTTTTTATTTATATATATTTTAAAAAAAATATTTTATTAGTCTATATTTAAAGCTTAATCATAATAGCTAACAGAAATTTTATAAACTTTTTAATTTAATTTTGATTGAAATTATATACATTACTTTTAAGATGAATATAAACAAATAGAAACATTTGTGTAATTATATGTTGTAATTTACTTTTAAAATAAATACAAGCTTTATCTGAAATATAAGTCTAAATAATGAAATTAAAATATTATTTTTCGAAATTAATTTGAAATTTTATTTTACTGTAATGGCTTAGCTTAGACATACATTTCAATATAAATAAATAAATAAATTTTGTACATAATATATACAAACTATTTATAAAGTATAGAAATTAATAAGAAAATAAATTTAAAATTAAAGTATAATTAAAATAAGGTTATATTTTTTATCTGAAAAAAAATAATCATTCCCCGAAGAAATTGATTTAATTATTGATTTAACGAGTTTAAAGTATCTAAAAAGCTAAATGATTTTATCGAATTCTCAAAATTATTTAAATTATATAATTATTTTAATATATTTATTTATAATATTTTACTAAATTAGAAATTAAAATATTTTTAGAAACAATAAATTGTTCCTAAAACGTATTATTTACAAATTTTTTACATAATACTGAATTTTAAATTCTTTTTAAATAAAAATAATAATATAATTGGAACATAAAAAAATGATAATGATTTAGGAAGTAAAATATAATTTCTAGATATCAGAAAAATATTTTTTTGCATTAATTATAAAATAATATGATTCCTTGTAAAGTTCTATTCCTTTTATTTATAGTGTTTCTTAATGACCTCTTTGTATTTATAGTAATTAGAATAATCGAAAATGTATCGAATTTTTAGCATAATTTAGTTAAAGAATTTATATTAAAAAGAATTTTTAAAAGTTTAATTCCATATTAATTACAGTATAGATCTTTCTATATTTTATTTTATATATATAAAAAAGCATATTTTATTTTTTTTTACAAATGTAAGACATTATATTTGCCAGAATTTATAAGATTCAATTTTTTAGCACAAAAATAATTTAAAATTTCTTTTTATCGTTTCTTAGTAATAATTTTTAATATCAATATTTTTTTATAACTTTAAATTATATTAAAATAATATGTTTCAATAATCCAAATAATACGCAGATAATTTAAATAAAATTTATTTTATACTCGTTTGTATTTTAAAAAATATTCAAAATATATAAAAATAAAATATAATAAACTTTATGAAATGAATAATCCTCATAAAATTTGCAATTTTTATATATAGTACTAGTCTAATAATAAACTAAATTAACCCAAATAATACAATACTCTTCTTTTATCGATCTTTGTTTTATTTTGCTTACAGGTCGCCCGAAAGAAATTGACCAAACTGTACTCCTTCTATATTTCAAACTGAATTACTATTTTTTATTGCTACTTACTTAATTATATTAGAAATGTTATAAGAAAAAAATTATGCATATTGTATACTTGTTTACTACTCTCACTTAATGGATTAGTTCATTCTATAAAATTCACAGAACAATAAATTTAATAACTAAGTATATAGTATATCAATACAAATTTTAAAAATCAATTCAATATTTTTTTAAATAGTAAAAATTCAGATATATTCATTAAATATTTTTTCTATTATTTAAAACAAATATAATATGTATTTGAAATTTTTATATTATAAAAATTGTTTATATTATATCATACTTATAAAAAAAATTAAAGTTTTAAAACACTGAATAAAATAAGGGTACAGCATTATACTAAAATATATTTTGTATTACTTAGACATGTATTAAGAAATTGAATTATATTAATGTATTTTATATATTTTTATATTGTAAAAATATAAACACAATATAATACTAATTAAATGATTAAAAAATATTAATGAAATAATAATCACATATAATTAATGAAAACTAATATTATAAAACTATTATACAATTATGAACGTTATTTGAAATTTCAGTTGAATATTATTCTAAGTCATGATTATTATTTTAAAAAATCTTTATTTTTATAATAAATATTTTAAATAACATTTCTTTTATCATAAATATAGATGAAAGTATTATTATAAGATAATAGATTTACTTACTTTTTCAAGTGAAAAATTTTAGAAAATCTAGAAAGCTATCTCTGTAGTAATGAATGGAATATAATGATTATAATTTCATATTATTAATAATACTTTTATTTAAAAACGTCATTTTATTTCAAGATTCATATTTAATTGTTCATGAAATTATTTAAATATCTTTAAAAAATAAATAAAAGATTGTAAACAATGTAATTTTTTAAATCTACAAAAAAATTAATTTTCATTAACAGCTGATAATATTTTTTTTTGTATTAGATGTAAAGAATTATATTTAAGAAAACAGATATTTCACAATATTAATAGTGTATTAAATTATTTAAGAAAATTTTAAAAATTATTTAAAATACGTGATTTAAAAAATACATAGTATTAAATAAAATTTAAAAAGAATAATAAAATAAAATCTATGACAAATTTTCTTTTATTTATAAGTTGTTTAATCTATTTGTTTGCGTATATATACATACTGAGGCACACCTATTTTGGTGCATACATGTAAACATATTTTTAAATTAAAGCAGAAAATTTGTACTTAAAAAAGAATCAGTTAATCTTAACATACTGAAAGAAAGTTCAATATCATATTTTACATAATACAATCAAATTCTGATAAATATGAGAATTTTTTTAATAAATTACAAATAAATGTGAAACAAAAATTCATTTTCATTAAACAATAATACAGAATAAAAATTTTACAGATTAAAATTATAAATTTTTTAAAATTATTTTTACAATCATTTATTTATAGTAAAATTATAGTAATGTTCCGATATCTAAATTAATTTGTCATATCAAATTGTATGATGTAAATAAATAAAATTCATTAAATGTTTTTACTATTCTTACAATTATTGTTATGATCTTGGCATTGTCAACAAGTAAATCATGAACATAATTATCTTTGAAACTAATAATTTATAGAAAAAAAAGTAAATAGGAATAACTATTGTGTTTTAGAATAATCAATATGAAAATTGAACATATGTATTTTCACTATGGAAAAATTTGTTTTCGTAAAAATTTAAATTTGATACAAAATAATTATTAATATCATTTTTAGAAAATGAATATTTTAGAAGAAATATTAACATAAGAAACGACTACTCGATTATTATTAAATTGTTGATATGTCCCAAATTGCAATTAATACTAACAAGTCAATGTGTAAAGTGCAAGAGTTACATGAACCTTCGGAAATTGTAGGAATTTGTCTAACAAAAGAACATTTGACTTTAAGTGACGACCCTAGATGAAAAGGTATTTGGAGATAATTCAGATTATAAGGATTGTTGAGTCAGCCAGTGATTGTAACCATGGAGACTCACCGCTAATAACAACAACGAAAACGTAAATACGAGCACTTAAAAGTCATTTTCGCCAATCGTATAACCCTTTTAACGTGGTGTTATTCAATCATCCCTAGTCTAACTAAGTGCCACTATTCGATCTTAATACTCGTTCACATAGTAATAACCTAGTAGGTACGCTCCCTACGAATGTAAGGTGCATTATTCAAACTAACTCTAACTGCAACATACATTAGTTAACCCTCAGAGCAACTCAAATACCCTTTGTTTAGTGTTTTAAGTGTAGCGTGAAAAATAAAGACAAAAAATACACTACTTGTTTTTATCCAATTTTCATGTCTTCCGACTACACAATTTTTCATATTTTCATGTTTTAACGTGCTGCACGAGCGTTTTTATTAAATTAATACGTGTTTCAAGTGAATTTATTTATCATTTTTCTAAATTCGTGACGTAAAATATCAACATAGAAGATGAAGATCTGTGGCATGAGCTCTATGAAATACATTATATTCCTCTTTAATTTCATATTTGCCGTAAGTCATTTATTTTTAATCTATTTATGTTCAACGCTTTTACTTTTTGAAATTCTTTCTCTCTTACTAAAAATCTTATTAGTTAAATTAATAAGAAATTTACATTATCGTAACATTATCATTATCTTTTATGTATCGAATAAATTATTTTTTATCTCGAAAATATGTTTTATTTTAACATCGATATCTTATAATAAATATCTATGTTAAAATACATCTATAATTACTCTAAAAACGATAACGTTTTAAATTCTATGGCTGTAAAGATATTTTCTTCTATATGGCCTTTTTTACAAATACAAAGAATTTCTAAAACTCTATAAGCTTAATTCATAAACGTAACACGCTCAAACTTAATATTTTTACTATCAATACTAACAAAAATTATATTAATATATTATATCTTTTGAATAAAAATTTTTCTGATTATAATTAAAAATAAAATTCTGTGTATAAAATAAGTTTATTATAATGTTTAATTTTATTTTATAACGTTAAATGTTAATATTGAATTCTTGCAGTAAATTTATATAAACATTAAGTAATTGTTTCATTGTTATAGATAGTACATACTTATTATCATCTATTAAAATAGCAATTATTTACTACAAAATTATACAATTATGTTACTGAAATAAAAAATTTTTAAAATATAAAAATATACAATATAGAATAAAAAACTATAACTGCCTATTAAAGTTAATGCAAGATAGATAAAACCATAAATAAAATCACTATAAATACAAATACTTAAAATTACAATTAGGTTTTGAGTTAATTTTTCAACCATTTTCTTAAATATTTTATGTTAATATATTATAATTTATTATTATGATTATTATATAGAAAATATTAAAGTAAAGATAATTATTATTTTAGTTTAATATTAATTTAATTTTAATAAATATTATACATTAATATAATATTTCTCATTTAATAACATTTCTCTTTTTATGCAGAAAAAAAAGACATTTTAAAAGAATTATAAAACATTGAATAGTATTAAATTCGTTAAAAACTTCTGTATTACTTAAGATATTGTATTCTTTTTCAACTTTTTATAATATATTAATATATATATATATATATAATTGTTAAATTTGAAATAATTTAATTTCTTTTAATTTTTATAATATATTTATAACAGCAAATAAAAAAAATGTATTTATTAATTTTCTTACTGTTCGTAATTAAAAATAATTCGTAATTAATAAATTCATCACTTAACTATATATATGTATATTCATAAACGTATGTGCGTCTATATAATATAAAAATTTGAAAAAATACAGGATAGCAAATAATTCGAATAAATATTATCTTCATATGGTAATATATAAATTTAAGCCATAAATACAACAAGTAATAATATTAAATATTATGAAGTTAGTATTTAAAAAAAAGGAAATAAAAGGGTTTCATTATAGAATATAAGTAAATATAAATTTCTAGATTTAAAAATTTTTTAATATGAAAAAATACTTTCATAAATTAAAATAATATTTTTAATATGTTTCATATTTTATATTTTTCTTTATCAATGTTTTGTTATTATATTAGATTAATAAATAACTAATAATTCAAAGATGCTTAAAATCAATTACTTGATTTTTGTTAACAGACTTCTTCTAAAATGTAAATTATTGATTTTTTGTACATAATAACAAAAGGAATTCTTACAGGTTTAATTGTATAAGAAGTTTTATGTTATCTGATTTAAAAATAAATTTTCCCTAATTCTTTATAAAATTTTATAGTATATTTGAAAAATTTATTTGTTAATATTTTATATAATTGTTGAAAGAGGTTTCGAGCGGCGACAAGGTAAGGAAAAATAATCATTAACAAACTCGGGTTAGATTACCCGGACCCAGTCGGATAACGAATTACTCGCCTCCAAACTTCAAACACGTGGCGCGGGGACGCCCATAGCTCGTGCGAGACTGTGTAAGCAAACTCACCTATCGCAAATCAGAGAGGCGAGGAGTAACGAGAAATCCTTGCAGGGCTCCGCTCGGGGTGATGCACAATGCTAATCTCGTGCACGTCGCCACAAGGAGCCTTTCAAAGAAGGCACGTGACACCGATGACGGAAGCAAAGACAAAAGGTTTCGCGAGAAAATCTTATTCGGGGAGGTTACGAGTGACTCGGGTGTCATGTAAGGTCAACTGAGAATCGACTGTACGTAAAAAAGCAACTAAGAATCAACTATATGAAGACAGACCCACCATTACGCTAGAGGACGAGCGTAGCCCCGAATAGGAAGGCGTGAGGGGGTTGTAACGCGAGCCCCTCCAGACAGCGAGTTGGTGTCCGAGTTACAGAAGAGTTAGTGGATGGCAAGCAACTGAGTCAACTATACGAAGAAAAACAAATGGTATGACACGCGCTTGAGAAACGCAGGGAGTTCGGAAAATTACGCAATATGAAACAACAACAACTTGTCAAGTCTCGATCCCTCCGGGAGAGTAAAAAATAAAAGAAGGGAAAATGCAGTAGAACCGGGAATGAGCAAGGATATAAATACAGGTACAGGCCGGGCCATGTGCAGATTTTTCGGACTCGATCGACAACACCGAGTTGACGAAAGCAACATCTTATGAGCATCTACAGCAAACAAGATATTGTACGCGACATCGAGACTTGTTATACACTTTCGAAAGTCAACCCGTTGTAATACAAAATATTGTCAATTAAATAAATTATGATCAAAAGCAAAAGTACGAGCATTTATTTAACCTCCAACAATAATATAATTAAATTTTAGATTGTTTTCATATCAAATAAATTTGTATACATATCAAAATAATATTTTAAATTATTCGGTAAATCTTTATTTATAATCCAATAGTATTTATATTTCTTAATTTGTATATAAAATATTTTAATATATAGTTTAAAAAATAAATGTTAAATATAGAAGCGTTTAAAAATACATTTGAGCTTAAATTTTAATTATTATAAAAAACCATTAATTGTAATTTTTAAATTATTTTTTATTTTTTTTAAACTAGATTGAACTAAAATTTAAAAAAAATCCTTGCGACCAAAAGATAAAGAATGAAATATAATATGTTTATATAAGAAAAATATTTAGTATTTTATGTATTTAAGATCTGATAATATCATAATAAATTGAATAAATTAATTAGACAAAAAGTAAATTTAAAAGAAATTGTGTTTCATAAAATATATTCTTAACGAGATACGTAGAAAAAAATTCACAAAATCTGTAAAATTAAAATTTTCACTAAAATGATAATAAAAAATAAGTAAAACTTTATTTGAAATTTAAAAAAGTATTATATATACAATTAATAGTTTTAAATACTTTTATTTACTATTAATAAACAATAATGTAAATAGTATAAACGATAATTTTAATCACCTACTTACAAAAAGAAAATAATATTATAATGCATTGATGTCGGACAAATAAGTAACTCGTTTGTGTATGATTTAATAATAGTAATTTATTTATTAATATAAGTTATATTAAACATACAGTGACTTAATATTGATATGGTAACGTTCGCGAAGAAGTTTTAATGTGATCTGCTCTTTGTCTGTTTTTTATCTGGTATTCTTCTCGCTGAAGTCATGTATTTAAAAGATAGCACTAATCTCGGATTCAGTGATAGATACTAGAGTTCAACGAAATAAATTTTACGATTAGAGGTAAAAGAAAATATGCGTGAGAAAAGGTTAAGTTGTTGCGTAAGGTAAGGGAAGTAATTAAGGAAAACTATGCACAACAAAAACAAAAAAATTAGATGCATTGAAAAAGAACACTATGTGACATGTAAGCAATGGAAAGTTGTATGTACATTACAATATTTAAAGTAAAAAAACTTAATTGTTTGAATAATCTAATAATATATCTAGCCCCTAAAAATAGCAGATAATATAAGAATTTTATTTTTTTCTTTTATTAATTTAATTTTATATTTTCTTTATAATGTAAAAATATTCATGTATTATATTTTATTAAAATTAATTATATTTTATTAAAAAGTAGTTTTTATTGCCAAATTCAATCTTGTAATATTTACAATTTTTTAATTTATAATGAAGTTATAGAATGCATTATTAGATACTAGAAAAAATTAATTATATTATTTATGTGAATAAATTATTCAAACTATTAACTAATATTTATATTTTACAATTCTTTATAAAAATAAAGGGTCAAAAAGAATTAAAATGATTATAAGTTTATAGACATATATTAAAAATTAATTTATGTTTTTCAAAATATTTTAAATTCTAAATTATCATTTTTTGTTTTTATTACAGAAATAGAAAAATCGATTTTGGCTTATAATTTGTATAGTCGTTGGCTAAAATAGGCGCTAGACCGTTTATTTATACATATATTATATGAGCGTGACTTTTTTGTTAATATTTTAACGACTATATATTTTTATTATTAAAATATTAAAATATTACAAAATAATATTTTAAATAAATTTTTTATAATATTATTTTTTGTAGGTTTCTGGACTTGGTATCATCATAATAGGTGCTTTAGTTTTATCAGATGTCAATGAATTTAAATATTTCTTAGAAGGAAGAATTATAACACCATCTATTCTACTAATATTTACAGGAATAATAATATTTATTGTTGCTTTCTTAGGATGCTATGGAGCAATTAAGGAACACTACAATTTACTCATTGGGGTAAAAATATAATTATCGAAGAAATATTACATATATTGCATTTTATTTTAAATGTATTTCATCTAAAGATATTTATTTATAAATGAATAATATATCATTTTTTAATAAAATTGATCACATCTATATTTGAATTTTAATGTATGTATATATATTGTTATATATATCGAGGTTAAGTTAGTATTCTTGAATAATTATGAAATAAGTTTAATTATATAAAATAGTTTCATCTATTATTCTCAATGAATCTATTCTTCAAATTCTCAGTTAAATTTAATGCAATTAAATACTATGTAATTTTTATATTCAAATCAATATATTGCGAGTTTATAATTATCCATGATATATTTTACTAAATATATAAAAATATCTATTTACACAATATATGCATTTCAGTTCGGCATAGCGCTGTTGATTATTTGCATTATTGAATTAACGATAGGTATTGCTGCTGCAGTTTTAAAAAGTGATTTTGACATCTTTATGAAAACTACTTTAAAAGATTCCATGCAAAAATATTCAGAATCTAAAATAGATGAAATAACATGGAATAATGTGCAGAAGAAGGTAATAAAGTTACAAATTTATATTTGCTTTTTATTAGATACAATTGGTTTATTTAAAACTAAAATAATATTATTAAATTATTTAAAATTAAACAGTATCATTTAATATTTATGAAAAATTTATAAATTTGATTTCTAAGAAAATCTTTTTTATCAATATTTATTTTACTTATATGAAAAGGAATATATATCAGATTAAAGAAAAAGTTAGAAAACATACTAGAAGTAGTAAAATTTTAAAGATTCATTTTTTATAGTTGTCTTTCCTTTATATGAGCATGATTTGAGGTCAGAATTCAAGTTCGTTAAGGAGAAACTAGAGAAATACGAAAATACAATTAAATTATTAGTCATATAGGGCCGTACCTGTCGAGTTATATTTAAATTATAAAGGTGATGCATTAGTACAAGATCCATGCCTTTTTCATAACTTTAAAAACGACTAATTACCTGAAGGCGAAAAGAAAAAATCAAGAATCGATAAGAATATTGATGAGATACTATTATGGTCAATCAATAAAGATGAAACTCGATATTCTAAGAGCCGCAAATCTTGTAATATTTTTACAGTTTTCATAGGATTACTCTTTCTAGCGGTGGTAATAACCTCAAAAAATTTATGAAATGGAGAAGTCACGCCAAATAACGGTGTATATGAAAGTACTAATGTACATAAACATTGAAAGGGCTAAGAAAGAAGAGAAAAATCAAGATCATGTGAACATGGGGAGTTAATAGAGCTACTGGTTTACTATATAGTGTCTATACATATATTTTATATATATACTAGCACTTTTAAATTAACTAATATGCATTTACATATACATTTCTAGTTATACACGTCTTAATATATATAGTGATTTACTCATAAATAAACAAACATGTATATATGCCTAGTTATAAAGTTATGCATATTTATATGCAAACAATTATATATTACAGCTATTCAAGACGAACACTAAACATAATGCAAAACATTAGCACTAACATATTAACAAGTGGCTTTCACGGTATTATGCAAATGTTAAACCTATAGGATACCTAAAATTAATATTGAAAAATCTGTAAAAAGCTTTATTATATCTAAATTCAGATAATATACGAATAAATTATTCTTTTGCTTAAGTGTAAAATTAAAATTATAGAATATATCTGATAAATATTTTAAATACTTCGTAACTAAATTTATTCTAATAAAAGTCACTTAGTACATGAATAAAAATTTATAGATTTTACATAAATTTTTTTCGTAGCTACGTAATATTTATTTTAAATTAAAAAATATATGTACCTAAAATAATAATGTAGAAGTAATAAATAATTAAAGTACTACCTATAAATTTTTATTTTACTTATAAGAAAAAATTATGAATAATAAAATAATTTTTAAACTTATTAATAAATATTAAAAGCAATTTATTTATGGTATAGTTTTTATTAAATTCTTTTTTGTTATAATATAGTTTAATTGCTGTGGCATCAATTCACCCACTGATTGGCAACTGAGCGATCCTAACAGATTTTCTCGAGGACTTCCACCATATTGTTGCAAAACTTATACAGGCAATACGTGCGCTAATAGTGATTATGAAGCATTCCAATCAGGTTGCTATTCTAAAATAGAAATGAAAGTTCAGAAAAATGCTAAAATATTGATTGGAATCGGTATAGGAATTGCTTTTATTGAGGTAAGAATATTGTTTTCACTAACAAGCATTAAATATTAATTATAAATAAATTTAAAAAACATTTATATCACATATAAAAAATTCTAAATGATTGTATTATCTAAGATATTATTTATTATTTATAAAGATTAAATTTAATAAATTATTTAATCTCTATGATTTAACAATTTAAAAATCTATATATTCTATCGATTTAAATATATGATTGTTATTTTTATTAATCTAGATTCTTTTACTGTATAATTTATAATTTCTTCGATATATTATATAACCGACTAAAATTTTATATTTTAATATTTAATTGTTTTAAATATACCAATAATAAATAAAAATTTCACGAATATATCAAATATAAAAAAAGTGTACGTATATTAAATATAATTTCAAAGTTTTTTTACTAGCAAAATGGAAGTAAAATATAATAAAATTAAAATCTAATTTTAAAAAAACTTTTAATTGTTAACATATTTAAAAAAAATTTTAATTTTTTGTTGTAATTTTTAATTTATAATTTATGCAGATATTTTTCTTATCCGAAACACGTATATTTGATTTAATGATACAAAAAATAAAAATTGATATCAAAAAATTTTTATTTCAGTACAATATGAAATTTTAATTATATATTAATTGTTAATATAACATTAATTCTTAGTTTAAAATTTATTTTTAATGAAATTCTTATATATTATATTAATCATTATTTTTAATATTTTATAAATGTATCTGAAAATAAGAAACTAAATCTTACTTAATAAAATAATTAGATAAATATTATAAAAATTATAATCGTCAATAGTATGTATATAATTCAAAAATTTTATAAAATATAAAATTACAATTTTTGCATTATCAAGCTTAAATTGCAAACGATAATAGTTACTAATAAAACAAAAAAATGTATTAGAAATTTATCTGAATTTGTAAAATCTTCATTGTCATTCAATCACAAAATTAAAAACCTATTTAACTCACAATTAAATTTCTTACATTCTACATAAATAAAGAATATTAATTCAATTTCCTTTAACTATTTTGAATATTTATTGATCTTTATATGAAATATAAAACCAGTACATTTAGTACTACAAAAGTTTATGTTTACGTTATACTCCAAATAATAATACTCTTATACTATTGTTTATATTTTTATGCCTCAAATAAAGGATCAACTAAATTATTATAAGAAAAGATAATTCAAAATTTCACGAAATATTGAAAATATAATATAAAATTAAAAAAACTTAGTATGAATTTTCATGTTTCAAAACGAATAAACTAATAATTATTAATTATAAATTTATTAATTAATTATATATAATAAAGTAAAAATGTAAACAGAGTATTATATTAACTTGTTGTTTTGATATAAATTTGAATATATACAATCAAACACATAAGCCAAACTTACATTAAGTAGTAAAATACAAATTAATATACTATTTTCTGTATAATTAATTCTAAATAATTATAAATTTTATTAATTATAAATTTTATAAAAAAAATACAACTAGAAAAAATTTGAGTAATAATTAAAAGAAGATTTTAAAATACGTTATTCCAAAAGTAAATAAATAAATAAATGAAGTTATACTGAAATTAAATGATATAAAATTAATTGTATTCAATTGAATTATTTCATAAAATAAATGGTGCTATATTTAAAGAATAATAAATTATAGAAGAAAAAGGATACTTTTATAATAATTTAAAATTATAAAACCTTTCTTAAAACAAATTATATTAAAAAATTTAGACTAGAAAAGTATATTGAGTATTAAAAAAAAGAGAGAAAACTACTAATAGAGCAAGTTAGTAATGAATCAATTAAAAATAAAATAAAACTTATAGACTAGTTTTATAAATTTTATATTATACATATAACATTTATATACAAAAATAATTAACTTTAATAATGTATTCAGTAACCAAATAAAATTCAATACTAAGCAAATAAATGAAAAATTTATCATATAATTTTGATAAAGATTTAATGGTAGATTCGATAAAACATAACTATTTATTTAAAAATATATATAGTCTTATAAAACAGGATAATAAAATGATAAATTTAAAAAATTCTTAATAATATAAAAAAATAAACTTAAAAGTATTGATTTTATAAAAAATGTCTATAGTATTACTTCATATATGGAATATGAAATTATTTACTATATTTACCTACCAATAAGATGCATATAATATACACAATTTAAAAAAAATGTATTTAATATATTATTAACTAAGTTTGTTATCAGAGTATATGAAATTAAGAATAATTATTAAATATTAATTGTGAAAAAGTTACCAATAACTTTTTAAAATATTTAATTAAAATAAAAAATACTTAACTCTATAAAATTAAAATTCTTAAAATATATTTATTAGAAAAGGCATTACAAGGATTAAAAAAATAATTAATACTAAAAATGTCATAAAAAAACTTTAAACTTGAATGATATAAAATGATATTATTTTTAGGCTAATTAAAAAACATCAATAAATAAATTTCTATAGTAAAATAATAGATATTGTAATTATAAAGCTTATAAGATTTTTTTGTAACCAAAAAAGGTTTAATATTTATTTTTTTAAAAAATAATAAAAGATATGTTAGGTACTATTGGTTAGATTTTCTAACAATAAATTAAAAAATTACGTAAATTATGTATAAAAATGTTTAAAGTATTAAAAAATTAGTTAAATAGGTTATCAGTATTAAGACAAAACTTGTTAAATTAATAATTCCAAAAATATATCTTCAATACGCTGTAATTATCTATGATTGACATGATAGATTATCTATGCGGAATCGACATGCTATTTATTGTAACCTGGATTTCAGTCATCATATCATGCTTCATTATATCATAATTTGTGAACATAGAGAAATAAGAGAAAACGAGGCCTACAAAGATATATCAGTTGAATTTTTGTTGAAACATGTCATCCAGTGGCAAAATGTCTTTTTTTCTAGCATTGGCTGTAGGTCATTTAGAATTACATGAAATTATAAACATATTCGTGATCATGGATAATAAACTTATGCGGGGAGACATAACTTGTGGAAAATGCTGGCGGATTGACCTAGGAATGCGAATTCCACATAAGTCGTATCTCAGGAAGTTTGGGACGCAGAAAACTTACTTCGAGAAATTATAAATATATATGGCCGGATTACAAATACATACTTTGGAACAAATAGTTCATGGATAAGCTAGTATAAAACCATAACCAAATATTGACTAATAAACGACAGCATATGTTCCATTTTATATTATAATTTTTTTTTTTGCTGGAAAGATTATGTTATTGTTCGCGTAGCCATGATACTATAATATCTTCTCACGAATAATTCGCGAATGCTTACTAAATACTATGATTTCCTGTATGTGGAAATCATACATCTCATTAAGCCAATCAATGTAATATAGGATAGTATCACTTCAGGCATGCTCGGTTTGTCACTACGACTAGGACTCATACATTTCTTTTAAGACCAAGTACACGCAAACACGATGCGTAAAGCTTACTCTATCACAATACTGTAAACTGGAAAAAAATCAATTTTTAAAACATCTTAAAAATTGGGTAAACTATATTTCATTATCTATAAAATCTAATTTAATCTTGATAAATTACTTATTATAAAACTGAGTTATAATTTTAATAAGCATTTTTTATAAGTTACAAAAATATAAAAAAGGTAGATTGATATTTTAAAAGAAACGTAACAATTATTAATTACAAACGATAAACTGTTATTATATTATGAACACTACTTTTTTCAACAAAATTTTTCTCTGTAAGAAGAATAAAACCATTGCGAAATGATTTTACAAACTAAACTTTTTAATAAAAATTTGTTGAGTAAATTATTGTAATAAGGTTTTATAAATATATAAATACAAAATATAAATATAATCTATAAGATATGTATTCTATTAAATTTTATATGAATCAAATATAGAATAGTTTTGTTTTCTTAAATAAAAGATTTGAATAAAATTTATAATAATTATATATTTATATATACCTTATAAAATATAAAAATTGTTTTATTTTGCATCATGTTAATTTAAAAATAAATTTTTTTATTAGAAAACTATACACTTCTAGATAGTGTAATTGGTACGTATAATCAATAAATAATACTTAAACCTTTCAGTTTTTCATAAAGGTTTCATTATTTATATAAAATATTCTTGTAATATATGTTTTTTAAATTTTTAAAATATTTTTGTCAAATTAATTAATAATCAAAAAATAATTCTAAAATTAACTATAAAATAAATTTATAAATGCATAATCTCTAACTTACATACCTTTTTTATTATTGTTAACTTACTAATACCGTTTTAAAAAATATTTAATGTATACATCTTGATATTTTACAGATTGCTGGAATAATTTTATCGTGCTCCCTTGCATATGTAATAAAAAAGGAAAATGAAGCGAAGTGAAAACTAACTCCATTAATACAATGGTAATAACGTATAACAATAAAAATTTATAAATATAAAATTGCATAGATAAAATATAATTTAATTAAATCAATTTTATAAAATTAAAATTAACTTTAAAATTTATATATTATAAAATATGTAGTATAAAATTATATAGATTTTTTATTTTTTAAACAATTGATACTATAGTTTATTATAATTTTTATAATATGTATGATACGATATTAGAAACAATATTTTCTTCCATACTTGTTACACCGATAAAAATAAAAATTGAAAATATACATATTCTTACACGACGAATAATTTATAAATAATGGAATAATATTAAAATGTAATCTATAATTTTATTTTATGTTTACAAAATATAAAAAGACATGCATTTATCATTAAAAAAATATCGAATGTAATATAGATATAATATATTAAAGTTTAAAAAAAAAATGAATTTTATTTGAACAGTAATTATTAATTAATTGCCCAACATAATATCATGAAATTTTATTCGAGTATAAATTTTAGCTTAATACATATATATTTTGTTCATGATTTAAACTACGAAACCTTAAATAAAAATATTTCACATACACGAAACTTAAAATGAAAATAAAATTCTAGATGACTTTAAATATGTCATATGCATATACACTATATTAAAAATGTTTTATGATTGCTTGAAATCGTTAATTTTTCAAGATATAATATTAAAACTTTGAAACATATGTGTAACTGAATCATATAAAATTTTATCGGACCGTTTTCTAATTTTGAATTTCATAATACCTTATTCTTAGCTCAAATATATTTAACCATCACAATTAAATTATGTATTTAATTTTTAAGTGTAAAAAATAGGTATCTCTCAACCATCACGTTTAAGCATTCTCATACATAAATGTTCAAGCCTGTCTCACTTTTTACTATTACTTAATTGTCTTCTTTTTTACGTAAATATAAAATTTAAGAATATCATATTTCTGATATTTTCAACTTAAAGTTCCATAGAATCATTTTTTTTATTTATATAATTTGAATCCATAATAAATAGTATTAAACATTTTCAAACAATCATTTTATTAATTCTACTGATACTTGGTATAAAAATAATATTATTAAAAATACGAAAAATTTTTGAGCACCTATTGTGTCTAAAATATATTTACAGGAATTCATCTTCTCTATAATGTCTTTGTAATGTCTAAAATATACTTAATTGCACTTCGCGTTATTCACTTCTTGCTTGGATACTATTATCGAAAATTGCTTAAATAATAAATTACATAAATTTATAATATAATGAAAATTATTATAAGAACGAATTGAAAAAAGAATATTAGATAGGATTCATATTTTCACAGCTAGAGTTTATTAGGCAAAAATATAGAAGAGGTATTAGAATAGGATTTAAAAGAATCAAGTTTCTTTTAAAATAATCATTTATCATTTAATCATACCATTGAATCATATCATTATTTTGGTTTAATTATTAATTTAAATACTTTATTGTTTCACTTTTCATAATTTTACAAGGGTTCTTTAGTGCTTATTATAATTAAAAGAGGAATAATGTTCATTCTGTTGATTGTTTAATTATCCAGAGAAGGTTAATGTAATACTAGCTGGAGGTAGTAGGAAGGCATTTGTCTACTTGAAGCAAAAATCTACCATAGATTGTTTTTAAACAAGAGAAAAATATTTTAATTGCACTATAATATTAATAATCTTGATGAGAAAATCTATCCAACTTATGTTATGACTCTAAAATGGTGGTTAGAGATTGGTGTGATACAGCAGGCACGTTTGCAATTTGGACATGCAAAACATACTTTTATGTACAACACTTTATGTATTTATATTATTGTACAACATTTTATGCTGTTATAATATTTAATAATTATTTAACCTTTTTTTAATTCATAAAAACTTATTAAATGTACGAATTTTTATACGATTTTGTATAAGATGTCATACCATCTCTACTTAATAGATCAATTAAAGTACTATGTTAAATGATTAATATTTTCATAAATAATCTTTGAAATACGTGAAACAATTTTTCTATCATGCTGTCTGAGAATATTCATATGATTAATACAAATATGAAATACAATTTGAATCGTTTTTAAGTTTAGTCTTGGACAATATGTATTAGATAATATATATTAAATATTCTCAGATTTAAAATATCTATTATATTTAAATACATAATTTTTAATTTTTAATTTGTTCTTATTACTCAAACTATATTTAAAATCATATTTATAGATCAATTTTTTATTTAATACAAATAATTGCTTTTAATTTGTTTTATGAAAAATTATAATAGTATAAAATTTGTAATAACTTATATATATATTTTTATTTATTTGAAAATTGCTTAAAATAATATTGTATCAATTGTATTACATTCATATAAAAATTTAAAAGATAAAAATGTAAGTATTAATTCTATTAGTGTATTAAAAAAATTATTGAGAAATTTAAAAATAATATATGAATGATATTTTAACTAATATTTTTTTAATATGATTTTAAAACTAGTATTTTTTACATATATAATATATATATATATAATAATAAAATATATATTGTTTTTAAAATATTATTGAAATATATAAAACAATTATAACAATTTATATTTGTTTTATTATATCTTTAAATTATTAAAATTATATAAATTTGTCTTTATTAAACAGAATTTTTCATAGAAGAAATCTTATAGGAATGAATAAACAAATTCCCGGGAAATTGATCCCGATCTTCTGCGTGACAACCGGCGATACTAACTACTAAATTACCGAGTACAGAATCAATATATTATTTTGTATATTTGATCAATATATATTGTAAATAAATTCTAATAAACTATGAAATTAAATAAATAATATTTAATTGTTTTGAGTAATATTAAAATTTATAAAAGCAATTATTGTATATGATATTAAATAATTTATAGTGTATATACAAGTCTAATATAATACATTAAAGTACATAAATCATAAATCATAAAAAATTATATATGGTAGAAAAGAAATTGTATATATGATTTTATGATTTATTATCAATGTATTACCATCTTTTTAAACACTATCTAAAAAACTCTAAAAACTATAAATTGTTAAATTAACAATCTAATAAAAATAAATTTAGTTAATTATAATTACCAAATATCATGAAGAACTAAAACATAAATTTATAAAATAGAATAAAATAACATTAGTCTTTTTATCTATTAGTATATCTTTTATCATAATTAAAGTTTCTTACTCAATATATTAGAATCGTACGTACCATTGTTTATAAAACTAAAATAACAAAATAATATTTATGAGTAATTAAGTATAATTTAAACAACATATTCTTCAACAGGATTTAAATACATTTTATTATTTTTTCAGCTACTTTAATAGTAGATTTTACAAAAAATGAATTAAGTATAATATATAGTTTACCCTATTAAATAAAAAAAGTTTTTAAATATTTTAAAAACATTATTTTCTAATTAATTGCATTAACTATAGATTAATTACTTGTTGATGATGTGTATAAATATTTCTTACTGTTTTGAATTGATACATTATATCAGATATAATGATAAACAGGCAAATGAAAAAATTTGTATAGATAAAATTAAATTATTGGTATATTTAATTTGATTTTTATTATTTATATTAATGAGACACTTTAAGTTATCTACATTTATATTTTAATTTATTTTGCAAACGTATTATAAGAATCATTATAAGAAACTGTGATATTGGTAAAATATATTTAACGCTATGAAACTACCAAAATTAAAATATATCTTGTGTCAAGTATAATACAATTTTTACAGAATATTTTACTTTAGTACTATAATATATAATTTCTATAATGTCAATTTAAATTATAATAATAATTATAATTTGATTATAACATTTATAGCATTATAACAATTTTGAAAATCAAAATAATATTCTGCATTTAAAAATTATATATTATAAATTTTTCAAAATTTTGTAAGTTTTTTTTAATTAGAAAAAATATTAACTAAAGTAATTATCAAGTATTAAAAAATTAAAATTAAGTATAAATAATAAAATATATATATGACAACGCATATAAAATTTTTTTTTGAGTTATTTAAATTTAAAAAATATATACATATTTTTAAAAAAGCAATGGCAAAAAAGATATAATTTTACTTTTGAAAAGTAAAATTGTATTACGTTAAAAAAGATGTAGCCTATTACATATTTGATGTAATTTCTTCTACTTCAACTTAAAATATTGTTCTTAAAAAATCATAATACTTTAAAAGAGAAATTTTAACTTAAGAAATTTCAAATTTTAATCTTTTAAATTATCTGCTATGATTTGTAGATAACCATTTATACTTACAAATAGATACATAGTATAAAAAAAGCTAAGAATAATTCAATCGATCTGAATTTATAAGATATCTGGCTTATTAAATCAATTATTTTACTATATTATGTAATTTTAATTTTAATTATTTTCAAATTTTGCACATTTAAAAATATCTTTACATTGTTTACTTATGCAATATTATAAATGCATTAAGAATATTCAATTTGAAAAAATGAACTGTAATTGTATTAAGATACCTCAAAAATTTATGTATAAATAATAATTAATAAAATAGGTTCCGTGGTGTAGCGGTTATCACGTTTGCTTTACACGCAAAAGGTCGCCAGTTCGATCCTGGCCGGAACCAATTTTTTTGTTACCAACTAAAAAAAATATAATATAAAATTTCACAATTTGAATAAATGTATAACTTAAATTGGTTAGTAAAAATATTTTATAACATTAAATATAATAAAATTAATGAATTATAATTATATTTGAGTAAATAAGAAAATTAAATATATAAGATCAATGGACATAAAATATGATACAAAAATTTTTAATTTAATACTTTTTTTAATTATAACATGCAAAATACAATGTTAAAAAATTAAATATAAAAATTCATGTTTTAAAATTATTTTAAAAAACTTTTTAAATACTAATTCAATGATTCAGTGGTTAATACAATAGTATCTAGTAACTGAAATTATAATATTTGTATTTAAAAATGAATAAACATTTAAGAGTATTTAATATAATACAAAATACAGTACTTTTTTCTAAAAATATTCAGAAATTACAGTAATTATATCTTTTCAGGTATAATTAATTATTTTATGATTATACGAATCAATTTATAATAGAATCGTTTTACTTACACAATTGAAAAAAAGATTTTAAAAATATATTTTTTACTTCATTGCTACATAAAAATATTGTTTGCCCTGAATTTCAAACAAGTAGTATTATTAAGTATTTGTTAAGAAATTTTCAGTCTTATATTTTATATTTTCTTTCAAAGATGAGTTGTTCGTTACAAGGCATTTGAAAAAAACAGTTGAAGAAAACTTATTGCTGATAATTTTCAAAAATTTTATTATTCTACTTTTACATGAAAATATTTAGAAAAAATTCAAAACATGAAGATTGTGTTTTTAATTGTTTTTTTAAACGATATTCTATAAAATTCAAAGAAATTTTTAATTTAATATAACTTAACTTAATATTAGAATTATATATTTTCAAATTATAATACATTTTTATTACTTTTATATGTATTTTATTTTAAAAAAATTAATTTTTATTGTATTGTAGAAAAAAATTTGACAATCTCTAATAATAACCTTAGAATCATAGTTTCAACGTTTGGCGAGTAACTCAGTAATATACGGAATGGGGTCCGTTGGAACGACATACGAGGCGGACATCCACCGGTAACGAGATAAAGTACCGCCACTTAAACAGGGTGACATACAAGCTGTCTTGAAAGGGCGAGAAACATGACTAATGGATCGTATAGATGGGTCGTATCTACGGATAAGAAAGAAATCGCTAAATTCAGACAAACGTCTTTCTATGACAACAGTGGTCATAAATTAAAATAGACATATGTATGATTAGCAAAGGACTTGTTCGTTTGGAATAAGTGAAGCCGTGGGTTCATTACATCCATGTAACAGCTGGACAGTCCTCCTGTCAGCAAATAACAAGGAGAAACGGTCGGCACTAGTTAAGACGTATAGTTGTAAGAAGACAGAAGTCGCAAACGCGAAAATACGTCGGGGTGTCTGGTGGCGGACTCACCTGCTGAGGAAGGGGAAGGTCGCAACATATGGAACCGGAGAAAGATCGAGAAGGTTCGGGACACTAACGCGAAAATCAATAAATATCTTGTAGAAGTTTGATACTTTTCGAAAAGAAACACAAAATGAATCGCAAATCAATAATTGAGAAAAAATTTGTAAAAAATCAACAAACGCAACAACAAATGAAGGAAGAATCGTGATATTTAATAAGCGTGTCGAGCGAAGGTCGTTTTATAAAAAAAAAATTAACGAATGACGGAAAATTTTATCATTGAAAATTTTAGAAAAGCAATAGAAAAAGTCAAGATATGGGGAGAGAAATCGAATATATAAATACAGCAGGAAAGCGAAAAACGGCAGATTTGACCGAGTAGGTCATACAGATAAAACTTCTCGAAATTTATAAAACTTCTAAAATATTGTAAAACAACCGCATCATTTGTAAATCGACACATCAAGAAAATATTGTATTTAATTATCATCTGTAAAAAGTTTAAAGAAGAATTATAAGAAGATAATATAAAAATATTGTATATTAATACAAAAGAGAATAAATAATATTTTAAAACGATAATGATAAGTATTTTAATTTGATCCTTAACATTCGTGAAAAGTATTAAAAGTTTTATATAACCGATCTGTAATATAACATAAGAATATGTTTCAAGTAGTATAAGTTAATAGCGACTGTACACATTTGACTTTAATCAAGACTGTTTATAGAAAAATACACAATTCGATATTACATTATATTACCCCTTTTTGACAAATTCGATTTCCCTTATTATTATCCATCTTATTATTATCCATATTTTTTGTATTTACCTCTCATGCAGCTTAATTAGTAAATCACATAATATTTATACAATATATATTTTTTACATTTTATACAAACAATAAAAATAATAACAATAATAATGAAAATTTAATTTTATTCAATATTACATAAAAAACTTTTCTCAAATTGTATTTTTAATTATTAAATTTTATTCAAATTATAGTAATATATAAGGACTATATTTCTATTTAGAAATATATACAAAATATACGATGTTTTTAAATTAAGTATAAAATAGAAATAATTTAATCTATAAATTTTTTAATACATTTAAATTTTTTTCTTTGTAATTTCAATTAATTTTAAAAATAAAAATATAATCAAGCATATTACTAAATTTAAACGTAAAGGATTAATAAAACTTATTCAATTTATATAATATTTTATAAGAATAAACATTTTTAGAAATTCATTTTTCGATAATTTTTTTATATTTATTTTTTAATAAATTTGTTTTTAACATAGAATTTTAATTAAACAAATATTCGTGTATTTGGATTTAAAGAAAAAATCTTTTAATAATATTTTGAAAATGTTATAAAAAATATTAATAATTTACAAGTCAAACTAAAATAAATAATATTTTTTTAAAAAAGAACAAAAATACATTTAAAAAGAATAGGCGTTTATTTATGGAAAAAAAATTAAGGTTTGTATCATAAAAATAGTGCAATGTACCTTTAAAAACAAGCTTATTGCTAAAGTATTTCTCTTAAAATTTCTATGAATTTCATCAAATATTATAACATTTTTTTTTAACATTTTTCTAAATTGCATTAATATTTTTTAAAAAAAATATTAAAATTTTAACTATAAATTTAATTAGATTTCTAGATATTTTTTCTTTTTAAAGTTAACAAATCATGAAACGAGTTTAAAATTACACATAGTTTACACAACTAACTTTATCCATGAAGTGATTAAAAAAATTTTGTGAAGATAGTTTTACTTAATTTAAATTTAAACCTATAAGTAATTCAGTTTGGTACAAACTTATAAGTACATATATATATAATATTACTTTAAATATTATATATGTGAATAAGACATGATATGATTCATGAAATTCTAGTGAAAAATATTAAAAACTGATAACTTTTAGGAAAGTAAAAATTTATAAATAATGATTAAAAGAAAGTATCTTATTTTTTTGTTGTATAACTTTTCTTAATTCATATAAGTCATGAATATAATATAAACATTTAAATAATATATCTTTAAAATAACTAAACTATTATATTAACATAAATAGAATAAACCAGCTTTCAATCATTTAAATTATAATAGTTATAATATACATAATAATAATTAAGTAAAAATATATTACAAAATATTTCATTTATAATTACAAATGTGGCTACTAAAAATATTTCAATTTTTTGTTTGTGCTATTTAACAGGAATAAACTACTAAAAAAATGAAGTTTATAAAATTTTACATATGAGTAAGTTTTTGGAAATATGTCAAGTTCAATTTGTAATAATTTATCAATTATAAATAAATATATACATACCCATACTTCTTAAGCCTAGTAATTTAAAAAATAATACTTTCTATTTTATGCTTAAATTTGTATTGTAAACTATTGATAAATGCTTGTTTTTAATTCAGAAATTTCTGCTCAAAAAAGTATTTAAATTTAATAATAAAAAATTTATTCGGTAAAAAAATTATATGAGGCAATTACGTTTGTTTATCCCTAATCAGTATTGTTGGTTTTAATAAAACTGGGTTAAAAAAATTTGTAAGCTTTGAAATAAATCCAGTAATTGTATAAATATAAGTTGCTTGAAATTATAAAAAGATTTTTTTTATATGTAGTTTATAATTCCATACACAGAGCAATCACTTATCAAACAAAAAGTATTTTCGACGACTACCGCTTGTCTCTTAATAGTTTGTTACATCAGTTAATTCACATAATCTACATTATGATGGAAAAGAAATATAAATTAATATAATATTAAAAAAATGTATGTATTTAATGCATTAAATTAAGACTTGAATTTCATTGCTAACTGTGTTTTATGCAAAAAATGAAAAATATTGGAATAATATCTTTAAATTTGAATGCGGCTTTGTCAATATATTACATTATTGTTGTTCTATCCAAATTTATGTGGTCCTAAAATGATTTTTACTGATCATAATTATAAAGTGATTTTTTAAGAGATCTAACCAAACCGAAACTTTTATTTTTTAATCGACAGAGTCAATATGTTCAGAAGAATTTTAAGAATAATAATATATATACTAAATTAATTACACACATTAGTAATTAATAAAAAATAATAACGATTTTTAAATGGTGTATTAGAAATTAATATTTTTAATGTAATTCTTATATTAAAATTTAATTCAAATATTAAAATCTAATATTTTTTTAAATAGTTATATACCCAAAATTTTATTATTTTCTTAAATTAACTAATATAAATATACTAATATTCTGCAAAAAAAAAAATTCTCACTAAAAACGTTTTATTAATTTTATACAAGAAAATATAACCATAAATAAGATTCATTTGAAAAAAAATTTTTATACATGATTTAATATAAATATTTATGCTAGCATATTTTATAGAATAATTTTCCATGAAAGCAAATCAAATTTAAAATAATAAAAAAATTCAACTCATTTTATTATATTAATAAATAATTTTTAATGTTTTAAAGCACATATTTATTAGAAAATGTACATTTAATTTTAACAATATTTTGACTTTATAATTTTAAAATATTGTTTTTATATAGAATATTTGAAACTGAATTTTAAATAGTAGCTTGATATTTTACGAAGATAAAATATAGATAGAAGGTTCAAAATTATTCAAATTTATAAAAGTTTTTTTTTTTTCACTTACCATTTAAAAGGTTAAATTATTTACAATGTATCATATCATTATCAAGTAAAACGATACAAAATATATAATTAAACTAAAATATGAAAAACCAAACTATAAGAAGAGATTGGTATGGATTTACAACACATGATAAAAATTTATCTGCAAGAAAAAAGATAACATTAAGTTTATTTCATATTAATTACAATATATTTAATAAGTGTCGCTTAAAGCTATGGAAACCGTTTAGAACCCTATCCTGTACATGATATACAAATAATTGATAAGCATCAAATCAGACTTGCTATATTAAATAAATCGTTAATCAAAACATAATATATTTGTTCAACTGACTACAAGGTAATGAAAATAAAATTATAATTATATTATTGTAAAATGCAATTTTTTTATTAAAAATATTAATAAATGGTAATTTTAATACATTTAAAAATAAATAGCAGGAATTTGAAAAAATAAATCTTAAATCTTGAGTATGCAATTAAATGAAAATGCGTAAATAATATATCAAACAATAATCATATTGGATAACGTTATTTATGTAAAAGCAATAATTAATACAAAAATTTCAGAATAATCGCACTCCACAATGCATTGCTGCCAATAATAAATTGTTATGATTTCGAATAGTTATTTTTAAAAAAAATCTGTCTGTCTATCTATCTATCTAAATATTTATCTATCTCTCTCCCGCTTGCAAACACGCACGCTCGCGAGCACAATTTATCTGCTTTTCTCGATTTTTTTTTCTTTTTTTTCATTGTAAACTCGTAAACTTTCTTTCTTACAATTAAAATTAACAGATACAAAATAATTTTGTATTAAATATCTCATTAATTTAATGATACTTTTTAAATTAAAAAAATATAAAAAATATTGTTTACAATAATGCAATAAAAAAACTTTATAAAAAAATTTTATTTGTTGATTAAAAATTGTTTTAATAATTAATCTACTAATAAATATTTTTATTCATGTTTTATCATAATAAAGTAATAAATGACTTCTTACAGTGCCATAATGCAAAATAAACTTTACTATTGGTTTTAGATTTTTCTTATTTGATTGTCTGTTAAATATTTGGAATACATGATTCTGATGTTCCTTGAAAATTATTAATATTTTCAAATTCATAAAATAGCAGTAAATAGTATGAATCATTTTTTCGTCTTTTTAACGTATTTTTTATATCATTTAAATCATTTAATTTCTAAATATTTAAATATAATATCGAATTGAAGTAAAAAAATAACAAAAAAGTTTTTCATATAAATATAAAAGCAAAATAAATAATAATTATGTATCATTGTCGTATTTAAATATAACATTAAGTTCTGACAATATACCTCCTCTTGTTCACTAAGTGTACCCCCAATTCTAAAACGTGGAAACAATCACTATTTAATTAGTTATCAGACAATCAAAGCATTGTAAAAACTAAGCTGTATAACGATTCTAAACCAAAATTATGTGTATACGAATAAAATAAAACTTGCACGACATTTAATTTTAAAAAGTCTCTCGTATTTCTTTCATCTATTTAATGTACACTTAAAAAATATTAATAATGTTGCAAATCGTAAGTTATTATTTTCATTCATATATAATTGAAGCTAGAATAAGACAATAAAAAATAGATCAATTTTCTCAGATAAATTAGAACAAATACAATGATAAAACGTTAATAGATAGATTTATCTCCTCCATAATTCGTGAGTAAATTCGAACTATAAAAATAAAAAAAATTGATATTTTCCATAGACGCAGTCTTGAGTTTTGTAGTTACTGAGGAAAAAATTATTTTATTATAATTAGTATAATTTACTTAACCCTTTTGTTTATTTTTTGTTAAGAATGTGTAAAAAATGTGTAATTATATGGTGTTCTGTATGGAAGTTTTAATTGTTTGAACATACATTGGTCGACATCACACTTGCAGCCACTCTACAAAGGTAACTCAAATTAATTTTTTCAATATGCACTTGTACTTCGTTTATCATTTTGTTTCTCTTTCTCGTTAAATTCATCCCAATTCAAATTATTATTACTTGTACGATAATGAAAGAACTTAAAAATTGCTCTGTGTACTTCCTAACTTAATTGATTTTTTTATTTTTACTTTTTTTCAGTAATTTTCTGATTATCATTATACTTATATTGCATATATAAAACATTAAATTTTTTAAGTACTTTTGCATCAAAAGAACACAAATATACTTCTAGTTAATCATTTTGAGAGATCAATGAAATATGATTACTTGTTAAATAAATATATATTTATTTAGAAACTTAAAGATTGAAATTTTATTTTTAATGTCCGAAACCATAATTATCATACTTTTAATCCTTTGAAATGAAAAAGAAAAAAATTTCTATAAATAAAATGCAAAAATATGTCTCATACGAATACTTGTATTAAACTCGAATAAATAGAATTTCTTATAATTCGTTGATCATTCTTTAAAATTAAAATCTTCTTATAAAATATTTTTACAATATATTGACGGAGAAATTCTAATACAAAGCTTGTTAATTTATTTTTCTGATATATGCATACTTCTCTCTCTCTCTCTCGACCGTCATTTTATCTCTCTCTCTCTCTATCTTTAGTTCCTATATAGATATCAATTACAATGTATATTAATGTGTAACAAAAAACTTTAATTATTTACTATCTAATACAATATTCTATAAATTAAATTTAAAAACTTTAAAATCATTTTTCCTTAAAAATATATATTTAAATAACTGACTACAATCGTCGTAATTTCGCGTATTTCTCTTTTAATGATATTATTCAAAACTATAAATTTAAAACCGTATAATCCCATAAAAAAATAAATCAGAGATAGAATTCTAAGATTTATATTTTTATCAACTTTGATTTATTTTACGAAATAAAGATGTTATATGTTCTGCCTCTTGAAAATATATAGTTTTACTAATAATTGTTTATTGAAATATTATTTTTCAATTAAAAAAATGAATAATCATATATAAATCTTAAAAAGTAATTAAAATAAAATAAACGAAATATTTGAACCAAAAAATTATAGATGATAAGATTTTTTTATTATTTATTCTTCTAAAAAGTTTGAAACTACCTTATTACGTCTTACGTAGTCGAAATGGATACACAGGCCCTTATAGTTTATTAATAAAAAACAACAGATAATAGATTCGATAGAATATACAGATCTGTGTGAAGAAATAAAAGGAAAAAAATATATTTATTTTAATTTATCTTTTAATTAAGTGTAACTTATCGAGATATAAAGTAACTATAAGTCCAATCGGCGAGTCATGTTACTCACGCAATTCAAACACGCAGGTGCACACAACATGGCGTGGAATTATTAGGAAAAAAATATTATTCAATAAAACTTCTCATGCTGACTTTTTCCAAAAGTTGAAAGTCATGTAGGAGATTTTTAATGTTTGGCAGTTGTCTATTTTGATAGACCTTTCTTATAAGTTTTTGATGTTTTTGTATTCTTTTCTCTCAAGAAAAAATATATACTGAGCTTTAATTCAAAACCTTATCATTCCAATCTATTTATTAATTCATAAACAGTTTCAAATAGAATTTTTCAGCAAATTAATCGGATTTTTAAATATTCTAAAAATAATCCAGTTTAATGAAATTGAATCACAAAACAGAATAAGAGTGAAGGAAATAAATAAAACAAAAATAAAAAGCAAAATCGTACACTATATACTTGGAGTATGTTTCCATTATAATGTCTAGCCTAGTTAAATGATTTTCTAGTAATCACTTCATATATGAAATTTATTTAAAGACATACGCCTATATGTATATTTGTATTTATTCACATAATTAGTATCCTTATAATTTATTTGCTACACGATTTATTTTGTATGAACTTTAATTTAAATTTTATTTATATGAAAAATATAAAATAAATATAAAATAATAAATTAATAATTCATAAATGAAAATAAAACAAAATCTAATATTATTTATGAATTATTGAATAATTGAATTATTTAAATCATTGAACTAATTTAATATTTATTTTCTTCAACTACAATTGCAGTCATCGTATAATAATTTTTATGAAAAAATAATATAGAATATTCAACTTCTTTACTTGACAGATATTTATATTAAAATAATCATGTACAATCTAATACTAATCAACCATGTTTTTTTGAAAAAAATTTTACAAAATAAAATAAAATATATTTCAGATTTACGATAAAAAATAATAATTTCGATAAAATAAAGTATTAGAAATGTATTTAAAATTTTTAAAAGAAGTGAATCGATTGATAAATAAAAGTTTTTGTATTAGTAATAATTACATGAAGTTTATTTATAAGTCTATACATTTAATTACATATAAATAAGAACCATTCAAGTGATGAACAGGTAAAAATCTCTGTTATAAAGTAAAGAAGACTTAATATAGAATGATTTTGCTGACCAATATTTTATTGTTCATATTAAAGTTTAATACAATAATCTATTCACGAACAAACCATTTATAGCCTCTTTTCTTTTCTCCGTCGAAATCTTTATATATACAGTAACGTATATTCCTTATTTACTAATAAAAAATAAGATAATTATTATAATTTACTAAAAATATAGCATACTTTATTAATGATTGATGAAATAAAAATACATATCATATAAATAAAAATTTGTGTTTAATTGTTACCATACATATTTGTATATAAACAATAAAAAACTGAATAATATAAAATGTATAGTAATTAAACATTTATTTCTTATTAATGATAAATATAATTCAAATAAGTTATTTTTAACTATTTATCTAAATTTTGTTGCCAAAATTTGTTTCAAAAATTTGTTTCTATAATTTAATAACTTTTAAGAATGTAAACTTAATAATACATTATTTAATTCTTAACATAATTCGTAAACTAATTGTTCTACATTTAATAAAATCAATGCATATAAATAAATCTACTCGTGTACAGAATTTTAGATTATAAGTAATAAGTTCCGATCAATAAATTCTTTATATTTATAATATGTATAGTTTTTCAAAATGTCTAATTACTTAATTAAATATTTATGCCTTATTATCAAGGCATAACAATGTTTCATTTTTCATTTTTTATTTTATGATTTTTGTTTAGTAAAATATTATAAAGATCTAAGAATTTGACCTTCACAAATATTTACTTCCCTCTATCTCTCTCTACTGGGCGCCAAAATTTCAATAAAGTATGTATGCCCATGCATAAACACTGACATTTTCCGTATTCACTGACGATCAGATCATTACACCTACTTATTAACTTTGGTTCCTCCACGAATATCAATGCGGTTGTGCCACTTTATAATTAGCTTCATTATTATAAAATTCTTTATACTAAATCTGCTACGTTTTTAATTACAGAAAACTGTGCGGAAAAATAAAACTCGTGAGGAAAGTGTCGGGCGGCAATAAGATAGAGGAAAACAACAATTTTAAAAGGCGTAATTGAAAATACCCGGAGCGTGTCGATCTCCAAAATGCCAGATTACTCGCTATCGGTTCACAAACAGACGGCATGGGGACATCCGTAATCCGTGTAAAATCGTAAGAGCAAAATCGCTTCTCGGAGGTCGGAGAAACGAGTTGAAACAGAAAGACACTCGTGGGGTTCCTCTCACGACGGCGCGCAATGATAGCCTCGTGTGTATCGCCCTGGGGTAATTTCTCAAGGAGTACGCTTAAACTCCACAGAGGAGATAAAGTGAAGTGGCATCGCGAGGAGACAAAGTTTATGGGCAGATACAGATAAAATAACGCGATTAACTAGGTATTATACGGAATGAGGTCCGACGAGGCAACACGCAGAGCGGACTTCTATCGGTAACGAGATAAAGTACCGCCGGGGCTAGTGGGCGACGTACGAGGTAGGTCGCGAACAGGTAGGAAACATCGCAATGGGGTGCTAGACGGTCTCCCCTGACAACGGGAAAATAGAGAAGTTACCAGCCCGTGCAAGACGTCAGGCTGCAAAGCGATAGAAGTCACGGATCAAGAAAGACGTTGGGGTGTCTGGCAGCGAACTCAACCGCTGGAAAGAAAGAGGTGGCCGCTAGCACATTTAAACCAGAGAGAGATTTAAAAGATCCAGGGAGTCAGTCGTGGAAAATAATAAATTCATTGTCACAACACGATGACCTTCGGGAGGGTAATACAGTCCGGATCGATTCGCTAGGTGAATCTGGCGTTCACATGTCACCAGATTTGTTTACGAAAGTCGTCTAATGGTAATAAAACAGAACGAAATTAATCGCGAAAAGTCTAATTTTACGATTAGGAAATAATATTGAAAAAGTCCAGATGGTACGAGGAAAGCAGGCTTAAATAGGTAAATGAAGACAAAGCGACAGGGTTCTAAGTCTGTTACTCATGTACACAATCCTAACGCGTGTAAATAAATCAGGATGCGATGCGAAACAACTTATGCACGTGTTCGGGCTACTAAAGAAATTGTTCAATAATTAAATTGATTAAAAGAAAAAAAACTGTGTATTTTTATCCCCAAAAAAATCATATATAAAATAAAGTTAATATAAAATCAACATAGAACTATGTATATACTAAAATGAATGATTAGCTAAGTATGATAATATTCTTTAAAAAAACTTGATTAGAGTGTAAAATAGAAATTTAGCATTTATTAAAAAAATATATTAATTATAGGATCACGTCTATGAGTATCAGTCACAAATCTCTAAATTGCAGCTAGAAAATGTTAATGCAGTAACATCTCCGCAACTTAGAGGCAGCTTGTACTGGAGAAATATACACGACTCTAGTTTGAAATCTTACTATTTTCGAAACTGAGCATTTAGCTTTGATTTGAAAGCTGATTTTTATCAAAAATACTTGATTCACAAAAGATTCGTTTTCGCTGATTTTTTTTGTTTATTTTCGATTATTCTTTTTTTAACTGTTTATAATACTCAATACATATTTTAAATGTTGTAATATCCTTGTATAAATAAATTGCATGAACTATCTAGTACATTTAATTTTCTTGATAAATTTTTATTGTAAATTTTCTTTTCGGTGATCTTTGATATTAAATAATACCTAAGTTTTTTATAGACAGTTTGTTACAATTTGTATACAATGATCAATAAGTTTTATAGAACAATTTTTTTTTATAATATCAATTTTATTCAAAACTTTTTATTACTATAATATAAAATATTAAAAGAACCAAGTAGTTATTTTAAAATGATAAAAAAACTAAAATTAATTATTTATACATACATAAATAAAACTTTTTATACAATATTTATTTTCATAAATATTTATTTTCATAAATATTGTACTATTTTAAAAATAAATGTATATGTTTATATATTTTTTTAGACAACAGTACATATTTTACTTTTTAAATTTTACAAAATTATAAAATTAGTACGTTGTACCGTATAATCGTCTTACTATGTTGACTCAAGGAACAAAAATTATACTGAATCTTGTCTCTAAACTGAGCATTACAATAAAGAAATAATAAATAAATATGAATACATTTTATTCACAATGTAACCACAAGAGAAAAATACAGATTATATACTTCTCGTTACTTGACTCACATTTAACTTATTACTCAAGTATTTAAATAGTTTTCTTAATCACTATTAGATTGTAAATGTCTCATAACTTGCTTAAGAATCTTGAGTCTTGCACTTACTTTCTTTGCATCCAAAGCACACCTGTCAAGTTTCCTTCTCATTTACTTAAATCTTGAATTAATTTTTTGTATTGAAATTGACAAACATTACAATGAAAATATATTTTCAGTGTAAAAAATGGAGTTGATAACGCTATTAATCTAGATTCTAATATGACATAAACAAAGCTCGATCTCACATGCTGTTGTCCCACTGACTGTATTCTCGTCAAAAGAGATATTGATTTTGCTAATCCCAAGGTAGGAAATGAATATATATATACTTTATAGAAAATCAAATATAACAGAATATATAAACCAAAATTAAATTCTATTTAATAAAATTGTATTCAAAGAATTATACATCGAGTAGTAATTCACGAACTATACTGATCACGCCATCTAAAGTCCTAATATTTAAACGTGACGTGGCACACTTATTAACCTAAATCATGAAGCTCACTAGTGGTTCTTAAGTAAATCAATAAAAATCTACTCAAAATTATCTGTGAGTAAGTGATTTTAGTGAATATCTTCTTACTTCCTATCTTCAATTAACAATTGATGTATTCCCATATATAATTAGATAAATCATTTGATAATCCAAAAAAATACTTATATTTGGAATTCGACCTTGTAATATATTATGACATAGACATTTATTTCTCATTCTTCCATTATACAATACAGTTGACACGCTCGTCACTACATTTTATTTTCATTATTTTCATCTTTTTCAATGTCTTTCATTTTTCTTATTTCATCACTTCAATAATATTGATTTAATCATTTTCATATTTTTGCCGTTTGTTTCTGGTGTTATATTAACACTTTAGATTTCCCTCATTCTTACAGTACATATTTTTATGGGCCAATGATCAACCTCTAATTACGCATTGTAATTAATAGCATTTTTAGGTAACTTAATTAAAAAACAATGTATAATTGTAAATTTTATCGTAAAAAATCATTTTAAATTTGGTATATTAAAAAAATATACTACTAAGTAATAAACTAAACTAATAGAATATTATACTCAGACTCAATTTTTTGCAGTATTCATTGATTACATATAACTTTAAAAAAATCTAATTCTTGTTTTATAAATCTCACATATATAGATTTTATATTATATATTGATTATTATATTATATTTATCGTATATTAAATTGTTATTAATCTCTAAATATTTATAATAATAATCACTCCGATGCTCATATCATGAGATCTACTATATCAATCAACCAAAATTTATCTTCTGTTGATTAAATTAATCAAAGTATATATACATTTTAAATCTTGTTGATCAAAAAAAGTGAAAACTTTACAGATGAGAACCAATTTATTAGATGTAATGATGGCAAATAGTAAAAGTTCTTCCACAAATTTTTTAGTAATGGCTCAGCTAGCAGTGACTCAGGAAACAAAATACCACATTATTCTTTATACAAATTTCATCAGTAACAGTGTCAAAAGAAAGGTAATCGTTCTTTCCGTAATGAGTGGAAATTTAAAAAGTACTCATAATAACCTATTACAATATAAGTAAAGCAAATTGTCTAATAAGAGCTTAAGAATTAAAATTTAAAATATAAAACTCGTAATTATATGTACTTTTATTAAGCCTATTTTCATTTACTTTAATTTATATTATATCAAATTAATTAAATTTATATTAAAACTTTTATTATAAAGCCATATTTACTATTAATATTTTTCAATGTATAAAAAACATTCTATTTTTATTTTTATTCAATTTATTGATATTATAGTAATTAAACATAATCTAGCCTAGAAGTGACAACTTTTTCCATATGAATCATTCTTTGTAAAAAATTCCAATTCACTGAAATATTAATTATTTCTATTTCATTGTTGAGCATATTTACTTCAAATGATTTGTAATTTGAACACAAATTTTTTTTTAATTGAAACATAGTATGGAAAAAATATACTAACATATTTTTATTGTTAATCATTAAATAATAAAGTACTTATATTTTTTCTTTTTTTTCTCTATCAAGATTAATTATTCACTTACAATTTTTTACAAAGCATTTAAATATTTATTTTTAAATCACTGTCTTGTTTTTTTAAATATAAAAATAGATAGATTTTGAGTAAATTAGTTTTCAAACTTTAAATACTTTTAACATAATATAATAAAACAAGTAATATAAATAGTATATTTCATAAATTTAATACGGATAAATCATTATTTAATATTATATAATAAAAAAACAGTTATATTATATATTTAATTTTTTCTTCCTTTCTCAAATTTCTTAAACAAATATAAATTAAAACAAAACAAAAGAAATTAAACTAAAAGATGCACCTATGATGGAACAATTGAATAAAATTTTTCAAAAAATTTATAAAGAAAATTAGAAAAAAATAGGACAAATATAAAAGTTAGAGTACTAACTTAATCCAACAATTCAGTGTTTTCATCCTTATTATATATAAATTAATAAATAAATTAAGCAAGTATTTTCTTAAGTGGAATAAAAATAATTTCTAATAAAATTTTAATTTGGAACTACAATTACTTTTTAATAAATATTCTATTGAAAAAAATTAAAACAAAAAAATAACTGTTTGTTTAAAATAATTTCATTTGAATTTTAAATTTATAAGATCTGATACTTAATATTATTAGTACTTAATTTCACAAACTTTCATGATTTCATTTTGCCGACTTCTAAATATTATAATGACAGCTAAAACAAATAACTAAAAAGATTTAAAAACGAATCTTAAAAAACTGATGATCTTATATTAATAAATGTAGTATACTATAACACTGCATTTGGTTTCCATAGCACTTGTAACACTGGTTCATTGATCATGAGTTTTCATTTATACACTATGGTGACAAGAAACATGAAACCATCTTTTCCTTTTAGTTTTTGCATATTCTCCTTTCCGTGGTCCAACAATGGAATAATGTTGCTATCTCCTCTGAGTTCTCCAAAATTAAGAACAGTAAATTACTCAATTTTTTTAATTCGTCTATGAGTTAATAGAATATAAATCAAATGAAAATTTCTCCACTATAATTTATTATAAACAGCTTTTTTATTTTATTTGATTCTATGAGAATTTATGGCCTCTTCATTTTAAAAAAATAATTGATTAATCTAGCAAATGTAAAGATTATCATAAATATGATGGGTAGGAGAGATATAGAGAAATAAAGAAGTTAATCTATAATCAAGTGTGCATCAAAAATGAGAATTGAAAATAATTTATGTATATTCATATAACCATACTATAATTTTCAAAAATTTATAAGATACATTAATTATATTGAAATATAATAAAATTCATTATTTAAAATATTTTTTAATTTTTTAATGTTGTAAATTAGCAAACAATGTATTATACTAAATATAAGATATCATGATTAAATTTTTCAATTATTATTATTGAAATAAAAAAAACTTAATTTTTCAGTCTAGAAGTATAAAAATACTATATATTATAGTAATATGACAAACCTTATAATAATAAGGTAATCTTAAGTAATATTTTATGACTAGTAGTATGTATGTAACGTTGTTAAAAATAGATACTAAAAAATTGAATAATTCAGGAAATTATCTCATTTTTTTTTGAGAATATACAGAACTGATAAAGTTTCTAGAGTAATTTATTAACCACTACATAATGTTTACTACTTACTTATGATATTGTGAGTTAATTAAAATATGTTACATTACAAAGCAATACATATTTTAAATATATTGATTCAATCTATAAAGATTAGTGATTAATAAACCTTTTTAAATGATGATAGTATTTTGAAACCATTTTTCTAATAACATTTAAATATTCTAATTTTATTACGAATTTTCAATTATTTATGCATTACATTTTTAATATTCATGCTTAATCAAAAATTAAAATGAAGAAGCTAAAGATTTGTTATGTATAAATTTTTAATTATTTTATAAGCATGTAATATTTTAAACACAAAATAAAACTTGTAAATAGGATGTATAATAGATTTAATGTAAAGCATAATATATTTTAAAATTAATAAATAAAAAAATAACCTTGTTTTATTTTATTCAATTATTTTTAATAATAAGTATATAATAATCATTTACAAAATAATTTTATTAAAGCATTATAAATATATTTATAAACAAAATCTTTAACTAACATTATACTGCTCAAAAACTTCAATATAAAATATAATAGATAAATGTATTAATAATTTAACATACGTATGTGAAAAAATACTTTGTTAATTAATTTAAGTAATACACAAAAATTTGAATCTAAAATAAATAATAAAAAAATACATTAAAAAATAATATTTCAGTATTTCAATATAAAAATATATTTTTAATTAAATACTTTTTAAGGTTATAGTAAAAATTTTTTAAATATAACAAAAATTAAATTCATGTAAAATAGTTTTAAATATCTTTAAACTATAATTAAATAACTTATATTTTATAAATAAACATTTTGTGAATATTGTAAATTATTTTTTTGATAAATGAACATTTGTAATTGAAATGTCAATTAAATGAGATAAAAATTTGTATTTATTAAGTTGCATATTTATACTATATGATCAAACACTTTTTTAATTTCAATAATTAACTAGTATTAAGTACTTTAATCAAGCAACTAAATTTATATTATATCATGTAAATGCTTTTTATAACACCTTAATGTTTCAATTGAATATAAAGAAATCTTATAAAATAAACTTTAAAAGTATTAGCATATAAACATATATAGCATTCTAAAAAGAAATACAAAAAGTATATATACGTTTTTTACTTTTTCTTTTCAAATATTATGTTTACTTTTTGGACAGTTTATCATTTATGATAAAGTATAAACTTCTACTTAAAAGATTAAAACGAATATGGTGTTTTTCATTTATTATTTAAACTTTGTATCCTCGTCGCTCAATGTTTCGTATCGAATTGGCCAAACAGAAGGAGAAGATTATACCAATTAACTGTAACAGAAAAGTTTAAAACTTTGATAAAAATAATAAAAGTAAATTATAAAATACTGCTAGAATATATGATACCGAGCAATTTATATAAAATTCAATCATTATCTATTACAATATTTTATCAATAAAATTTTTTAAGAAAATATTTCAAAGTTAAAATTAAAAAACAAATTCAAGTGTTTATAAAAAGTAGTACGATATTGCAAAAATTAATTTGTTTAATAAAGATATAGGTTTAAGGATATTATATACAAATATAATTATTAAATTTTATTAAAAAAAATATTTCTTATATAAATACAAATAATGTAATTAAAAATTAAATTATTCTTTGTATTTTAATTTCAATAAAAATTCTTATAAATATATTATGCTATTCTTTACACAACAGATTTAAATAATACCAAATTAATATATTTAATAATACAATAATTAATATTATTAGGCAAACCAAATTTATAGTAAAAAATCAAAAATATTCCAAAATTGTTTAGAAAACAAAACTTGACTTTAACTCAATTTTTTTACTTTAACTAGTTTTTTAATTACATCAACAATGAAAAATATCAAATGGATCATACTGCTACATAATTTTCATATAACAATTATTAAAGTATGACTTTTTACTATATTGTTTATTTTAATAACATTTATAAAATTTCGAATTTTTATAATTTTTATTATTAAATGTATAATGATAATTGTGATAAAATAAATAAAAATTTACCATAAATATTTATAACTTTAATTTATAATTATAAGGAAAAAATAAAATATTTTACCTTGTTAAAATTTGAAAACAATTTTTAAAGTTTTTAACTATCACTTATTTTATATTAATCTTTATATTAATGATTGAAGATGTCTTAATAAAATAATTAAATTTAGGTAAATTTTATTTAGTTACTTAATCAATAAACTTATTTTTTATAATGTATATAATTTCATAAGCTTTAGATAATTATCTTTCAATTAAAATATTTATTACTATTTATCTACCTTATTTTTCTAGTTATAAAACTTATAAAAAATTACAGATACCTCGACAGCAGCAATACCAAGAGCTAAACCACATAAGGCATGTCCATAATATTTAATAAGAGAATAAAGAGTTTTTCCACATCCTTCTACTTTTGCTACTTCAGTGATATTGCAAACCTGATTTTCTTGTTTATTACAGCAGCTACTTGGAATAATATTTTGAGTATTCTTTGGATCATTCAAATAATCACTATACGAATTGTATCCACAACATTGAAACTAAAAAAAATATTGTGATCAAGTATAATAATAATTTTTTTATATTTAATATTAATATGTAACATATCATTATAACAACTATTTAAATTATTATCAATATCAAACAATCATATAATAATAAAGATTATAGAAATAAAAAATTTAAAACAATGGTTTTACATTTAAAATAAAAGTTACTTTTAAGTTAAATATATATGATACTAGTTCATTCTCATATTTATTGATTTTAATTTAATATTATACCTAATAATATTAAACAAAACCAATGAGTGATTATGGAAAACTAACAACGAGCATGATTCCATATGTAGTGTTTCCTGCTATGTAGATAAACTAGAAAATTATGTAATGATCAAAACAGATAATCAAAAGATCAGAATATATAGGCTGATCAAAAATCATAAACTTGATTTTTGTTAAACTGCATGCAAAAGATATTATTTCTATTTAAATAAGTGTATCTAATTTTTTATCTGAAAAACCTTTACATTATTATCTTTATCTTGGTCGATCAAAATATATTTAAATATTATATTACAGAAAAACAAACTATTATCTAATTACCCTAATTACTTTTTTATAATTGATCATTATATTCATATATTTTTTTTGTTATTAATTTTATCAATGATTATTTTCTATTTTATTCTTACAATCTTCTTTTTTAACTAAAAAGTTCCTAATGGTAATGGTATTAATATAATTGTATATGTGGTCTGCTCCTCTATTTTTAAAAAATTTAGCATACATTGTTAAAATTTAAATGAAAAATCTTTGATTGAGAACTTTAATTTAAAACAACTATTTGCTATTGAAGAAATATTATATTGATTATATTTATATATTGCAATGAATATGCATGTAATAGATCAGTTCCCACTATTTTTTCTCTAATTTGTAGTAGCACCTTCAAATATAGTGTCAACTGATTAGTGACAGAAAAGTCTCATACTCCAGTTTTAATCTGTTACTCATTTTATAATGAAATAGTTAAAAAGAAAATAGAAGAAATTTTAAATAAAAAATATATAATATAAAACAAGTAAAAAAAATTAAAAATAATAAAATAAAAAACTACAGGTATAAATTCTCCAAAATCTTAAAGAACTTTTATTAAATATTAATAATTTAATAAATAATGATAATTTATTTAAGAATGATGATGACTTGATGAATAATTATAATAATCTAATAATTTAATAGATAATAACAATAATTTAATAAATAATGATGATATAAAAAATAATCATACAATATACTTTATTATAAATTTTAAAAGTATTCAGTTTATTACTCTTTTTTTTTAAATCACACAAATGAAATTTTGTTTGATTCTATTTCTTCCTTTTATCCTAAAAAGCTTATACATTTTTTCTATGTTAACATGATTACATATCTATTAGCTTTCAAATTTAATTTGACACTATTATTAGTGCATTTTTATATTCTTAATTATACTATAGCTTAATTTTAATTTTTGTTAAAGATACTTTAATTTTTGCAGCACTTTTACATTTAAAAATTAATTTTTCAAATATTAATTCATATTAAAATTGTTTACATACCACAAATTGCACTGAATTTACTTTTGTACGAATGGCCTCGTTACTGCTAAAGTATTGATTAATAGATTTTTCCAAGTCCTTGAAAATTTTTTGTTCAATGTTATTTCCATTTTGTATAAAAATATAAGAAGCTACAGAAACTTGAATAACAAGAAGAGTTAAAAGTGTCACTGCAAACTAAAAAATAATAATGTTATACAAAATAATTGACATTCAAATATATAAATTTGTTATTAAAATAAAGATATAAACATTTTATTAACTTCGAAAATTTTATTTATAAAATTCTAATAGTTTAAAGTTTCTACTTCTAAAGCAAGCCTTAAGTGAAAAGGAAATGTTTATAATTCTTATGTAAATGTATAAATTTATTGTTAATACTTACAGTGACAATCATACAGTGACTTTCACGAATAGCTCCACAGCAACCAAAAAAAGCAATAATAAAAATAATAGCACCAATAATAATTAATACAATTGCTGGTGATGAGATAGGTACTTCAACATTGGCTTTGACAGCATAATACATAGACATATGGATAATCAAACCACATATTAGAATTGCCAATCCACCAAGCTGTAAATTGATCTTACAATTAGATTTAAAAATATAATGGCAATATTTCATAAATAGTTTCATTATTTGAAATAAATGATTTATTTTTTCTAAATTTTACTGACTACATTTACATAAAATAGATTTGAAATACAATATTTGTTATATTATATATTACTATATAAATAATAGTTTTTGTATAAAATATCTTTGACAATTATCATAGAGAAAATTTTGGTTTATACTTAATTCAGAAATATTTAATGATAAACAATAATATAACAATATATATAATTTTCATATCATAATTACATTGAAAATATTGAATTTATATATAAACTTATATATGTTTATTTAAAATCAAAGAAAATACATAAAAAGTTACAATTTCTATACAAATAATTTTTTTAAGAGAATGTTTTTATAAATTTTATTTATTCGTGATTTAAAAAAATATAATTTTATTTCCTAAATTTAACTTCTATATATTACAAAATTAGATGTTCATTTATTTAATTATTTATGGAGTAAATAATTTTAACAAATATATATATTTATAGTATGTATCATTGGTTCCCATGGCAACTTTTGTCTCATTTTAATCAATCACTACACAAGGATTCTAAATGTACATAAAATACATTTATTTTACTAACTAAAAGTTAAAAATAATAATTCAATAATTAGAATATGAGATTCTGTACTCTGAATAGCTGGCCTTACAGACGATTTTTAATCGGCATCTCAGATAATACTAATAAAATATCATGGTATTTTTACGAAAACTATTAATAATCTTTGTCGCTTCTTCGAGAGTACTTCCCTTTTGTGTTTCCAAATGCAACAAAAACAAGAAGCAAAATTATATACCCCATCCTGCATATTGCAATAAGTGTCGTAGATGAGAAATAAGAACAAATATTTGAGTTACGCATAGGCATAACAAATCATATAATGATACTATTGATAATTTACATTTTATAAATTTTTACATATTGTACACATAACAATCAAAATATTAAATAAATAGTAATTGATATAATTCGTAAAATTTATTAAATCAATTATAGTTTTACATCATTCTATTTGAAATAGTGATGAATTATAAACATTATATTTTAACTTAAAGAATTTTTTAAATATAGTCCAATAATTTTTGCAAATGTATAAATAATTCCTATATAAAATGATACGTATTATAAATATAATTATATCATTATATACATTAAAGACTCAATAATCCTCAAAATTTAAATAAGTCATTTATGTTTTATGATACTGCAATTTTAAGAGTAAGTTATAAATTGAATATATTCAATATTTTCAATGAATTTTTTTAGATCTTTCTTAATAGTTTTTTTAAACATTATAGTAATAAAAATTTAATAAATATAAATACAATTTATATATTTTTTTGCATTCAACAATTCATGCAGAGATTGTTTAAAATTTTAATCTTTTGTAAGGTTTTGCAATGCAAACTATTTTTAATTAATATGTATCCAGTAATCAAATTAAATATAAACAAAATTTTAAGGTTGTCAGCTTTATCAGAAAAGTTATAAATAAAAATTTTGATAAGGAAAAAGGTAATGAAAAACAAATTTCAATATTTCAATTTTCACTCTATACTTCTTCTCCTCCATAACTTCAAACACAGTGAAGATTCTTAGTAAAATATTTTATACACCATTATACTTCAAAGTCAGTTTTGTATTGAGTTTATTCGTTTGATTTCATTCGAATACATTCGACATCAGTAATAATTTTCTACTGAAAATTGATTGTTTTTCTTTAAATATTACACACACGATCAAAATTATAAATATTTTTTATATTTGAAAATTAAAAATGCCTGACTATAAACAAAAACAATAAATACTTGAACAAAAAACAAAAAATTTAATTAGAAAGCATATGTAATTTTAAAGTAAGATTGATTTAATGTTCCAAAATAATTGAAATCTTGATTGATTCAACGAAAACTTGAATTAACTGAATATGTAATGTATAACGATTTAGAATAAAGTAAATATCCTTACATCGAAAGATAAAAATCGAGTTGACTCATCAGATCAATCTCGATCAAGAAATTTAAATCAGTGTTCCAACATCGAGGATGCAAATATATTTCCTGTAAAAAGCCCTCAAAATGTTCTTGTAGGTGACATTGGGTAGGATGGCAACACATTGTGTACTCTATATCTGCCAACCGAGTCTAATATTAACTCACCATATCATTCGCATTTATAAAGCTAATGGTCCCAATATCTTACAAATGGATAGTCACATTTGCTCAGGCATATTCTAGTATCAATTTTTATCTATGTATTGCGAAAACGTACTAAGGTCATAAATACTTTCAAATATGTAAATCTAAAATTAGAATTATTATGGAGAAGATAAATGAGATAAAGCTTCCTTTTTCAACTTGCTAATGGTCGGTTATTATTCAAACATTCTTGCCAGGTATAACAGCTTAGTCTTTGTACCGAGCGCCTCCTTAAAAAATCTCTGGTATACTGAACTACAGATAATATTCAAGAATTTAACACACTATCTATAGATACTCGATTCTCTCAAAGAATGTATATGAATCCTGCCTATCGATGTAACAATTCAATTTCCTAATATTGTCAAAAACTCGTAATTCGTTCAAAGGGTCTATTGTAATACATTAGCTGGTTAATGACGTAATAATGGTTTTGATCGCAGAGAATACATCACTCTTGCATTCAAAACAACAGAGATGGGTTTTTCATTACAACTATAATGAATGTTCGACAATTCTGAACGCCAGTTCGTTGATTCCTTCCTCAATACCGTTTTGTTCTCCTAAATAATCATCCGGAAGGAGTTAGCGACTAGTTTTAGCGGATGAATTTTTGCAGTTTACTAAAAAAAACTTCGGTTTACGCAAGGTAAACAAAAGATTTTTTGCAAAAGCTAATTTTGCAATTCGGCTACCAACTTGTCCTATATGAGAACATCAATACATTCAAACTCCTCTTTACCAAAAAGAACATTATAATGCTCACAGGTTTCAATTTATAAACTTGTTTTAAACTATACGTCAACGGAGAAAGAAACAGATATGACTAATTAAATTCAAGTGCTATGTAGTAAAAATATCGTTTACCAATTAAAATAGTAATAATAATAATAACAATAATAATAATGTTTATTGCGTGACTCATATAACTTTAATTTTCTTATTTATTTTTTGTTTATTAAGTCACAGTCATTTCATTAACAGCAACTAACTAATTTAAACCGATAAAATGTATATAGGAATCTTGAAATTTGTTTTCTCTTTTAATTACCATGTTAAAGTATACGTACGTAATAAAAGAAAATTTTTTATAATATAAGATGGCATTGAACAATTTGTGAAATAAAGGTACCGATAGGCGAGAGAGCTGAGTCGAATTTTGCCTACTTTAACCTTTTCTATACTTATATATACTTTATTTTATTACTAGGCTAACTTTATTTCGCACCTTTAATGATGGAAATGGCAAATAAACGTTTATCCTTATTTGTTTCACGTCTTTCCACAATCTTTTCTCTATCCCGGAGTGAATACGAAAAAGATAAATGGTGAAAATAAATATAATAAAAGAAAGAAGGTAAAAAGTATAGTTTACTTCATGAAAAAAAAAGTCAGTCCGTGTTACATACCCTACCTAGTTCATAAAAATTGCAGTATTATTTATAAACAAAACTAAAAAAAGAAAAATATAAAATAGAAGCACAACATGAATATATTCAGGTTATTTTTTTTATTTGTTTATTATTATATTATAGTCTTTTAATATGCACTATATATTTTTTGTAACAATATATATTTTAAGGTATTACCGTGATTCTTTCCTATATTAAACAAAAAATATTTCAGAATATGAAATTACAATTAAATAGTTCACAATATAACAAGCATTATTATTAAAAAACAATTATTTTATAAATATATACATATTTTTTAACATTTTTTAATACATAATGCTATAAATATTGTATAAAAAGATATATATTAATTTTTTCAATATTAAAGTGAGTATATATTTGAATTTTAGAAATATCAAGATAAATATTTATAATAAATGCAATATGTGTAGAAATAAGTATTAAAAGAATATCACTGTTTCATAAGTGAATTATTTAATGAAAATTTTAGTTAGACTTAAAATAGAAATAGAAATTATTAATATTTGATTATATTAATAATGGATAGAGGAACAATATATATTATTACAAAATTTTGTACTAATTGATATACACTGTAACAACATAATTACTGGAGCAGATATCTATGCAATTTAAAATAGTATTTAGTAAAAAAACATTCCAAAAATATTTTCCAAAAATAATATTATAATCGATCATTAATTTAAAAAAAATTTTGTTAATTTTGCTATAAATGACGTTTAAATATTTTTAATATACTTTTACATAAAAATGTTAATTTTTAAAACAATTTATTATAAGAGCATAAAAATTTAATTAAAATATTTTAATTAACATTTTTGAAAGACAACCACGTTTAAAATTAAGGAAAACTTTTTGTTTAATAATTATAGAAGAAAAAAAATCAAAAAAAAGAAATGTTACACAACATTTTTTATTCAATTGTCTTAACTCTAGTGTAATTCCATCAAATTCAGCAAAAATCCAGCAAAAGCATAATTCCGTATATTAAAAAATAAAATACCAATATTATTATTTATCTAGAATCAACAGCATAGATTATATATTGTTTTATTAATAAATTTTTAAGAAATATGTCTAAAACTCATTTAATTTTAAAGAAAAATAATTACTAAATATATTTTATACTTATTAAAAATATAAAAAATAAATGAAATTCATTTTTTGTTAAAAAATTCATTGATTCATTCTTTCTTTATAAAATAAATTAATTTTCTCTTTTACATGAATATAAATAACAACATATCTTTATTAAGAATAATCAATATATAGCAGAAAATAATAAGAACAGAATAATTGTTATTTAACCTTGAATAATTCATTTGATTGATTGAAACATCTAAAATTTTCACAGTTAAATTAAAATATCAGATTTCAGTTTAACAATAATTATAAAAATGTATAATTTAAAATAATTGATAAAATTGTTTTCTAACTTAAACATATATTTTTTATATTAACAAGTTGAAGAAATTACTTTATTTAATCTTTGCCCAAGTTGAATTAATTTCTTAGGTATAACAATATACAGGACAATATGAAAAAAAAGACAGAATTTCACAATACATGATATTTGTTTTGAAGGTTAACTCTATTTCCTATACTTGATGTGACTGATAAATGCTTCAATATTCATTCAGAGTTGAATTTTTATATGTAAGTCATGCCATCCTAATAGTTAATTGATTAACTAACATAAACTAAAATATTTATAATTAAATTATTTTTAATTTTAACTAAACCTAGGTAGATGGAATACAAAATGTTGTATGACTAATGTATTTAATTTTTATTGTTAAACAATTTATTTATGTTTTAACTTATAATATTATAAATATCCATTAAAATTTCTTAGTATATATATATAAGGAATATTAACATTTGAATAATTGACTAAGATACTGCATTTAAGGGTTATGTTAAAAATCCAATATTGTGTTTATATCCTAATTGTTTTCTTAATTATTCGGTAAATTATTTTAATTGATATGTTTAATTTTTTTAATTAGTTATAAATACCTGATTATAAAAAGGTATAAAGTTAAATTTATTTATTTAATTAAATATATAAACATTTATATATATTTGATTACCATAATTATATATTAGTTTTTAATTAAAACTTAAGCTTAAGGTAGTATAGCTTTATTTTAAGTAATTCCATATCCACGTTTTTCACAGAAACTACTTCATGAATTTCAAACATGTATGACATTATTTTTGCTGGACAGAATTAACAAAAATTACTTTTGTACATTGATTCAAGCAAGTATAAACAAAAGCTTATGCAAAAATAATGGAATTCTTAGTATTCATATAATCAAAGTCAATTGTTTATCTTCAGTAGCACAAAATTAAAACTTTCTTAATTTCCTATGTACTACTGTTGCAAAGATATTTTTAAAAACTTCTTTACCAATATCGTTCAATATTAATTAACATATTAAATTTATGTTTATTTTATTTTGGAATTCAGACCATTAATTCAATTATAAAATATTTTAAAACAAATGCTAGGGCTTGGTGTAAGAATTTTCCATTTTTATTATTTATACTTTCATAAGGTGTTCCTATAAAATGATTCTTAAATATCTAAATACTCACTGCAAAAATAAAATTAAAGATGAAAAGTAAATACTTAATGCACTCCATCCCGCAATTCATCTTAACTCGAATATGGTTATGTTTTAAGAAAAAACAATTCAACCGTTGTATACAAAAAATAAAAAGATAAGGTCTAAATTTTAGGGACGTCGTAAAACAGCCAAAGAAACTAAAGGTAAAATAAGTCGATGAACGCAACGATACGAATCAAAAACAAGTCACAAAACTTTCAAAAATAAAATACACGAAAGGCATTGGCCGACTCTTGAAACATTGAAAGTAACGCGAGTAGGAACGAGTTCTATGTTTTTTCTACTCCTACGATTTGACATATAACGGTAATAACCACACAGTAGAGGATAAAATTCGACTGATACCGCAAAGATCTACCACTGAGGCTAAGTTCCCAGTTTATTCTATTTCAATTGCTATAATAATATTTACGTTTATATTATTTCTTTGAATTATACACCTTATTTTGTGTCTTACCGCTCCATATTTCGCGTACTCAACTATTATTACTAGTTTAGCATTTCTTCTTTATGCATATCCACATCTACACACACATCCACGTTATTTTTTCAATGCTCATGATTAATAAACTGTGTATTTAATGTTTTATCGTTTAATATACATTTAATTAAAATAAACGAAGCTTTTTTGCTTCGAGCATAAATTCTTATAAGCTATGCTTATAAGTACACGTACTTATTTTTCATGCAAAGCTTTTATTTCTCAAAAACATTAAAGTATTGAAATTCATTTATTTCCATTGGTATAAGTACTACACTGCCTCACACTTAATTTATGATAAAAATGATGAAATAATATTCATCAGTCATGTAATAAAATTGTGATTGTATTATTTTATTCAACTTAGGTTCTTTCAACAATGGATTATAAAAAATTCGAATTTTTTAAAAATATTTATATGAAAATTTTTATTTTATTCTATTTTAAATATAAACATTACATAACATTTATTGATGTATATAACTAATTCTTGTTTAAAAATTTCTACAAAAGTTCGAAATAAGTTTTGATATTAATTTGATCTAATAAACATGCAAGTATCTATTCAATAGTTTGATAAATATAATTTATTGAATAAAACTATCAAATTAATTTTTTGTTGTACTATTTTATATTTGGTATTTAGTTTACTCGTTTTAATAACAATTTCAATAATATCTATAAACTTAGTCATTTTATTCTTCATATTAAAATTATCAACAAAGGTATGAGCAAAAACTTTTATAAATTTAATTAAAACAAAATTTTCTATATTTTTCTATGACATTCATTCATTATATTTAACAAAAAAACAAGTAAACTAAATGAATTATAAATTAATTTTTATTATTATAATCCAATATTTAATATCCAATTAATGAAAGAACACTCAAATATAAATAAGATATATGTAAAACAAATAAAAAAATCATAGTTCAAATCAAATTTCAATCATTAAAATATTATAAATAATATAAATAACATTCTTAAATTAAAAACATTTTCATTTAAAAGTAGTTTATTTTATTTTTTTAAGTATGTTGGCAGGTTAAATTTATTTGTTAAGTTTAAAATGCACAATTTTAATAGCACAGGTATGATAAAACTAGAAAATTGTTCTCTGATTGTTTTCTTTTTATATAATTTCCAAAGCTTCATTCTCAGTTGATATTAATATAACATATCAATTCCATTACTATTTTTGTTAAAACGATGATGGACAAGTCAATATCCTTTTGTTAGATAGATGTATCATCTGCACCCCAGTAATAAGTATAAAAAATACGCATTCTCCTTACATTGGATCAATGTGCATGTAACCACTACAGTATATTTAAATTTAAATTTATATTTTCAAATATTTTATATAATACATTTTTAATAAGCTTGTAAAAATCTCAAAAAATGAGCATTTTTAGTAAATATTGTATTAATTTAATCATATTAAAAATCTTAATAATAAATGTGATTCATTAACTACCCCTAAAAGTACAAATATAATTAAATTTATAAATATATTTATAAATAAAAGAAAAGCTCAAATATTTTTCAAATACTGTAAAAAAATATGTCTTATTATCATAAAATATAAGTTTCTAAAAAAAATGTATTTAAATTTCTTTTTGTTAATATAATACTTCACCTCTGTAATTATCATTTGTAAATATAGTATTATAATATTAACCTCCAAAAATTAATCTGTTAAATTGAAGAATACATAATTTTCTTAAAAAAACTTTTTGATGCATCAAATATTGGAAAATACTATTATTCTACAAATTTTATAGTAAAATAATTATCAAAATAAGTATAAAGTTTAAATTTTAAAAAATATATATTTCTAAATTTTCATATATTACCATACAAATATTTTATTATAAAATATGCCATAAAATATCGTAAAATATATTTTTTTTATTATTGTCTTCCAAAAATAAATGTACGTTTATCAATTAAACTAAAATTTATATAAAAATTCTTTTAATGATATATGGCAAATATTTTTCATTTCAAAATCACAATTATTTTTATATAGATACAATTATACATTAAAATTATTAAAAATATTTTGATTATGTTTTATATTTATATATTTTATAATCAGTTTAGTACATTTAAAGAAATAATTTATATTTATACCTAAATTGTATTTGAAAATATATGTAGATTGTACTGTATTACTTTTTAAAGCTTGCAAATGTAGAATCAGAGTAAAAATAATGTATACAATTACGTAACAATATGATATATTAATCTTAATATCTTTTTTGTATGAAAAAAAATATGCTTAAGATTTTATTTAATTACGTTTAATATAATGTAAACTATCTTAATCATAATCATAATCATGTAAGAGTTATTTAAATGTCTCACTGTGTACAGTAAATATAACATACAGAAATTTATTGCAAAAATTGTAAAATGAACTAAAACAGAATACGTACAAATTTATGAAAATTATGAAAATATCTTTTGAATCTAATTTATAGATATAATCTATATCTGCAAAAGAAATTTTTATTTTAATCAAATTCAGAATTCTATATTAACGATAAAAACTTGTAGATTCTTAGGGATAGTTACTAAACAAAGTGTAAATATTGTTAGAGATAAATTATCAAATACATTTGATAAAGATGTTATAAAAAAAAATACAGTATGGTGTTAGATAAAATCTATAATTTTGATAAAAATATTTGATATTTAAATACTCAAATTATGTTTCAATGTTGTATTATATATAATTCAATAGTTTTTTATTTTTCTTGAAAATAAAAAGTATACAAAACTACAAAAAGTGAAAGAAACAAAATAAAAAAATGATATGAATCAAGTAAGAACTAGAGAAACTATGAAAAAATTTATTCAACTGCTAGATTATAAGAATATTGATTCATTAAAATACAACATAAAAAAATGTATTCAACTATTAAAAATATTCACAAGAATAATCTTGAGAAGTATACATACATAATATTTTAATTAATACTTATTATTTAAAATTAATTTACTAAAATTTGTAGATACACTATTTTAAGAATTGTAAGACATTTATAGAAGAAATAAATAAAAAAAAACAAAAAGTAAAATTTTTTGGTGTGAAGCTTTTTTAGTTATCTATTGTTATTTGAATACAATCGCATATTTTCAATAAAAAAAACTATCATTTGAACAAGTGGCTGTTATTTTTGAATTTTCAAACAATGTTTAATATTAATGCTTTAAGTTTTCACTCAAACATTAGATCAATTTCAATTTATATTAAAAGTTTCCAGATTAGTTATATTATAAAATATAGAAAATAATTATTTTGACGTATTCTAATATCAGTAACTTATAAATTAGGGAATTGTCAATAATGTAAAGTTAATAATGCTGCCTCAGGTTTTAAAGTACAAGTGTGACAAACGAAAAAGTAATATGATATAATAAAAGCGCCAAAAATATATGGGAATAAATTTCATGACTCAGAGTATCTGTAAAGAGATAAAGTAACAATTTTATTGTATTGTTGGGGATAAAAACAAGCACTTCTGATTTTTTAAATAATTTATTTCTTTCACAATATATTTATATTTTAACAAGTTAATCAGACGCGTACAATGATTCTGTTCCTCGTGTACTCTGCGCTCGTCGTTCGAGTCGAAAAATCTACTTGTCCGATACGTACATGTATAAATACTTTTACTCCCACTCGTTCCTTTCGAACTTTTCCCTTTCGTTTGTAAATTTCTATTTTTTCACGCTCGTTAATCTCGAGTTCTCTTTTTATTTTCTTCGAGAAATCGAGCCCCGACAAGGCGATGATTGTTTTCAGTTACGGAATTCCCCGGACCTTCATGATTTTTCTGTTGGGCGCCATGTAACAATTCCTCGATTTACAACGATGCGGCCTTCCCGCTCTCGTGCACGGAGGAAATAACTTTAGAATCCCCCCTTGTGTCTTCATATGCTGATGACCTTCTTTTTCCTAGAGGTATCGATCTCACTCCCTGTACGGACGAGGCTCGCCAAACCCCGCGCGCCATCATCGGCTCATGACTTTTTGTTTCCTCTCCGAAGGGATCACAGTCCGTCTGCCTGTGTCTTAATAGGGGTTCCGATCTCACCTCAACGGAATGACTTCCCGAGTTCCTCGCGGTGTTTTATCCCTCTCCTCGAGATCACTCTTGAGTGGCCCACTGACCCCTGGAGTACTTCCATCTGGATGAACCTGGCAGCGTACGACACTTGAATCACTCGCAACCTTCTGGAATATCATCCTCTCGCGATACATTTCATCTTTACCTCCTCTATGGAGTACATGTGTACTTCTTGAGAAGTTCCCCGTAGCGATGCGTACGAGGTTAGCATTGTGCGCCGTTACGAGAGGAACCCAGCAAAGATCATTCGTTACTTCTCGCCTCTCCGAGCTTTGAGATGCGAATTTGTTTATATGATCTTGCACGGGCTACGGGCGTCCCCTCGCCACGTTTCTGAGGACTGGAGATGAGCAACTCATCGCCCGGCGATCGACTAGGTCCGGGTAATCTTACTCGCGTCATTTAATACATGTATTCTTTGCCTTGTCGCGACCCGACGAGAATTGTGAATCGTCGCAAAATATCGTTAAATTTTTTACAGGCAAGTTCAGTTAATTGTATTATGTATTTTGTACATTGAACATCAATATAAAATTACTAAAAATAACCATCGTGTGTTTTGATTCTTTTTCTTGACTCATACATGTCTCACAATATTGTCTAAAAAATTATGCACATGAATAGATGTAGCTGAGATGTTTATATTCTTGGAACTTGTAGCTTTTCGACCGAAGGACTGAAGTTTATGCTGAGCTCTTCAACATTGACCGGTCGAGTTACAGTTGTCGCAGTTGTTTAACCGCGCAAGCCTGACTCGACATCATTATTCTTTTTCTTCTCTTCTCTATTCCTTCAATGATAGCTTTTGCGTAGCACCATGCAAGTGCTACGGTACAGGCCTATAATTTAAAGAAGTATAAATTCTATATGAGATATTGTATTTTTAACTCGATAAAATTTAATTTAGACATTTTTCTGTCGACAAACTATGACATAAAAGTATTAGTCTTTTTCCTTAGATATTTTAATATATTTAATATAAGTTTTTGATATTTTTACGATAATTCAGGCAATAACGATTATTATTATTATTGTTGAATTTAATTAAAAAATTAAGTATGTTAAAATTAATTTTTCATATTAAATTTGATACATAAAATTTCAATGATAATTTTTCTTAAAATTTTTAAAAGTATAAACAAAAATATAATAGGATTTAATTTTTTAAGTAATATAAATAGGAATTAAGAATAGGTTATTAATTATAAGTAAAAAAATTAATAAGTCAGTTATTAATAAGTAAAAAATATAAATTGATATATGCATAGTTTAAAAATTAAAAATACAAGTCAAAAACATATTCAGTAAAACGTTCTTTCATTGTAGCACTGATAATCCTTGAGTGTACATCTCGCTGGAGACGAAATAGCGATGCTTTCTCTTAGTCACCGGTAAATATTGTAATAAATTTTTATTACCTAATCAAGGTACGCAACAAGTTTATTAAGTGTTAATTGTAAACAAAATAAAAAGAAATAGTATAGCATTGTCATATATATATGACATTATTTACATATATATGTAATTATTCTACTGATGAGCTTAGTAAATGTAGATGAATTTCAGATGATTTTCTTAAAAAATATTTTTAATCTTTTACTTCATTAATATATACATTCTCGAATTTTAGGAAACAAATACTTATAAAATAAGTTTCCTTGTAATGATTTTAATATAAACTTTTAATGATTTTTAGTCAAAAAATATTTGTTATAAAAAATGATTGTATTACTTTTTAAGATAAATGATCATATAACATTTAAAATTGAAAAAAAGTTAAATTAATAAAATTATTGATGATTTATTTATTTATATTTGAAAAAAGCTGAAATTTTCATTAAAAAATTAAAAAATGTATATAATTTATATAAAAATATTTTTGTGCAATTGTCTAATATTCATCTAATAGACACATCTGTCACATACTATATCTTCTAAAATTGAAAACAAAATTTTTAGATAAATGATGTTATCTTTGCTTGATTAGTATCAGTTTTCAATTTTCTTCAATTTTTCTCTTTATTTAACTTCAATATATAGCTATTAATTTTGTTTTTAAATATTCAGTTTTGCTTAACTTTTTGTTTAACTGAATAGTTATCTGTAACTAAATATTTTTATAATATAATTTAGTATTTGAAATAAATTAATTTTTTGAATTAAAAATTTTACCTATTATTTTCTTCATCATAAGTTCAAGTATTTACATATTTGGTACTTACATATTGGAAACATGGACTTGCACTATAATTAGTCATTATCTTTTAAATATATTTTGTTAATTTTATATTTTATATATCTATTAAGAATAATATGATACATAATATGGTCAATAAAAAGTTATATAAATTTTCTAACAATCAAAATTATAAAATTTATTAATATTAACATATGTATATTTAATTTGATTAAGCAAAAATAAATACAAAGATTCTTGGATAGCACGTGATACTTAAAAATGAAAAAAATTTAAACAGTTTTAAACAAATACTTTTCATTTACCAATACACAAAATATCTCGGAATTTTTCTGTTTTTCCTATTTCTTGTTTATCAAAAATTGAAAAAAAAAAAAATTGCAGAAACACTATACCAATTTTGTAATATTTAGTTAGTAATAAATTGAATAATACATTAAAAATAAAAATTCTAACAAAATTTTAATTGAAGTGAACTGCATAATATTATTTTAAATAATTTATAAAGGTATAATTACATTTTTCACAAAATTGTGTTAATTGAAACATTGAAATGGACTAGTGGTAAATTGAAAGAAAAAATCTAAAGTAAACGTTAAAAAAACTTCAATTTAATTTAAAATACTATCCTATTAAAAAAAAATGAGAATATTATTAATTGAAAAGAAAAATCAGATGAAATACAAATAAAATAAAAATAGTAAGATAAATAAAATTGAATATAAATTAAAAAAATTGTGAAGTAGTTAATAACACGAATTATTTAAAAACAAAATTATTTAAATAATACAAAAATTTTGTTCTCGTGGTTACAATATAAAAAATTATATTTCATGATTAGTATAAAAAATGTATACATTATATTATTATAGAATAAGATTTTTAAATATTAAGCTATACAGTAAAAGAAAATGAAAATAAAAGAAATAGTTCTTTTTTTTTCATCTAATTGCTTGATTTTTTCTGTTACATTTATGTAATTTTACATTAATTTTTTAATGTGTCGTATCCTTTATTTTTCTCTTATTTTATATAACTCATAATTTTAATACTCAATCATAAATAAGTTTATGTTTAGTATTTTTATTAAATTTATTTTTTATTAAATAAATTATTATTATTAATATAAATTTGTGTTAATTTTAGTTTAAATAAAGAATTTAAAAATTAGAAAAATATTGAAATAAAATACTTTGTAAACAAAGCTAATTATATAATAAAAAATTCTCTATTTTTTTATATTTATTAATTATGACTCAAATATAAATAATTCAATCCAAATTATTTAACTATTCCAAAAATTCAATATATTCAGTGTTATTCCAAAATTTTAATTTTTTTATACTTTATAATAAATTGAAAATCATGCTAAATAACTATTACCTTAATTATTATGGAGCTGAGTGCTAAAAGAAATGTGTAAAGCAAAATTGATTGTGTTCTATGAATCACTGGATGATGACACCCTCTCTCACATTTTTTTTTATAATTTTCTGTTTCATGAGGTTCATAACAACAAGACCATGGAACGTCCCTATGTTGCTGTCTAAAATCTTCGTTTGCACCATTAACACCACAACAATTTAACTGTAACAAAATAAATATTTATTTTTTTTTAATTTTTATTGTAATAATAATTCTGCGTTAAAAATAATTCAAATCATATAAAATAAAATGAAGCAAAAGAAATTCAAAGCTTTTTTTATAAATCTTTTGTACTCTAATAAAAAAGCATCTTATTTGTGTTCATTTTAATTTATGAATTCAAAAAGTTATTGTAGATATTAAAAAATTATTCATTTTATTTTTTCACAATTGGATACTAATATTACAATACATTTTTGATTTGTTGTAGTTCCTACAATGTTGCTAATTGTAATAACTTTTAAGTTTATATTTGGCTTTCATGAAATAGTATTTCAAATTGTATGTTAATTTTGCTTTTATACATATTTAAAATTTTCTATTCTTTTTATAATTTTTGCAATAATCTTAAATTTTTTAAATATCTTGTTATAACTTAATTATGCCTTATCGACTACAATTTCTTCCAAGATTTATTTTAAATAAATATCCATGATTTTATACATAAAGTTCATCACATATTTTAATGGAGGCTTTTAAAGCATGTATAAATTATAACATATTTATTTATTTTTTATTAAGGTGAATTATTTATTAAAGAAATAATTAATTTGTCTTTATATATTCTTTTCTCCTGAATCCTTAAGTGTAAGATAATTTTTAACTGAATTATTTTTAAAATTAATAGCTCGATATTTGAATTACATGTATGAAGCAATTCAAATAATAATCAGAAGTGTGTATTAATACATGTAGTTTCATTTAATTTGAATTTTAGGCTATCTGATACCATTATAGTTTTTTTATATTACCCATTTTCTGTATATAAATAAAATTGCAAAAAATGATAAAAAAATTTTTTCTTCCTTAAAAAATTCTCATACACCAAGAAAATCTTAATTAAAACAAAAACAAAAAACAACAAATAATCTGTAAGACAGCGATTGTATATAATAACATATTAGACATAAGTAATTATTATATGTAAATTCATTGTTTGTTATAATTGAAAAACGCAACATATTGCTTAAATATTGTATTTATTGGGTTCAAATAAATAAACATTAATAAAAAATATATGAAATTTCAGAAATTTCATACAATTTAAATCATAATATAATAAAATATCCAAATGATATATCGAAAATTTTCGCATCAAAATAAATAATTCCTATCTTTCAATTTAGCTATTATTTAATAAGTTACGAACTAGTTGGTAAATATTATCCATATTCTACAATATAAATTTGGTATATTCTTTCATATTGTAGACTGTTTCTCATCAAAACTTGGTGATCTGTGCGATGTTTCCACTCAACACTCTTCCCTTGTTACTTTATTATGTAATACTGTATTAATCCTTACAAAACAATTTTTTTGTTTTCTTGTGGTTCCTTCTCTCGCTATGCTTTCTATTTTGTTAAGAGTATTTGTCCCTTCAGTATATGATATTCTCTAGCTATTCCAGCAAATGCTTGTCGGTTTCTTATGCATATCTTGGGCATCTAATTATATAAGCTACAGCTGATAAAGATCTCATTTTTCAGCAGAATTTACACTTATATTGATATTACTTTTTCATATAAACCTTTCATCTAATGTTGACCACTGATCATCTAATTTTGTACAGTTCTAAACTTCCACAGTGCAGCAGATTAGATGAATTCCAAGCATATTTATTTGACAAAATTCAGTCCATTTCAAATTTTATAATATCATTTTAAGCTGATTCTCTTTTTTCTGTTCTATTTACTATTTCTGAATTCTAGTTTTACTATTTCTGAATTACAGAATGTATGATTAATTATACTTATTTCAACCAATTATCCCTTTCCACAATCTGGTATTATTCATTAATATACCTTAAGTAACTGAAGGTGATATTACTAGTGTTAGTCATATGCTACATTGCTTCCTCTTGTAGCATTACTCGCTTTCGGCATCTCCAGCATTCTCTACCATTCTTAGAACTATAATGTCCATAATTAAGACGTTATATCCTATTTCGTTAGTCTTGTTTTATTATCTTCTTTGATGTACCAAACTTGATTTATTGTTTATATAATCACATCACCTTTATACTCACAAACATTTATACCTGAACAAAATCCTGTTATTATTTGATTTATTATATCAAGAGTAAATCTTATAAGTCAAATACAATGTTATTTTAATAATAACTCTATTAAACTCCAAATAAACCATTCATATATATATATATATGTTTAATTCTAAATGTACCACTCAGAACACATAGTTCGTTATCTCTGATAAATATTTGTCTAATCAAAATTAAATGTCTTGGTGTCTCTTCTCTTTTTTTCATCCAGCTACATTTTCTCAAATTTGATATTTGTCAATTATTACATTTTTTTATACTTGAACTTTCGATGTTTTAATTGTATAGTTATATTATGTGTATAAAATACGTAAAAATGCAGGATATGAATTATGAATTTCAGGAATTTAAGTAATAGAGAATGGGAACTTTATGAGGGAAATAAAAAGATAGTGCAAAAATATCTCTTTGTCATAATTGCTTTTAACTAATTTAAATATTTTTATAAATAAACAGTTTTTACAACAATATTAAAATTATTAAATTTAAATATATAGAATTGTATGTATATACATGTATATACGTGTAGGCATTTTTATATGATAAAGTCTTTAAAGATAAATAAATTAAAATATATTTCTTAGTATCAAATCTTTTATGTACTAAGTTGTACAAATATTATTATAGATCTAATGAATTTGTGAAATATAAAAAAAATTAACTTTAACTTTAGAATAAGTTTGAATAGTCTTAATTTTATTTCAAAACTGATAAAAATGTTTATTATTTCAACTATGTTCACCTATATGCATTATTTACATTGATGTTATTTTATTTAATAATTACAATAATTAATTATTTTGAAACGTGATTTGAATAATTTTTTATTTTATATATAAACAAAATATTATATCTAAAACATACAATATCTAAAAATATATATATAAAATTAATGTTTTCTACTTAAAAAATTAAAAAATTAATATTAATTTTGATATACATTTGGTTAAAAAATTAGACTGTCTTCTACCAAAAATAAATTCGATCAGCTCAACTTTATTATATTTTCATTGTTAACTGTTAAAAATGATCATTAATTTTTATTTAACTAACTAATAATAATATATCTTTAAAAGTATTTTTATAACTGTATTATATATCAATATAATTGTCAATTTCAAAGTTTAAATTTATATTAAAGTGTATTAAAAATTATATAATGACAATCTTTCTATTATTGTAAATATATAAAAATATTTTAAGTTTTAAAAATTTAAAACAAATATTAAATAAATTGAAAGTATTAAGCTGTTGAAATTTATAAAACATTACATTTATTTTTATTTATAATACATCAAGAGCTAATATAATTAACATATAGGATTTCAAATTATGTTTATATTATTATTAATATGATTTTTGTGATCAATAATGAAAAATTTTCATTCTGGAAACTAAAAATACATACCCGTACATGCATACGATTCCAATCATCTTCACTTTTTGGATCATTTAGAGTAATGATAGCTTTGAGGACAACCTTTTCTGGTAATGCATAAATTTGCTGATGCCGAATCAGTGCCCAAATTCCTATACCAGCTTCAGCAACACCAACCATTGCTATTAAAGTAGCTAGCTAAATAAGTAACAAAGGTTTAAATAAATTAAAACGTTAAATTTTTCTTAAAAATAAAATAAATATTAACAACAAATTATTTAAAATAATAAATATCATCTATATATATTTAGCCTTTTTAGATAATTATATAATAATTATTGATCAGTATCACATATATTAAAATTTATTCTTAATTTTGATTATCAATTAATACTTTTGTAAATAAATTCTTCTAGAAATTCCAAATTAATTAATATTCTTATTTCAGAATAGTGTGATATACATCTCAATACAAATTTTCAAGCAAACACTGTAATTTTAAATACAAATGCAACAAATATAGAAATTAGTATACCATGTATTGAAATTTAAAAGAATTTACCTCAAATGGCAAAATTATGAATATAAACTAAGTCGACTCAAATAACTATTCTTCAAATAGAATCAAACCTTTAGAAAGACAATTAAGATTAGAACATTTAAATAATGAAGAATGTAAGTACGTAATAACTCTCAAAGATATTTTTTTGTTACTAGTTCATATAAAGATTATTGAGAAAATTAAAAAATAAACATAATTTTGAATAACTAAGCTAATGAACATCGAGATTCTTTATTTTCAGTCAAAAATAATTATGTTGTTTGTATATCTAGACATTTAGAATTAAGTCAAGATTTTCTTAAAGAATTTCATTCAAAATATAATAATAAAGGATACTTAGAATAACAAAATCCTGAATTATTTAATATTATTTCAGTCAAAATTTATAACATCAATATTTACTATCTCATTATAAGAAACTTTTATTGGGACGACTGCGATCTTGAAGATTTATTCAAATACCTTATAGTTTTAAAGGAACTTTTATTAAAAGAAAATCAAAATGAAATTAATATACCGAAAATTCTTGATAAATTAATTACATCTAAATATGATACCATAAGATCAACGCTTAGATATATTTTCAAAGATACAGATATCTCTATAAACATTTATTGAAACTGTAAATATACTCTAAAACCTAATGAAATTAAAAATATAATACAAGAAATTGATTTTTTGGCAAGAGCTGGACACCCTGGATTCCACGGGACATATAAAAGTATATAAGAAAATTATAAATGAAAAAGTATGAAAAGTATGATTCATGATTTCATTAACAAATGAGAATCATGTAGGATTAAGAAACTGATTAGAAATGTATTCATGAACACAAGTTCAAATCTATAAACACTTGACAATGGTGAAATGTATATTCTATATCACTATATTCATAATGATAGCTAATAGCAAAAATACAAAAATACAAAACAGAATATTTCTTGTAAAAGTTGTTTGTTTAAAAATTATCTTTAAATAAATTATAATATATCACATGTTAGTCACAAGTAACAAATAATAAGTTGGATTGCAACAAAAAAAAATAATATGTTCGATCGCAAATACAATTGAACAATATGTATTGAAAAAAACTTCAATTTTAAAAAATCCTGAAATAATCTATTTTATTAATCAAGAAAAAAAACAAAAAATTATATCTATTAAAAAATAATTATTTACTTATTTATAAGTCCCTCAAGTTAAATTCATAATATTTAGAAGTATATAGTGAATAAAAATTTAACGAAATACTTATGCAAATGTATGAAATTACAAGGTAAATGTATTAAAAAGATGTCTAAAGTATATTATCAATACACATCATAAATCAACTTTTGTCTAACTAGTGTATTAAAAAAGTAAACTAGATTACATCGTTTGCAAAAGCAATTACAACAAAAAAAGTCAAAATATATTCGTTATTTAAGCATTGTCAATTTCTCCTTGTTTTTATATTCCTTTTTGTAATAACGAAATTAAGCAAGAATTTAAAAATTAAAAAAATTAAAATATGTAGAATCTTTAAAATAACTAATTACACGAATCATAGTAAAAATATTGTACCAAACATTTTTTAAAAATTCGAAGCCAATAAAAGTTTTATGTAGCTTTTGATGGATCAATAAAATCTAGTACCTGCACCTCGTTAACTAAATACTTATATTGACACAACTATTCAATCAGACATGTTCAATACCAAGACTTCAGCTTTTTAATATTATTATTAGCGATGATATTAAAAAAATATATCTGTATGTCATAGTAAAGAAAGAACATTGGATCATATTAGAAAATAATACAACCTTCAAAAAATCATGACATGACATACGTGTAATGTGCTATCAAATAAATAAAATTACAATTGGATTAATTTTTGCCTTATTTCTAGTTATGTGTTTGTTTACAACAATTAAATAAAGAAGGAAAACATAATTTTTCAAGTGATTTAAATAAACAATAACATTTTTTGTTTAAAAATTTATATCACAAAGAAACTGTTTTATCAATTTAAAAGCAAATATAATAATAAATAAATATACTTGATAAACATATGAAATTCGTGCTTTATTTTATCTTTTTCCATGTTCTGATGTAATTTATACATATTATTAATTACATTGACTCGAAAAGAAAAATACATGGAAGGACATTTATGAAGCATGATCTGTTTTTTTTTAATGATTAATTACATCAAATTTTTAAATATTTTACTATTTAAAATAATACAGATAAATTTATAAAAGAAAATATGTTTGTATGTATGAATGTATGTGCATAAATAATGTTTTGTAATATTTAAAACATAATATAAACATTAATTCAATCTATAACTTACTATAGATATAATAATTATATAATTACTATAGACATAATGATTGTATATATATTATATATACATAATTAAAAGCAATATTGAAATGATTTAAAAATTTTGCATAAAACGATCTTGATAAAAGAATAAAATAAGAATTCAATAATTGTAATTGGTTTGAGTTTATATATACATGTTTTACTCTAAATTCACTAATTGACAATCATGGTACATTATTCACACATCTGCTAAAAAAATACAACAATCACGAATCTTAAGTTATTTATAAAATATTGGGAATTAAATAGAAACAAAACAATTATAAAAAAATTAAAACATTGTATGTTAAAAATTATAATAATTGATTTTAACACTTAATTACGACTCTACGAGGTGAAGATAGTTTTCAAATACATTCTTTTTTATAAATGAAGAGTATTTTGTTGTTTCATAAAATGAAAAAATTGCTAATGTTTAAATTTTACAAATTCTTTATTTACTCTTCTTTCATAATTTAAATAAAAGACAAATTCTAACATACAAAAATTAAAATTAAAACTTATAAATATTAATAAATTATTACCATTTACCATAAATTTAATATTATAAATATACCGATTGTTATTTGCTTTTAATTAATATTTTCTTTAATTTTAGTTAGGAAATAATAGGAAACATAAAAGGTACTTCATACCGAAATAACTTGAGATTTGCAACTATAATCAAATTGCCAAATAAACCAAGCAAGAACACAACTGAGAGCACCCAGACCAAGTAAAGTCGCAGGTGGTCCATCTACCCCTGTAGGAGTCAGCAGTGAATATTCATGCAGTTGATAAAGAAATACACCAGAGCCAGTGCCAACAATTGCCCCTGAAAACTTAAATAGTTTACATTTAATTTCTCATATTATGTAAAAGATGCTTATAATATCTAGATAAAATATTTCGTTTATATAGTGTCTAAACATAAAAAAATAAAGTATTTATATTAAAACATATGAATAAATTAAAAATATATTTTATAAATTATCAATAAATGTTACCTTAAACTGTTTTTTAAACAGAAGCATTTGATAAAAGTATATTAGAAAAATTACATAATTACATCTAGTAATATTAGTTTAGAGGTAATACATCAATATTAATCGTTTAATTAAACAAACCATATAAATAACTAGAAGTAACATAATCCATCTACCACCTTATGTTTTACTATAAACATGTAAGTCATATATCACAGGAAGACTCCATTAATCAATGAATGCTTTTTTATTATAATATTAGAAGTATTTGTAGTATTGCTAATGTTTATAATTGAAATTACTTTATTTAAAATATGAATATTCAACTTCATTTTAAGAGATAAGAATTTATAAAAATTACAAAACATTACAAATTTTAAAGTTTCAAAAACATATACTCAAGAATATTAGAAAAACTTACAAAATAAAAAATTTAAAGAATGTAGTCGAAATTAAACATTTATCTCAATTTAATAATATAATTTTATATTATATATTTACTACTAATAAAATTAAGGTAATGTAGAATTTTATTCATTTCCAAATTACTTAATAGATATTAATAAATTTAATTAACAAAATTATAATTAAATATAATGTGGATGAAATATTGAAAAAAATTAAGAAAACAGAAAAATGTTTTAATTGAGATAATATACTATTAAAAAGCATATATATATTGAAATTCATTCATATATATAGAAATAAAGAACTAAAACCAACAGTACGTTTAAATGTAAAAATAATTCAGTACTATAAAAAAATTAATTGAAAGTTTACAAGAGAAATTTGATAAATTTATAAACTGCTTTCTTATGTTCATGCATATCAATGTGTATCTGTATTTAATTTGTAATTATAAATATTAAATAAAAAAATAGTGGGTTTATACTTGTAAAAGAAATATTTAATTAAAATAATAATAGAATCAAATTTTATAAAAATATATTACAAGTATTTATTTTTTCTTGTATTATTAGAAAATGATATGTAATAATATTACAATATGTAATATGATGATATGTAAGAATATAATCAGTTACTTGTAAAATTTTTAATTTATTAGTTGGATAAGCTGGATCGATTTATGAAAAATATATAGTTTATTTAAATAATATATATTAATGTTAAAAAATCACTTGGTTATTATAAACCATTGATTGATTATATTATATTTTTATTTTTAATTAATTAAAAAAATGTAATATTTACATAAAAAATAATTTTAATAAATTGATTTAATATTTATAAATTTAATATAACATTTATATAAAAAATTTAATAATTACACTATTCAACTATATGTAAAGGTAATATACTTACTGCTATTTTATATTGTTTACTGAAAAGTAAAATAATATATTTTAAAACAAATCGATTTGAAAAAAATGTTCACCAAGGCGTTTTTTAAGTAATTGCAATTTTTTTTCAAAAATTTGAAGTGATATTTATTTATAATTTATTCATTATATTACCTTCTAAATTTAAATATATATATATTGATTATTTTATATAATTAATTTTATATATATGCTATATAATATTTAATTAATATTTAAATTAAACAATGATATAAAAAAAAATATATATATAAACTGATATACATACTTATGTATATAATTAATAGTAAATATAGTGTTAAATATTTTGTTATGAAATGTATATACCTTTTTGATTAAGTAAGCAAAGATATATGCTATTAGAATTTTTATGTTTATTATAATTTACCAAAGCTACTAATTTAATTTAATTAAATTAACATTTGAATTTTAATTTTATGTAATCTTCAAATAATATTTTTATATTAAAATAGATTAAATTCGTTACTCTTTATCATATTTAGTACAATGTAATAATAATTAATGTTTTTAATCAATTTATTTTTATTAATAAGAAATTTTGTTTATACTACATTAATTATTCATTTTTTATATTATAAATTTTATTTTTTTTGCTTCATTAACGTAATTATATATTTTTGTATATCTTTTATTGTATGTTTCGTAACAAATTTAGTAAAAAATTTATGTCACAAAAACCTTTTCTCTTTATTTTTACTAATTTTACTAATATAATTTTAATCTTTTATTATACGATATTAAACTCAAATAAAAATATTAATTAACCTTCAGTTTTTTATTTTAATATAAATTTTAATAGTTTTTCATACTGTTCTGATTATATTTATCATTTATAAAAAGTAATTTATAATTTAAAGTATAAACATTAAAACAAAAATTAATGATATACTAAAAGTCAGAAGCACCACTCAAATAAACTCATTAATAGCATTGTATTGATGTACATCTCTGATCAGAAATTTTAACAATGGACAGTTTAATATGACTTAATATATTTAACAGTTTAATATATTTTAAAAATCTAATTGAATTAAAAAATCATCAAAACTTAATTTATATGAATATATTATCAATAATTTTATTTATTCTAAACAAGTTAATTAATTTTATTATAAAAAATTATAGTTTATACGTCATTTCAATAAAAGCTACTGTTATGTGTTAATGTAATAATGTTATTTCTAAGATTAATAAAAATTATTTTTTTAAATTTTAATTTTAATAAATATAAATAATCATAATCATAATTAAAAACTTATTCTATATATTTATAAATTAATTAAAATTTTTTATTAATATTTTAGATAAATAGATTTATATTAAAATTAAATAAGTGTTTCATTGTATAGTAAAATTAATAGTGTAATTTATTTGAAACTCTTTTCCTGTAATTTTTTTATCTCAAATAAAAAATTATCCATTAAAATATACATATTATTATTGTATTGATATTTTTAATAAATTCATATTGCAAATAATATACATTTATCTCTAAAAATATATTGGATACTGGATAATGAAACATAATGACGAGATAAAATAAAACCATATTTGTGTCAAAATAATCATAGTTATCCTACGAAAAAATAGATTTAAGTATTCTGACATTTAAAATTCGATTAAATAGATAATTCATGTTTTTTTAGAAATCAGAAGAGGAACAGTGAGAGAGAGAGAGAACATCACCAAAGCATATTCGCTCAAAAAAACCAATCATCTAATTTCATATGGTTTCTTAAGTGTTTATAATAGAACAGTCTATGTCACTTTGTTTCGTTTTCTATCAAATCATTGATTGCGCAGCTTGACATATTTTCTTGTACTTTCACCAAAAGATAATAATATATAACAAGTTTCTGTGTAAACCAAATGTCTAATTTTACATCACCATTCTACCTTTGCGCTACGTTCGCGAATTAAACAAGTATTTTGTTAGCGATAACTAGTTGATCATGCAATACTTACGCCAAGAATGACGACAAACCCAAGCAAAAAACCGCGAAGACATGAGAACATTCGTGCCATATTAATGCAGGACTTCCGAAACAAACAACCCACTAACCTCAACTATAACAAGAGCTATTGACAATATGCCGCGTGTTTAATTTCAAATTTGAACTAAATTGTTCAAGAGCCATACAATCAAAAATGAATAATTCATTGTTTCTAAAGTTGAAGACCAATTCCGACTGCTGGTACTTGCTAGTTAGTACACCATATACACCATAGATTTGTACAGCTGTGAGCTAGTTTCTTGAGGGTAGTGGTTCGCATTTACGTAGCCGCATTAAAGTGCACCTACGTTCATTGAGAGCTCCTGTCTAAAGTGGTTAATAAGACAGTCTTTACGGAGTGCATAAAAAACGAAATTTAAAATAATGATTGTATTCGCAATGGGTTGATAAAAAGAAAATCATTTTAAGAAATTATTTTTTTGTGGAATAGGATTTTATAGGCTAATCAGTGTATTCCGCAATGTAGAGGATTTCATGGTAAAGTGTATTATGGAATATCCATGGAAGGAATTTTAAGTAAATCCAGACTATCAATACCTTATTATGTGATTATAAGCTCTTAAAAACATTGCAGTAGGCCATGGTATGAAAATTCTCACCTTCTTTATTTGTTTTTCATCATTTGCTACTGCTTAATGATAATTAAGTCCTTTCTATACCAAATCTATAATTTCATCATTATTATAACAGCAAATAGTGAAATTAAGTTAAAATTCTATAACTTTTAATATAATTTTATATTATAATGAATTTTGAATAGTATTTTTTTAAATTTGTGTATATATTAAATGTAGTTGTTATTTAAATATTGTACATCCAATATAAAATGTTTCAAATTTGAAAGCCAATATTGTTTCTTTTGTATAATTTTTTAAATACTTTTTTATTTCAACATAGTTTTGTATTGCCATTATTTACAAATATCTTTGTTATATTCTGAAATGTAATGAATTTATATGCTTTTAAAATAAAATAAAAAAATTTCACATAAAAATTATAAATTGAAGATTTATACTTTTCATGAGCATACAATAATAATATTCATATAACTCATACAATTTAGTGATCATTTATAATCAAATAATGTACTATTGTAAAAAATATGTTTACCATTGTGCTTATATAAGTACTATCTTTAAAAGTTATGAAAATAACTAATTAATATTTTTATTAATAATTGATGAATTTAAAAAACTAAATAATATATAAGTTCATAATAAGTAATTTGTAAAGTAAAACTTATCACATATTTATTTATTAATATAACTGGATATTTATAATTAAATTTACATAAAAATCTAAATTCAATAAAAATCAAGTGGTTCTTCTTTTAAATTTGCTACAAATATTTGTAAAAAATCCCATAAAATATTATTTTTGATCTTACTATAAAAAAATTAATAAATCAATTAAAATAAAATATCTATTCACAATTTAATCACAAATATATATTAGATAATAGTTTACAATATAAAGTTTTAATTTTTTGTATTTGCAAAAGTTGATTCAGATACAATGTAAAAATAAATAGATAAATGTGAAGATCGAAATATGGTGATTATATATATCCTATAAATACTGTTATTATTATTTTTCATAATTAAGATAAAGCAAATGTAGTATATCTTAAAAATTTATATTTTAATTATTCTGAGCACTATTACACATTAAATTTTAATCATAAATAAATAATATGAAATAAAATGATTAATTAGTGTAATTGAAACTTATAGTTATATTTAATATAATAATTATTATTATTTTAAATATATTTAAAAGAAAAAATAATATATTACAATAATTATAAATCTAATATGTACTTAATATTTAAATTTTTATCTGGTATCTAACAATAAAAGTAATTTAAATTTTTATAAAATAAACATACCTCGTTAAATTGTATTATTTTATTTGACCTTTTTTTTTTACTAATCAACATAATTGTTCACGATCATTAGACTCAATTATATTTTTTTCTTTATTGATTGATAAATAGTGTAAATTTTTTTTGTAGAAATCAAAGTGTAAAAATTTTTTTTTAATTATTATTACGTCTCAGGATGTTATACTATATAAATATTATATAATTTTAAGCAATAACAGTACTAGATAGTAGATAACTACTGTAGCCAATATATATTTAACTCTCAAGTATTTAGATATATTGAATGTAGTGTATAATTGTGTTATTTTTAAGTTTTTTAATGGAAAAGTTCCTTTTTTCTCAGTAATAATATAGTTTGATATTATATTAAATATTGTTTAAAGTCAATATGAATGTAATAACAGAATTAGATACAATATATAATTATTTAATTGTCACTACTTCAAATTTATTAAATACATGAAGATTTTATTTAAAGAAATATTAATTGAATATCTAAGAATTATTAAATAAAATCCATTTACTAGTTAATTAATAAAAATGAAAACTTTATTAAATTTGTAATTTTCATCTGCTAGGTACTTTTTTATTCCTCAATTAGAAATATTCTTCAATTATTTTATTCTACATTAAATAATTTCTTTTCGTGTACTTTATTTTAATCCATAATTAAATTTTATAAATATATTTACTTTAATCTTTTTTTGTGACTTTTCTCATAAATTGAAATTCTTTTAAAAATATACATATTAGAATACTCTTCTATATTTTAACAGCTTTCCATAGAACTTTATTAAAAATATATATTATACTTCAATTCTTATTAAGAATTCTAAACTCATTCTTGTAAAACTAAGAAACAGTATTAACAATTATATATATATAAATCAAAACAAAATTAAAAATTAAAAAAATTTCGATTATCTTGTACTTTATGAAATTTATAAAGGTTACTTTCATATTGGAATTGGCGAACAATTGACAGAATAACTATTTTTTTGTAATAATATATTATTTATTTTTTATGTAAAATACAATGATTGAATTTACTTTATTCATGTTTAAATAGCAGATTTTTGTAAAAATTATATTTTCTAACTAATTGCTTTTTGTTTATTTTTTTTAATTTTTTTTTATAATATAAAAATATCTTGATATCTTAAGAAACAAAGTATAATGCTTCTTTATTTTAAAACTATAATTATAACAGAATTTAATAGAATTTTCAAATTATAAATTGATGCATCTCATATCTTTTTATGGTTTTTGTTGCATTAAGTTAAGTATTTCATTTTGCAAAATGAAGACCAGAATTTTTAATTAAACAAGTAAAAGGTTCTATTTGCTTAAATTTATATATTTAGAATTGTGTATCATATAATAACAAATTTTTATTCAAGTTTATTAGTTATATATGTATGATTTGGAAGTTTACTGTTAAATAACAAATTTTAAATAAAAAAATATACGTGCATTAATACATCTTTGATTGCATCGTGCAAAAATATTTTATATTTTATATTCATAACCTTTAATTTTTAAAGAAAAAATAAAATAAAATTTTTTTAATTACGTTCATGCTGATGTTAACCATCAATTAAAATTAATTAAATTCTCAGATTCCTGTAGATCTATCATATAAGATTTACATTTCAAAAGTATAGAATTTTATACTTCTTTTATCAAGAATAGAGCTTTTAAAAGAAAAATGGATTTAAATCCCAATGATAGATTCATTCACTTCGAGATATATATAATTGTAGTTAAAAAAAATATAATTATAATTAATTTAAATAAAGAATCTCGAATTTAATTTAAATAAATAAAATTGTAATGACCATTATACTTACATTATAAATAGAGAGCGCTTGCAATTTCTCGCTTTATATTCAGACAATCAGGCATTTTTATTGCATATTGGTCAAATTTGAAACTTAGTGTTATGTGATACATCTGACATTCCCTTAAACGCTACATGAAATTCCAGACTTCCTTGACTAAATTTTTAAAAAAGACGGAAATAATAACAAGATACATCTTTTTATATACAAGTAATAGATATCATAGGATAGCCGTATGTTCAGTCCGCTGCTTAATCAATGCAAGTATGCAAACTTTATCAAAATAATTTTATCACTTTTGTGCGCTATTTAAACGTCGATGAGTGACAACTTGCTGCAGCATTTGACCAATCATACGCTTAAATTTGAACGTATACCTCTATAAATAAACCTATTTTATTAATTAATATAGAATAAATATATACATAGTCTCTTTCTTAGCATACAACAATTATATTCATTATACATAGTTAAAAATTCATCTATTTTAATTTATTATTATTAATATAATTCAAAGTTAAATACTTTAAATTAATTTTTTAAATGTATTTTCGCTTGAACAATTTTTTAAATTATAGAAAAGTGGTTTTATGTATTGTTCATAAATTATGAATTCAAATTTTAAATATTTGAATGAAGCTAGAATTAAAAATAGTATAGTTACAATTTTTCAAATCAAAATGTAATGAATGCGCTTAATATTTGTTCAGGATTTTACTTTTATAAATAGAATGAATCATAATATGTTTCTTTTTTCTTCAAATAAACTAAAGGGATTGTAGCTAAAATTAAAAGTATTTTATGAAAATACAGTTGATGTTTGAATAAAGATCTAGTGAATTAGAATAATATTTTATTTCATTTGCCTTGTAGTACTTGTCTTTGACTCAGCTTCTATAACATAATGTAATAATATGGTAATAGAATGTTCTATCAGACTAGTGCTGGTTTATTTTTTAGATAGTCGAAAGTAGTTGTAAATTCTAGATATTTATATACATACCGAATTTTTCGGTACATAAAATCAAATCAGTCTACGCAAACTTATTCGTATATTCTATTAAATTGCTCTTAACAAAATGCTTACTTTTAATTGGAAATAAGCGATCATTTTCACAATCGTAATAGCCAAGTATTCACTATAGAGGGAGCTGAATATATTGAAGAAATTGTAAAACAGACCGTAATCTCTTAAATGTCGCATTTCTATGTTTGAATAAATGTAAGCAGTTTCTACACAATATAATTTTAAAATTAATTTTATGAAAATGTTTATTTTTTTAGTTTGAAATAATTTATCACATATTATTCATATTAAAATGTATCAAGATTCATCTTATTCTGTGGCTTGTGGACAGGAAGACTATGAATTGGATGAAGAAAACGAAGATTATCCAGACGATGAACGAGATCTTGATGATCAAGATGAAACTGATGAAGGTACAATATTCATATGTATATAAATTTTTTTTTGTGAAATATTTATGTAATAGAATGTATTTATAATTTTAGATACAGAAGAAGCTAGTGAAACTGATATGGGAAAATCAGAAGAATACACTGAAATTAAAGAACAGTAAGTAAAATAGCTATTTGCGAATATAAAAATTTATTGCTTATTTAAATGAAAATATTAATTTTAAGAATTTATCAAGATAAATTGGCTAGTTTAAAAAAGCAGTTACAACAATTAAAAGATGGTACACATACTGAATACAATCGAAAAGTGAAACGACTAGAAATACAATATAAAGAAAGACTTCGTTTAAACATAATTTATAGAGATTACTTGACTGAATGTGTTGAAAGAGATTATATTTTGGATAAAAAAGCAGCTATTAAAGAATTTGAAGAAAAAAAAACTGACTTAAAAGAAAATCTTGTTGCAGATATGGAAGAAAAACGTAAACTTATTGAATCGGATAGATATTCAATGGAATTAACAGGTGATTCAACTGAGGTTTGTTATTAAACTTCCAAATCTATATTTATAATTTAATTATATTTATGTGTAATTTTTATTTTTATTAGTGTTATTTTTTAAATTTTAGATAAAACCTGTTATGACTAGAAAATTGCGACGTCGGCCAAATGATCCTGTACCTGAAAAAGTTGAAAAACGAAGAAAGCCACCTCCAGCTCAATTAAATTATTTATTAGATGAAAAAGAAATTGAAAATGATCTAAAAGCAATTAGTCGTGGAAAAGTTCTGAATACTATTCGTAAACCAGGTATGATACATTATTTTGGAAATACTAAATTATTTAATAAATTATTTCTAAAATTTAAAAAAAAATGCACGAATATTTTATATGTATAACTTAATATAATAATTTATATAAATTTAGTTGTGATGCAACATTATAATGTAGGGAATATAGCAAATCAACATATTCCAATATCAAATGATACAGCTTTTGTAGAAACAAGGATAGAAGATGGAAAACTATTATATGAAAGAAGATGGTACAAACTTTTGTATAATATTATCGATATATTCATTTTATTACCATTAACTTTAAATGTATATTTTAAGTTGTGTACAATTATATAAAATACTTAGGTTTCATCGGGGTCAACCAGTTTATGTTGAAGGAAAAGATTTATCTCGATTTTCAGCTAATATATCAGCAATTGGAACTGAAGCTGTAAGTAATGTTTATCAAATTTTTATGCAAAATATTATTTTATAAACAACTACAATAATATTTTAGATTTGGGTTAAAAAAGTGTCAGATAGTAGTAAGGTGAGAATATATATTTCCCAATTATGTCGGGGAAAAATTTCTATTAAGCGTAGAGCCTCTTAATTTTAAATATTTTGTACAAATAAATGAATGATTACTTATGATTCATATTTTATTTCTTTTTTACAATATATTTTGTTAGTTTGAGATTTTTAAATAAATATTAATTTATCTTAATCATTTTAAATCATATATATTAGTTATTTACATTTTCAAACAATAATGAAATGAATTTTATATAAGAAAAAATGTACCAAAAATAAGAACATTTTCATATTACATATTAAATTATTCTTTTATTAAATCCTAAGATGTATTTTCATATTCCTACATGAAATATGATGAATTAAAGAATTAAAAATTTAAGTCATATTTAGTTTAAAAATACAAATATAAAAATATGAATTTTGGAAAATTTATTTCTTTAGTTGATAGTTTTACATAAATATTCAATAATAAAAAAAATTTTGAAATATTGACAATAAATGTTACTGGTAACTATTAATGGTTTAATTAATTTTATTCTGTGTAACAATATATTATAATAATTCTATATATTGTTTATAAAAAATAATAAATAATAAAGAACTTATAACTTAATTTCTTTAAAAATTTTAATAAACCAATTTCAAATATTGTGGGAAAAAAGTTTAAAGAAAATAACTACATAAAAATTAAACAAGCCTCCTTTATCTCTAAATTATGCTTCCAAAAATCCATACAACTACTTCAATGTTCCATACAGAGGAAAACGCTATTCAACAAATATTCAATCTGCATCTTTAATTTCGTATTTTCAATCGATCATTTTAATCATTCTCTATTTCTCTTTTTCTTTCTCACTGTTTTACATATTTACAATCCTATATTCGGCCATCCTGACCTGTTTTCTTCCAGATATATCCACTTTGTCAAACTTACACACCCGAATTGCTTCACTATTGAATAATTCATTCTTAAAAACTATATTAATATTTTGATATTTTTCGATTTGAGAAATTATTTTATTATTTTAATTTTTTCTCAAGTCAGTTTACATCAATTACAACTATTAATATGTACGAACAAGATTATTAAAAATGTATAGAATTCGTAATTTTCTTTAAAAAATAAGTTAAAATTTTTTTTTTATAATTACAATTATTATGTAGATTTTTTATATATTCTGCAAAAACAAAGATCCAAGAGAATATTATTGATAACAGACAATTAATTTATTATTATATATTGATGGCTACCTTTAAGCATTACTGCCAGTTTTTCAATGTCTAGTGAAAAAAGCAATACTTAATAATATGCTTTGAGCAAGTTTGACACTGAAATATATTTTTCATCTAATAATCTAACTAAATAGCAAAGATAGAATATTGAATATTAATTAAATTTAATTGTTAATATCTATAAATTTACTATTCATATTTATTAAAGAAGTAAAGTAGACAAATCTTGTCCATTCACTACTAGCCAGATAATATGATCTTACATTGCCTAGAGTTTGAAAGCCATCTTTTGTTATTAGTTTCTCTAGTACTATAAGTAGACACATTCTATAAAATAATAAAAACTACACGTTGATGAATTATTTATTTATTATGAAAGTTATTGTTTATTTCTTATAATGATAGTAAACTAATTTAAAATATCATTGTACTTAAATCTCAATCCCTAACATTTTTTGTAAAAAATTTTTATGCTTTCAACACACTTTTAATTATGCATAGATTGACTTTTTTTAAATATAAGATTGCATCGTAATACTAAAGTGTCTACTTTGGGCATTTATATATATGAGAATATTTTAACCTCATCAAGATATTCTAATAAATTTCAAAAATTAGAATGTCTAATCATTTAATAAAAAGACAAACTTCATCAAATAATTATGTAAAAATTAAACCAGAAATATAAACAAGATGTTCATATTCCAAAACCCACTAAAATTCAAAACAATGATAAGGATTCACTGTTGAGAAAATTAACAAAAATCTATCAAATATGTTAATTATAAAAACCATTTTTGTTAGATTAAGAAAGTATTTTTCTTAATACTCATTGTTTACAGGTTATTAACTGATTAATACGTAACACACATTCATTCGATAAAAATTAACCTATATTAATCGTCCATTTTCCTTTTCATATCTTATTTTATATCATTTTATTATCTATGTATATATTTCATGCTTTCAAAAAAGAAATTAGTTAAAATAAAATTGTTTTTTTATTTTATATTTATTGTATTTACAATTATTTGTATTAAATTCACTAGAATAGAAATAAGTTAAATATCAAATAAGTCAAATAAGTTAAATCGAATTAATATCATAAAAAAATGTTTGAAAATAATAACTGGGATATAGACGAGGTAAGAAATTTATTTAATAAAATATTATAAATATATTTTAATATTAAATGGTTATTTTTTTAAAGGAATATTTAAAAGATTTTATTATAAGTGAAAATATAAAAGGATTTGAAGATAAAAAAGGAGAAATATCAGAATTATCATTAAAGCAAAATATTGAAAAAGAAAATAAATCATCCAAAAATATCTTACAATTCAAATTTAACTGCAGTAAATTAAAAACTTCAAAAAATAAAATAAATTCACAATTTACTGATATAACTACCAAAAAAAAAACAATTTTAAATATATTGAAAACTGTAGATAATGACAATTTAAATTTTAATGAGACAAATAGTTCAAAATTGTATACTTCATTTTTTAAAAAACAAACTGTTGCTACATTTAATTTGACCAATCAATACAAGCAATATACAAATTCGAATGCCTTTTATGAAAATGAAACTAGTATTGTACAGCATAATTGTGATCCAAAAACTCTAAATTCTACTATTAAATCAGTATTAACCTTTACACAGGTTATGCCTAACAATGAAAATAACTTAAAACGTAAGAAAAATGTAGCATTTTTAGAATCTGTGAATAACAAAACGAAAAAAGTATGTATCACTACAAGAATCGAATTACCAGATGTTTCAAAGCAAGTAATTGATATTAAACAGAAAGATCAATTACCATTATTTTTTGAGAAAAATATTTTAAATAGAAATAATGTAAATAACTCTAGAAAACAAATATTAGATTTATTAAAATGTCAAGATCAGAAAAATATAAAAATACCAAGAATAAAACAAACTGTCATTCGAAAATTTCCTGGACCTGCAGGACTTTTACCTGATGACCTTAATGAAATTGAAATAATAGATTTAAATTCTATAAATACAGTTATAAATAATAAAATTAGTAAGTATAATGATATTTGTTCTCAAAATACCAAAACTCTATTTAGTACAGGAGCTTGGCAATTCATGATAGATGATTTGCCAGATAATTTTGAATTATTTGATATTGCAAATATTAAAGAAAGCGCTATGGAATTTAGCAAAATGTTCAAAAAAGTGCCTTATTTAGCTGGTATAGTACAATATATTAATTATAATCCAAATGATCCACATATAATTCTTAAAGATCTTTCTGGAAAAATTGATGCTTGTATTCATCATAATATTTGTAAAGTCTATCCTAATTTATTTGGCACTAATACAGTAATACTTGCAAAAGATGTTGGTGTTATTATGACTAGTAAAAACTATATTTGTTTAATTATTTCAATAAAAAATTTAGTAAGTATTTATTCTGATAATGGAAGATTAGTTAAAACAAACCTTTTAGAACAATTATCTGTTAATAATTCCAATTTTAATTTATACCAATCTCAAAATGGTAAAATTGATAAAATTGAAAGTTTTAAAGAAAACAAACAATATTAAAAGAACTTTTTTCTAAAATAAACTTTATTAAATAGATCGCTATTGAAAGATAATTTAAATATCAATAATGCAAGCAAAAATAAACTTATGTATACTAGTATAACCATTTAATTTTAATATATAAATATTCTATTAAACAAACTTTAATTTTGTTGGAATAAACATTTATATAAGTAACAAAATGTAAATAAAATATGTATTTATTAATAAAAAAGTTATTTGAACAATATTTTCCATAAGAGTATTCTAATAATTTTCATTTAAAGCATCTTTTTAGCATCCCCCTAAATTTCTGAAAAAAGTACTATTATTATTATGATTTTTAAATTGTAAAAGCCAATTTTATTAGATTAAGAAAGTATTATCTTACACAAACAAAATAAATAATTCATGATTATTACCAGATATTTTATTATTTATAAAATTTATTTATTTGATAAAATCTATTTGCAAATACTAATAAAAATAATAAATTAAGCTATTTGCATGAGATCAAGGAAAAATGAAATTATGGTTCACTAAAAACGAATGCAAAGAGATTTAGGTAACAGTCTTATGTAAGACTCTTTATCTACTCATAATGTAAAAGAGATCTGATACACCAATCCTCTAATTATGAAAACAAATGAGAATAATGACCAAAACTTTTCAATATAAAGAAATAAGAAAAAGCGAGAGAAAAATATGTATAATATTATTACTTTTTTTAGTTTGGATTAGTTTATCTAATTTATATTTCTTATCCGAGATTGAATTCTTCAACTTTGAAAGGATAAAAAGTTACAAGGTTTATAGTGTAATTTATATCACTGGATATTTCAATATTGAATTATTTTATAACTCAGAATTTTAAAAAATAGCTTAAGTAAAGCTAATCAATAGATAGTTGAAAATACTTAGTAATAAGAGACTTAAGGAAAATCAATATGGGGTTTTAGTAATATTTAACTAAGATGCTAAAATTATTTACTTTTTAGAGATTTTTAGTGATACACAAATAAAGAATATTAGAAAAGAATTTTATTATCTGAGAGATTAATTAGGATTACATGGAGCCTTTATTAATACATTTTGATGAAGAGGAATTGATTGGTAATCTCAGATTATTTATTTAGTTTTTAAATAACCAGTATGAAATACAAAAACAGATTCAAATATTTTATAAATATTAGTTAATTTGTGCCCTTAATTTAATGATGGATGGCAGTGATGAAATTCTAATGTATATTTTTTGTTTTACTCGGACCTAATTAAGCCATATGTACATTATCACGTTGACTTAATTAAAAAGAATTGAATTTAATAAAACCAGTGTTTTTACATTTGGGCTTGATTCAAAATTAAAATGTATTGGGTGTATTCAGAACAATTATGTTTATTAGTAAAATTCCCTTTTTATATTCAAAAGGTAAGGAAATTTACAGGCATGAAAAAAAATTATTGAAAAAATATGCATTCCTCTACACTTTTTATAAAAATTAACAATTTTCTTTTATGTTATATTATATTACTATTTATTATTATCGTTAATAGTCTGTATATACAAATTCCAAATGTTTTATTGTTTATATCACTTTTTTATTTTATAATTTATTAGTTATGTTTTCTCTAATACTTTTCAAATTTTCATAATTGATGTTATTTTAATATTAATTATTTTTTTAAATAATGTAATGGGTTGTAGTGGAACAAATGTGTTACTTGTGTGTATATCGTTCAATAATAGTAATTTATTTAGTGATACAAGTTATAATAAAGATACACTGATTTAATATAAAAATAGTAATGTGCGTGATGGAGTTTAGTATGACTTTAATATAATTCCGCTCTGTGTCTGTTTCTAAACTGAAATTCTTCCCACTGTGGTTCAATATTTAAAATAGCGCTAACCCTGGACTCGGTGATAAATATCGAATTTTGGAGAAAGTTTTACAATTTTGGAATAAAAAAAATTATTTGTAGGTTAAAGTAAAGGAAAATAACGGAAAATAGCGAGAATAGAGCAGAGGGAAGTAGCGTATAAATTACATCTATCCGCTAAGATTAAAGATATAATTAGAGACAAATAATGTTTTGACTATACTTTATCTTTAATTAAATCATATAATTCAGTTTTTCATCTTGTTTATCTTTAAATACTTCCTCTTCTTCCGGACTTGTTCCATAGTTGTTGAATTAAATTTATAAATGTATTTCACAGGAATATTTTTTGATTTTTGTTACAAGTTCACATCTTTGTTACAAATGTTTAGTGTCCAATAATCGATAATCTTATCGCATTCAGATATTTATTGTTCTTTCTCGCTGTTTAATATTTCTTCAACATATTTGGATAAGTCTTTGATTTTCTTCCAAATTTTCGAGATTAAGATTTGATATTTTTATTCGTTTTAGTAGTAGTTAATGAGTAAAATTTATAGTGTATAACAGTTGTCTTCTAATATATGAAATTGAGGTATATACGATGAATAATTACTTTCGACAGAATTTTCTGTTATTAATGTTGTGGTTGGCGTATACGCTTTACAACCAGATTGTAATTTAAGAATACCAGAGCCTTTTAATTTAATTTCGTTTAATAATACAGGGTTTCGATAATTAACAGTTATATCTGTTATTTTGAACAAAACATAACCATTTATTTTTATTTGTTAACTTATTCCAAATACATTGTTCTATTTTTGTAATTCGAATGTCACAATCTTCAGAAATAAAAAATTTTAAAATAATAATTTTATTTCACAAGACTGCTTAGTACTCGTAGTATATATAGGTTTTAACTATTTACAAATGTGAGATTTGAATTTTGTTAATTGGCAATTATTGAGATTATCAAGTATTGAATATTGAATTTTTACTTGAGATATTACTAAATATTTTATTATTGAATGAATAAAAACGAAATTATTACTTTATTTAACTATCAGGAGTAGAAGTTTATATAAATTAAAAGTTGTATCGGATACAAATGGATTTTCTATAATGAAGATAGGTTTATTATCGATAAACAAAGCTTGTAATATAATTAAATTTTAGGGTTCATGAGCATTATAAATTTCTAAGACAAAAGGATAATTCAATCCCGGTGATAACATGTTAGTAGTTTTTTGTAATTCTTTTAAAAATTGATTTGGAAACAAATTTTGGACTGTAATGTGTTTGTTTTTGCAAATACTATAGCATTGGTTAGTGGTTTTAATTCGTTATTTAATTCGTTACACGTTAGGAAAGAAATGTCTTTTAATGTTTTTTATTTATCGCTTAAAAATCTCTAATTTCTTTATACTTTGTATATTCTTCAGTTTCTTTGAGATTTTCATTAAATGTTCTTTAAGCTCTATGCAGATTCGTAATAGATTCATTGAAATAAAAAATTATTCACTGTACTATTTAAATTTGATCTTTTGATTCACGTGTCGTTTCTGTTTCGTCGTTTTTTACTTTATTAATAGCATTATTGAAATGAATTGCATTATTATTGTCTAACGTCCCTATAATTAACTTGAAAACTGTTTCGATTGTATTAAGCCATATTCTCTCTACTCTCTTATAGCTTATGAGATTTTTGAGATAATTTTCTTTAGATTTCATTTCTACTATTACATGTTCGAGTATTGATATTGAAGAGTTGCATAAAAAAAATTCACAATAAACGGTATTTTCATCACAATAATTCATTGTTTTCGTAAAGGTTCTATTGATTAAATTCAGTTTCTTATATAGTCGTAATATATTCCAGGTGAATATTGAAGTTTCGTATTTTAGTAGATTTCGGCTAGTATATATAAATTGTCTGTAACAAAATAAAAATAAAAATAAGTGTAACTTATTTCTTAGAATAGGTGGGTTTTATGTTATCAACATTTACTTGTGTCTTTCTCTGGTTCTGTTTATAACAACGTTTGAACGTGATTGTTGGGGATAAAAACAAGCTCTTCTGCTTTTCAACATAATTTATTTCTTTTACTATATATATAGTTTAAGGTAAATCTATATCAATCGCGTACTATAACACAATGATTTGTATAACCGTTCTGCGTTCGTCATCTCGGTATCGCTGCTCGAGTCCGAGAAATCTAACTATTCTCCGATACATAAATATGTATACCCTTAGTCACTCTCGTTCCTTGCGAACTTTTTCCTTTCGTTTGTAAATTTCTATTTTTCACGCTCGTTAATCTCCAGTTCCCTTTTTATTTTCTTCGAGGAATCGAGTCCGACAAGGCGATCATTGTTTTTAATTATGGGATTCCTCAGACTTTTACTACTTCTCGCTTGCATACCCTTCGACGGTTCCACGATTTACAACGATGCGACCTTACATTCGACTGCTCGGAGGAAACCGCCGTCAAGCCCCATGCGTCTTTATAGGCGTGCGACCTGTCTCTCTCTATGAGGGGGCACGGATAATCTGCCCGACATTTTTCTTAGGTAGGCGATCTCACTCTTGTTAGCCTAGCGTAGCTTTCAGAGTCCAATCACGATGGTTCCCCATATCCTCGAGATTACGACTAATTCACTGGGATAATACAATCTGGGTGAAACTGGCAGCGTATGACGCTTGAGTCATTCGCAATCTCCTCGAATATCAACTATATATAATATTCTTTTAAAAGGACTAGTTAAATTAGTAATAATTTCCATCGGTATTTTATTTTTATTTCTAATCAGTTTCTTAATCTTACATGATTCTCATTTCTTAATAAAATCATGAATCATATTTTTCATACTTTCTCATTTATAATTTTCTTTTATACTTTTATATGTCCCATGGAATTCAGGGTGTCCAGCTCTTGTCAAAAAATCAATTTCTTGTATTATATTTTTAATTTCATTAGGTTTTAAAGTATATTTACAGTTTTAATAAATGTTTATAGAGACATCTGTATCTTTGAAAATATATCTGAGCATTGATCTTACGGTATCATGTTTAGATGTAATTGATTTATTAAGAATTTTCGGTATATTAATTTCATTTTGATTTTCTTTTAATAAAAGTTCTTTTAAAACTGTAAGGTATTTGAATAAATCTTCAAGATCGCAGTCGTCCCAATAAAAGTTTTTTATAATGAGATAGTAAATATTGATGTTATAAATTTTGACTAAAATAATATTAAATAATTCAGGATTTTGTTATTCTAAGTATTCTTTATTATTATATTTTGAATGAAATTCTTTAAGAAAATCTTGACTTAATTCTAAATGTTTAGATAAACAAACAACATAATTATTTTTGACTTAAAATAAAGAATCTCGATGTTCATTAGCTTTGTTATTCAAAATCATGTTTATTTTTTAATTGTCTCAATAATCTTTATATGAACTAGTAACGAAAAATAATCTTTAAAAGTCATGTAAACTGGTATAGTCTATTGAAGTAGATATTTATGATGTTTTTAAGTATAAATTATTCGCGCTTATTTTAGCTAATTATTTAGATTCTAGTGGTGGTAGAATTCTACTAAGTGCGTCAATATTGAAATTAGTTTTTTCTAATTTGTATTCCTTTAACTTTAATCGCCGTTGAAAAAGCCTAAAACTGGGATCCTTTAGATCAAATAACTGTAATAATGGTTTATGATCGCTTATGATTTTGTACTTTCTTCCGTACAAATGCTTTACTACCCATACTATAGCGAGTAATTCTCTTTCGATAGTAGAATAATTTGACTCAGCACGATTTAGAGTTTTGCTGGCGTATGCTGTAGGTAAATCTTGCAATTATTTCTTTGCGATAAAACTGAGCCTAAAGCGAATTTATTAGCATCCGTTATTAATATGAATTCTTTTTAAAAATCAGAACATTGTATATAATTGTATAAAATAACATTGTATAAAATAGAGGTAAAATTTAATTGTATTTTAGATTTTCGAAACTTTCTTGTTGTAAATTCTTATGCATTTAAATTCGGTATTTTTCTTTAATAGAGCAATTATAGGTTTTGTAATTTAACTGTAATCTTTAATAAATCTTCTGATAAACGAAGAAATAATTTTATTTCCTTTTGATTTGTAGGGATCGGATAATTAACTATCGTTTTCACCTTTTCTAGATCTGGTTTTACATCATCCTCAGAGATATAAGAATCTAAGTACATGACTTCGCATCTGAGAAATTTGCACTTATCAGGTTGAAGTTTAAGGTTGTGTTTTTTTAATTTTTGAAAGATTTCTCTAAGCTTTTTATTATGCATTTCTAATGAGACTGTATAACAAATAATGTCGTCTAAATTCCTTGAATTTCGGCTAAAGCGGTTGACATTAATCGAGAAAAACTAGCAGGTGAGATTTTTAGACCAAAAGGTAATCGATTAAATTTGTAGTGACTAAAATTAGTGGAAAATGCGGTTTTTTCTTTATCTCCTGGATTCATTTTTATTTTATGAAAACCTGATTTTTAATCAAGGGTCGTAAAATCTTTTTCATTTCCTGAATAATCTAAAATTTCAGATATATTCGGAATTGTATAAGAAGCACCTACAGTTATTTCATTAAGTTTTCGGCAGTCAATCACAATTCGCCATTTTTATTCTCTTAAAGCGTCGCAATTTTTCGGAACTACCCAAAGAGGAGAATTACTGGGAGATTTCGAAGATTGAATAATGTTATCTCTAAGCATTTTGTCTATTTGATTTTAACTTCTTCCTTGTGGTATTCGGTATATCGATAGATTTCAGATTAATTCTGTAATTACTTCATTACCTAAAATCGTTTGATATGGTATTACAAATTCGTCTTTTACTATATGAAAAATGGTATCGTAAGATTTATTGTTAATTTGTATGTTAAAACAGCAATATCTAAGAGTCTCGATATTCTCGGTGGACAAACAACTAATTCTGACTTTAACATTGTAATAAAAATCAGCATTAGATAGGAAGTTAGAAAGTTGAATATTTGAAATATCAGATTAGAAATATAAAGCTTAATAGTTTATTTTGCAGCGGTTGGTTGAGAAATTATATTTGAACTTTTTAAATCGATTAATTTTTTATTAATGTTTAATGTTCTGTCTTCGTTAAATTTACTTTCTTTGATTTAGCAGTAACTAAAGAACGATTTGAAATTTTTCAATTTCCCTTGTGGATTTTTGCTATATTTCATCAGCAATTGCGAATTGTACGGCATCTTCGAAGCAGTCAAGTTTTTGCGATTTTGTAATAACTGCATGTCTCTTTTTAAATCCATGACGAAGTCGTTTAGTACTTGTGTTTTTAATAAATTTACCCATGTGTCTTAACCAGTACCTGTGAGTATCATCTAAGTTATTAGTAATTTTTATGAGGTAGTTTTCTGTCTTTTGTGAGTATGATAAAAAGTCTTCGTTATAGCTTTGTCTACATGACGATAATTGTAGATGCCGTGGACCGTGCGATCGTTTGTTTAAGTATGTATTCGTTAAATATTTTTTTAAGCGCTCCAATTTGGGAAAATTTGGTTTCTAATTAAAGCTTACTCTGCTCGTAATTTTTAATTAATTCATAGTAAACGATATTTTTTCTTTCTTCGAGGGTTCTAATAAACTAATCAAAATATCGCAGTTATTGCAAAATTTATAAATTTCGATTTTATCACCATCGAAACTGCAAAATATTTTATAAACCGTTTCTATTAATATGAACATTTTTCATTTTTTTTATTTTATAAATTACTCACCAAATATATATTTCTCGCAAAAGTGTTGATTAAATTTAATTAATTTAATAAAACGATTATAGTAGGAGAAGTATGCTTTTCATTGCATTACGTTGACGATGATGTAATTGAACAGCAGCGTTATTGAAAGAGTCGTCCGTTGATCTTCGTCTTGATTTAATGAAAGTAGTGATATTTAAGAATCAGCGATGATGTAGTAGTCTCCGATGATATAGTAGAGTCAACGATGATATATTAGTTGGTGACACAATGATGAACTCTTATCCGTCTTTCCCATTTTGCAAATAAGGCTTTAAGCCCATTATTCTTTCAAAATGTAACGAGGTTTGAAACACATGTTGTATATAAGAGCATTCTCACTTTTGTCAATAAAAAATTAATTTAATCTATATTATTCATTATTTCTAATTTTTTTTAATATTTCTGTTTCATTACACGACGAGATTTTTTTATTATTTCTAGTGCTTATTTTCTTTTTTTAATACAACTAAAAGTCGATTTTAAATTACATTTATTATTCGAGACGCATATATGACCTCTCTTTCTTTGCTTCGAAATATATTTATTTACCACATGAATGGCATTACGTAAAATTTTTTAATGAAAATTTTTAAAAGATTTTACTTGGCTAAAGAAAGTTGTTGCGTTGTGATTGGCCAAAGCATTATAATCTGTACCTGCACAATTATTTTTATTACTTACACATTATTTACATATATAGAAGTATAAATTATAAATTATCTATTATAAATATTTATATCGCACCAAATACTAGTTTTATTATATTATCTTATAGAAGGTTTTTTAGTTTTTGTAACTTGAAATTACTTCAAGTAGATGTACACACTTGTTATAATATATCATGGTTTCAACACTAATCAAGCAGGAGCTTATCTTATTGTGATTACTTAATACATCTAAGTTTGTTTAGATTATGGAAATGTAAGAATAGTGTTATTTGTTGAGAAAAGTAAATGTATAATTATTTCTTGCTTAATTTAAAGTTATTATAAGGGCTTATATTGACGGTCAAATTCGCTTATTAGCTAAGCGCTATAGTGAGCTATCGTAAGATATTAATTGGGTGACGTATAGATTTTTCTGGTATAAACACGCTATACTTTTGTTACTTTAATAAAGATTTCTTGCACTTATTGTTATTGAAAAAATCAAATTCAATCATACGATTGTCCTAATTTACTAATTATTATAAATAAGTGAATAAAGAAGTGTATTCTGTTATCATTCGGCATTTTTATTACTTTTTTTATTTATTATATATTATTTATCCTTTATTATTTATATCTCAAACTTCTAGTTAAGGAAGCACGAAATTATATACATTAGTTAAAAGAATAGAGGGATCACACTGAAAAAATTAGTGAAAAGAATTTTGAAGAAAAAGCGTATTTGGTAATAGATTTCATCAGTAGATGTGAGAATATAAAAGTAATATTCGAACATAATTGCTAGAAACCTAAAACGCTTCTTATTAGCAATTCGAGTGCACACAGTGAACTATACAATAGTATTTCTAGTTTATTGGTATAATTTGTGTTGTAGGACTTATTTGTAGTTTAATATATAAAAAATTTACATATACCATGAATGACGATTTATTTCACAAAAATTGTATATTTGAGGTAAAAATAATTATTTTTTTTTTTAAATAATTTTAGTATTTCATTTAATCAAATTTTCTAACTTAGAATAAAATAATTTTTACTAAATTTTTACTAAAAAACATATTTAAATTTTAATTTAGAATCCAGAATACAAACCATTAGAGGAATTAAAACTTATGGTTCAAATTAATGGAGTTACTAAAATAATTCCTGCATTAGTAAGATGTTATATAAAAATGATTGTTTAACAAATTTATTTATTATGGTGTACAAGTAAGAAATAAAAATTTTATTGTAGGATAAATACTGGATTGAAAAAAAATATTTTTTAAATTATGAGACACCTAATTTAATTGATTTAAATGGAAAAAATATTATTGGTGCCAAAGAACAATGGTTTGAACTCACAAATTTTATTTTTGACGACTTAATGTGGCTACTTCATTTGCCTTTTTATAAGTAAATTTTTTACTTTAATAATTTATTTATTTGTATATATAATTATCTTCTATATAAATATAAGGAAATTTTCATTTATAGATTTTGGTCAAATATTATTTATAATCCTTCTATAATAGATTCAATTATTATATTTCTACAAGAGGCACCAACCGTTTATACCTTAGAAAATTTTTTAAATTCTTATGATGTAAAAGAACATTTTGATAGGATTCGACAAAATATTTTAATTATATTTGCTAGACTTGTAACAAATAAAGAAAGTCCAACTGAATATATAAGTTTGATAGAACACTCATACTTATTATATAACAAATACATATTTACAATTCCAATTTTAATGGATTTGTGTCAACAGTATGGACGTGATAATAAGAAAATTATTGAAAAAATTGTATGCTCTGTATTTACATTACAACCTGTTTACAAAGAAGATCTCAGAAAAGCAGTTATTTTTATTACTCAGGTTACGTAAATATAGAAATAATGTAATTTATATAATAAATAAATGCAAGACATTATTTAAAATAAAGCATTTGATTAGGTATTAAGAAAAATTGAAAGAAGATTTGAAGATTGTCCTATGAATCAGAAAGGAAAAGCAGTTCCTTTATCTGAAAGAGGTGGTGCGAATATTGAAATAACTTTACTGAGTTTACAGGATATGATATTGTATTTACTTGATACAGTATCTAATATCAGTATATTTCTAGATATTTATACTCCTTCTGTAGATATTTTTAAAGCTGAACTTTTTGTAACAAAGTAAATTTGTATTACAAATATTTTACTTATAAAAATTGAAAAGTAATTAAATTAATTGTATTTTCAGAATAATATCAGTATATGGTAATACAATACCAGAAATGTATAAGAAGTTAAATGATTTAGTATTTAAGGAAGAAACTCTACCAAAATATATAGAATTAAAACATAGACTTGATGTAACAAGAATAGAAATTTTAAATATTTATCGTTTGATTATTTATAAAAAAATAAAAGATATTGTGGAAACTAGGTAATATTAAAACTATTTTATTTATTGTATTTTTAAAATATATAACAAATGTGTTTTATATTTATATAGAAATACAGTTTCTGCTTCTGAAATTGGAGAAATTGTAGAAGATTTTTTATTTAACTTAATGAATATATTAACTGAAAAAGAATTTGTAATTGATTATCATAAGATTTATCCAGTCACTGATGATTTTCAAATCTTAATAGATCTTCATCCTGATCTGTATCCTTAACATAAAAATTATTTTAATTTAATATAAATCAATATTATTTTAATGTCAATATCACTCACCTATCAATAACTTTTCATGTTTTTAATGTATACAAATTCTTTAAAATGTATTATTTAAAAAATATTATAGAATATTTAAAATTTGAATTATTAATTCCTTATATATTAATATTAAGTGATACGGTAAAATGTGAATTTATTATCAATTCCATTTTTACATTTTTGGATCAACCAATTCCTTCTTTTTATAATTCAAGTAGAAAACTAGATGTATGTGGTTTTTAAAAATCTGAATCAAATATAATTACATGTTTTATTACATAATTTGATAAAAATATTTTATAATTTAGGAACCTACTTTTGGACTTTCTTTTAGTCAAAATGACTCCATAAAAACAAAAATTGAAACCACTATTCTTAGCTCATCTAAACTAAACAGCAAATCTGAAGTTGAATTATTAGTATCAGAAATAAAAGATATTCTCTGTGATCTTGATGAAGAAATGATTCAGGTAAGATTAAATTATGTAGTTATTTCTTTGTAATATATTACAATTAGTAATTTATTGTATTAAATAAAGTATAAATTTATTAATTTACTAAATAGTGGTATACAAAAAATTAGAAAATAAAAATTTTGTTTATATATGTGGTTATTATAAATTAAGGAATGTTGAGAATCTTTAAATTGTCTATGATTGAAAATACTGTATGGTTATTTGTACCAAAATCCTTGTATTACAGAAGATTTAAATCTCTATGATAAAGTACTGCTTATTAACTATGTATGTGTTTGAACTAATTAATTAAATTTCTAATGAATTTTGAGGCATTTTGAATACCTACAGAAAAACCTACATATTTTTTTCCATGAATTAAAAAAAAAATATCGAGATTCTTATGTTTAGCTTTATACTTTTTACGAACATACAACTGCTTTGTTTTACATTTAAAAAATGTATTACAGTGTAATAGTTTTAAGGAAATTAGTAAAGCTTCCACATTTATTGGAAAATTAATTATTTTTCAGATAAATAAAGTTAAGCATACAATCAATTGACATTTATTACACTTTATTCCCAAGAAAGGAAGACAGTTCAATAATGATTTCTATATAGGATATAATAGGAAATATATGGTATGATGCAGTAGTAGCTATATTAATACTTTTATTATTGTTTATCCTTTTACTCTTTAACTTAGGATTGTCTCTTTTTGAGCGCTCGGAAGAAACTTTGTTGCACCAATCCAAGCTATTATTCTTTTCCCAAGCATGAGATTTTTCAGTCAAAACTATGCCATGCTAATAAGTATTTCCTGACAGTTTCTCTCTCTGACATGATCTGCTTTTCCATTCATCAAACCTCATTTGAGATATTACCACTGAGTGTACCGATTGTGTGCTATTCCCAAACTTATTACAGACAAAGTATAATGGGGTTAAATGTGTGCAGATTTATGAAGTCTAATTCATGTTAATATGTTTACTCATACCTTGAATTATATTAAATTTATAGTTTAAGTTAATCAATACACGTGAAATAAAATTTTTAAAATAATATTAAAAATATGTGCGAATATAATTTAAATGTACACTCATTATGTGCAAACATTAATAAATAATAATTAGTTAAAATACATTTAGTTCATATATGAAAATTAAGACTACTGAGATGCTTAAAATGATAATAATAATTATTAATGTGTTGAAAATGATAAAAATGAAAAATGAGTGATACTGAGATGTTGCAAGTGAGATAAAAATTATGAACTTTTAAATTAAAAAGAGTAAATTCTAAGATGCATACTAGATAAATATTTATTATAATAATATATATTGGTACCAAGTCAATTATAACAATTAGTATTATCAAAAGACGTGAAATACATTTAAATATAAACAAAAATCTAAACCATAACCAATTAATAAGTTTAAATTGTAAATATGAACATGTTATTATCTTGAGATTCTATATCTAATAGTGTATTAGCATATGCCATCTACAATTGTAAATGTATATTACATTTACACATATGTATTATATGGTTCACTCTTAATCTGTGTTAATGGAATTATAATTGTATGATACATCCCAAAAGTGCAAATCTTACTGTCTTTGTGTAAGGCTTTTGTTTACTCTTTTATTGGAGTAGCTTAATTTTTTTTTAAATCATTTAGAATAAAAGAAAAAACAAACCTAAAAATTATAATATTAGAAGAAATAATTAATTTTCTCAACACATGTTTTGATAGCTTTAAACTTCATTAAAAGAAAATTTGATTTTTATTTATTGGTTTAAAAAAAACACTTATTTTTCATGCTTTTTACTCATTTTAATTTGCAATGGTGCACAAATTATAGCAAAACAATAAATTAAGTCACCTTGTAAAGATCATCATTAGAATGAGTATTGATTCATTAAAATTTCCTTTTTTTTTATTTTTACTAAATTATCAGAAATTTCTAAGACTAAAAATATATCATTTCATAATATTTTTATCAATAACAAAAATTGAATTTTTAAAAATTTTAATTCTTTATTTGCAGAAATGTCTTAAATATTATAAGTATAATAAAGAGGCAGTTATAAATGCTGTTTTAGAGAATTCTTTACCAGTGGAACTCAAAAACTTGGATACTACTTTTCAGTATATTCCACCTGATTCAGAAGTATAGCCATTTATTTTAAAAATTTATAATAGTCACTTTCAATTAATTTTATGTAACTGTTGATATCTTCAGGAAAAATTAAATATAAATGATACGGTAATAGGAATTGAAAGATTAAATATCTGTGATAATAATGAATTTAATATAATCAGTAAAGATGTTATAGATACTTCAAGAACACATGAAGGAAAAAAGTAAGAATATTATTATAACTTTTTTTATTTTATCTTTTTAACTGCATAATTACTATACATCTTATTGATTCTTTTATAGTATGATTTTTTTAATGCAAGTTTGTTAATTTTTGGAAGTTTAATTACAGTTATTTTCTTTTAGTAAATATAAATACAAAAACTTAAATGAGCTTTTAAATGACAAATCTCATTTAACTGAAACAAAACATACTTACAATAAATATAGCATAATAAGTGAATACGATGATGAATACGATGATACCTATGATGGCCAAGATATTAATTCAAATGATCAAGATGATATTGTTGAAGTGAATACTAAACCTTTAACTATGTCTAAAGTATTTTTTAAATATAATTATACTAAATTAATAAAATTATTAGAATAAAATATTACTGAATATAAGTTTTGCTACAGGTACTTTTTAAACATGAAATAAATGATTCTGTAATTGAAGAAAACATTTTTAAATTCAGTTTAAAAAATCAAAAAGATCACAATAATTTTATTCAAGATCCAGCATTATTAAGAGTAAAAATTGAAGAAAAAAATTTAAACAAACAGAGAATCAAAATATTTAATTCAAAGGGTAAGAAAGAAGAAATATTAAAAAGTATTATTTGAAATATATAAGTTTTTATTTATCATAATTCTATTTTAAAAGAAAAATCTTTAAATAATTTTCTATTGTTTTTAGTAGAAAGTCAAAAAACTCATGATCAAACAAAAGATGTTTTGGATATTAAAAATAAAAAAAACAAGTATAAGACATCAAAAGCTAATCATAATCGCCGTGTTAAATCACAATTGAAACGTAATTATGGAATGGTACCATCTTGAAAATTTGTATATTAAAGGAAGATAAATAATAAATTTAGCATCCATTATTTTATAATTATATGAGGTAGATTTAATAATTATTTTTTATTTAGATATTAATTTAAAAAAATTTGTTGTATTTTCTTTTAATAAAACTTTTTATTTATTATACTTTATATTTTTTAAATTAATAGTTTATATCCTTTAAATAAAAATAATCTAGAGTAATTTTTGTGTATTTTACCAATAGTAACATTGACTATTACACAATGATCACTGTGATAAGATATGATACGCAATTATACACTTATAAGCTTAATAGAAACAACAAATTGTAATAATTTAACTGTAAACAAAAAATATATATGAAATAATTCAAAACATTAAAGTATAGAAATTTAAAAAGTGCATGACATGAAGATTAATGTAGGATTCTTATATAATCCTGTGAATACTGGTAATTCAAAATTACTGTAATGGGACAAAAAAACATAAGAAGAAAATGGATTTACAAGTTCAAACATTATTGTGCATAGTTTGTCAGTTTACATGAACATACATTTAAAATCTGAAATTTAAACAAATAAAAAATATTTTTACATATTACTTTTATTACTTTATATCTCTTAAGCTGAAACTTTTTAGACTTAAAGATAAGGATGCGTCATTATTATAAGTATGTTTGTACATAAAATCGCTTTATAAAGAGTACATAATCCCCTCTCCTAGGATAATTTATTAATATATAACATGTAATTTCAATGACCAATAGATATTAATAATTTGCAATGCTTGGTTATTAATAAAAAGAGAAATAATAATGAGTTATATCTTTTAAATAAATATTTTTCATTCATATTAAAATAATTTCATGAGTTTTTTACTAAGTATTTAAAACAGTGAAGGATATCGTTGATATGCTCATTTTATATGATATGCATATTGTGATGAATCATTGCATCAATCAAATTATATAATATACTCTTTTATAATTGTCAACTTTTTATTTTTATAATAATACTAGTTATTTATATTTAATACAAATTTATAAAATCTAGTTTTTTATATTACTGATGAAAATTACATAACTAGAATTTGACCTTTATACCGAGTGGAATTTTCTTACTATTTTTTATGTTATGAGTTTTTATATAGGTTCTTTAATTCCTTTCAATTAATGGAGCATGAATGGAAGAATTGGAATGTTTTTTTGAATCTCTTGATTTATTCAGTGTTTGCTTCTTGCTTTGTTTTTTTTAAATTTGTCATTAAACGAATGTTTGCTTTATTACACTAAGTTTGATGTCAGTGCAACTTTCAACTAATATTTGTTATATTATATTCACTTAAATCCTTGAATAATCTTTTATTTCTGTCATTTTTTTTTATAGAATACCTACTTTAAATCAAATTTATTAGTTTAGAATAGAAGCTTTTTACATTATAAGTACTCTTACAAAGAGAAATTTCTTACTAATACGATTATCCGTTGTATCGCTGCAAAATATTTTATCATATACAATTACATTCATGATTAATAATTATGATTGATTTTAATAATTAGGTGAGTATACAGTGCATAGTTTAAATCACATTTTGATTTATGTATTTTTATATATTAAGTACACAGAGGAAATGATCAAAATTCGAATAAAGCTGTTAGTTATAAGAATTTGGTCTATCAGCTTGACGATATCAGTTAGCCTGGCGCACACATATTCATATGCGTGTAAAACAAACATACTAACCAAGTACCATAGCAAATAGTGAAAAATATACGCATGTTCACAACTACACACGAAAAATGTTTATGATTTTGATAACATATTTAGTAGTATAAATTCGCTGAATCAATACAGAGGCTACTAATTAGTTAACTTATTTAATTTATTAATATCCCACTCGTAAAATGTTACTCAACAAATAAAAAATTATTAAAAATCATACCATTAATGTATGTAAATAAAACCACTATTATTTAACGACTGTGAAAACATACTCAGAATAAAAGTAACTCTTCAAAGTGATTCTTTTAATTTATTAATCAAATCAATAGCTCATAAAGATAAATGTACAAAATATCTTATACTCTCAGAAGCAGTTTAAATTATGATTTTTCCTTACAAATAATTATTAAAAAAATGCTTTTAAAAGATTCTGATTGTTTAAATTAGATTGAAATAATCCTTTCTAACTCCACATAAACAGATAACTAAATATCATAAATAAATCTTAAAGATATGATCAGGCTCAATATTTAGTTATTTAACACCTTGATTAATTCATCTAAAGAACCTTATGGTTTTTTATGCTTCTTAATTCGCAATCATTGAAGTAATTTACTTAGCTGCTCAATCATTATCTACAGGCGCCAAAATCAAATTATTATGTTTAAAAAGATAGCTTATATCGAAAGACTAACAAAAGCATTTCAGTTTGAACACATAAGTAACCAATTTGCTTTTATGGGGAGACTCTGAAATAACATTTTCATGAATTAAAATTTACGCATAAAAATAGAATGACTTTGTTAGGAATTAGGTAAAGCTAATCGAATAACTTATTTAAAATACTTATTGGAGATATGTGCTAGAAAGGGTAAATTCTACTGATTGTGCTTCAAGAGGAATCACTATAGATTAGTTGGCTCACTTATTATAATCGACGGGATCGTCAAGGCTTATGAAATATGAAAAATCATAAACTGCTTATCTTAATACATTACTAGACAAGCTTTGCGCATAAAAATCTCGATCTGATATTTCACTGTATGTAAGTGAATATAACTGAAATTTCTTCATGAAATTTTTCAGAGAAATATTAATCTTTGAAAAAATAAAAACTCATTCAACTTGAAATTCATCAAGAGATATCTAAAACTCAAAATTATTTGTATAAAAGAGTCACTTAGTATCTTTTTCAAAGGAACTTAAAATACTAAAGAGTAAATTTTAATAACTAACTTTACCGTCATTCAGTAGAATTAATAGAAGACATGTTGATAATTCAAATTTCTTATAAAAATATAAACATTTCATAAAATAACTACATAATTCAAAATTGTTAGAAGTTGTAAATCATGTTTATAATCGAATGGTGCATAGTAGGATTTACGACACACTCGTATGTATTAGGTAACTCTATTAAAGTATAGATAGAAAAACTTCAATAAAAACTTGTCACGATGAATGAAGGAACTAATCTTAAGAGAAGATCGGAAACTCTTTCTTTCTATACTTATGAGTAACATTCGCTTTATCAGGATGAGCGAAGGAACTAACCTTGATGAAAAGATCAAATCTTGATGAGGCCATTTTCATCAAACTTATATATTTAATTGCATTGTACTCAACAGCCAATAGATTAACTACTATTAACTCAAATTATGAGCTGACGTCTCACTTTCATTCAGAACTTAATTATTTAGGTCCTTTTATTCATAAAATATGGAAGGGAAAATAATTCAAAACTCATAAGAAATGGATTTATGAGTGTTTGTATCACTACATAAGTATTTTATTTGAAAGTAATTAAAGATTTCCTAAGTTTATTTATGGTATAAATTTGTTTGATATAGAAACAAAACTCAAATTGAATAAAATACTTATGAAAATCAATTCATCTCAGAAATATTTACTTTGGATCACACACAATGGAATTTCTATTTACCTGTTATTCTTCATGTCAATGGAAAGGCACTATTCTACTTACAAAAATAGAAACAATTCTAAAATGAATAACTCTCGTATATTTAAGTGATGATTTATCAAATCTCACAGCATTTATTCCTGACCATTTTCTCAATAGTTCTACATTAAATTTAGTTTCAGAAGTATGACTTCTAGACATCTCAGCAAATCAGCTTTTAAAGTAGCAAACCATTATTATAAATATTACGTTAAATATACGTTTAAATGATACAACCAAAGCTCTAATAAAAAGATATATATTTATCTAACAATTTAATATACAACTTGTGATATTATACACATCAAATAATGTATTTAAGAAACTGATTATTAAATGGGTTCAGAATCAAAAAAGGAAATCATACAGTTTAGATAAAGATATTCCTTCGAAAATGCTAAAAGTTGTCTGTATAAATAGTCATATGTGATATACACAAACTATAATGTCTCTGAAAATGGTGCACGAGTCGTTTAAAAAGAGAAATTTCTGATAGTGGCGAATAAAATAGTTAGTGAAAGTTTTTGCTTCCTTTTATATTAATAAAGTAGGTTGACGTTACTTGAAGCATGCTTACTACCACAAAATGACTTATTGAGCGTCCGGAGCAATACTAATACATACTCATATCTAACATTTTTCGTTATAGAATCGTAAGACTTGTCATGTAACAACTTAATAAAAATAAAAATGTAATATTTATTATTATCTTTTAATTTTTTTAGAAGTTATTTAGTTTATTTAATTGCATTTAAATAATACATTAATTTGTATTCTAATTTCAAATTATGGGTCAAATTTTTAATAGTATCTAAATATTTAAAAAATTAATATCAAATTTGTGAAAGTATAATAATGAGATTATATTATAATAATATTATATTATAAATTTATTTATATATTTTATTTTCATATTTATTTAAATAAAATTTTATATATAAATAATATTAATATATTATTAAATTATTTGATGAAAAAATCATAGTTTCAATTACTATGATAATAATTTTTATAAATTTATATTTCTTATTCTAAATAAAATATATTATTTTTAAGTAATAATTATACAAATTCTGAAAGAAATTGTTTTGAATTGAGAATAATATTAATAACGCAAAATAATTTGTAACAAAATTTACAGATAACTTTTCCATCTTTTTTAATATAAATGTTTATTTAATTAAAAAAGCATATTATTTATAATTCAAAAAATATAAATCGAATAATATTTTTAATATATTTGATCCCAAAAATACATATTAAAACTTAATAAAAACTTATAATAATATTTTATATAACAAAGATTAGTTGTAAAAATTGAAGAAAAAAAAACTGTTTTAATTCAGTTGAAAAAAATATTTATAATACAAACTTTGTTCATATAATATTTACAATATTCTTACTATTTATTTTTATAGTAATAAATATCAATTGTTATTAACTTAATTTAATAATAAATGTATAAATTACGTACATCAGTAATATAAATAAATATTTATCATCAATAATAATAAATATTTAATTCACCAAGAAATCGGAAAAATTTATAATTAGTCATTTTCTATTACGGTAATTCAAGTACTTTTATCTATTGTATATTGAAAATGTATCCATATTTATTAAAAATTAAAAAATCTAAATAAAAATTACTAGTACAGAAAATGTAATTTAAAAAAATAGATACAAATTAGATATTGAAATTTGAACAAAATAGAATCAACATTTAATCTTATAATATATATATAAATAAAAAATTTAGCTATTTTAATAAATTATTTAGATTTAAATGAAAATAATTTGAATATTAAGCTAAACTTGAATAAAAATAAATTTTTTTAAAACTATCAATACAAAGGTGCAGTAAATAATATGGGCATCTAAGTATTATTTGGTTTAATTTTTAAAATGTATTTCAATCACAAATTTAGAAATTTCTCCATATCCAGTTGACGAAAATTTCAAACCTTTATAAACCTTTATAAACCTTTCCACGATTTAAGTAACTGCATCTGTTATAAAAATATTATCGTATTAAATGTTATTAACAGATAAAAAATAAATTTTTTATTTTCGTCTTGTATGCATGTAAGAATTTATTTTCTGAAAAAATGCATTTTTGGAATGACAATAGAAGAATAGAGTATATTAAGTATGGTGTAAAATTATTTTATATAAATAAAATAAAATCTATTTAAATAAATGTATCTTTATTATAAAAAAACATTTCAATATTATTTTTGAAGTCAATGTTGAAATAATCTGCTGTAGCTAATATTCAACTAGATGATGGTAAACTTTAATTTTAGTTTTCGTGTAACTGAAAACAAGTTTTTTTTCGGCACTTATCTGCATTTGATTTACAAATGGTAGTTGTTTTTTTAAAAATTTGCAAGACAGTAACCATGGTTAGTAATATTTGTGCTAGTAATATAAGTTCAACACCGGTCAACCGTTATCATTTATGATACTATATGTATTCGTGCAATTTAAAATAATATTTTTTTGGATGAAGAATTAGTATTAAATGTATATATATATATAAATTAGTATTAAATATATTAGATGAGCGAATAAAATCGAGACCTGTTACCACACAAAAGAAAATTTCTGCGTGATATCATTCCGCCAATTAGTAAACTTCAAATGATTTCAGTCAATTAAACTCCCTATATTTTGCAATACAAATATATTATTTAGGTTTAGGTAAAGTTAAAAATTAAAACTTTCAATGTAAATTTATTTTTTTAATTATAAATATGATTATTTTATATACGATTTAAGAATTTAAAATATATTCAAATATTTATGTAAGTAAACAAAACAAAATGGAGTTTCCGAAAATGCGGTTTAATCAATCTTTAAAACCTGCCACTGAACCAAAAAAAATTGAAAAAATAAGCAATACTGTTAGTAAAAGAAAAGTGAAAATTAAAAGTATCGTACCCATGAATTTTTCAATTAAAGTTTTAGAAGGTCGTAAACATATATTAATGAAGAATCAAGAAAATAGAATTGATAATTCTAAAAATATAGTTAATAAAAAACAAGATAATTACAATGTTGATGTTGGTATAGATGTTAATAAAAATACATCTGTTTTTTCTTCAATACTGATGTCTGATACATTTAAACCTTTAGCAGAAGATAATTCAAGAAAATTGAATACTGTTTTAAAATCAGATATTTCTAATCTTGAATATAATACTGAAAATCAAAATACTCAAACTAAAAATGTTAAAAAAAATGACTTTTCCAAAATACAAAATTTTAATAATAAATTGAAACAGATAGATGTTAAGGGTTCACAAATTAAACCAGTTAGATCAGAACAAATTAAAAAAAGAAATACTAAGTATAATAACCATGTGTATATAAAAGATATTAGTACTAAATTCAATGAAAAAAATATACCTTGTACAACTTGTGATGAAAATGATATAGATTGTGACAAAAAATTTTTTCAAATTCTTAATATTTCTACAAAACCAACAGATATAAAAAATATTAAAGACGATAAAATTATTCATGATACTAATTATATTAAGTCAAAATTTAAAAATCGCTTTATAAATGAAAAAAAAATTAGTAATTATAATCAATTAAATAAAGGTAAAATATTTCTAAAAGATAATAAAGAAAATTATTCTAATACTTTCAAATCTAATAAAGAACAAAATAAATTAGTAGCAATTAGTACAATTAATATTCTAAAAGATTCAACTAATGCAACATCTCAATCTTATGGAAATTTGAATAAAGAATATAATAAATCACAGAAGAAAATTCAACATGCAAAATTTAAAACTGTTTCTTCAATTGATAATATAGAAAAAATAGTGCAAACTAGAGTAAAAAAAAGTACTATGTTTCATATTTTGGGGAATAAGCATAATATTTCTGTACAATCAACTGAAATATCTAAAAATCACAATGTTAACAAAAATAATGATTTAGTTAAAGTTAGTGATGGAAAAAATACTTTATATAAAGATTTATTGTCTGATCCAGAATTTAATTCAACAATTTGTGTTATGAAAAAATTGAAAGAAATCGAAACAAAAAAATTAATTATTGATTTTGAACATTTACCACAAAGCTATAAAACTTGTTTATATGAAAAGGTATATTTAATCTTCAACTGAATTTCAAATTGATAATCAAAGAAAATTTATGATAATATTTTTCATTTATTAGGTTTCAACTGCTTTAGATTTTGCACCATATGAATGTGTGTATAAAGATTTGATAAATCTTTCACTGGAAGATGATAAATTTCCACTTACATTTATGCGTAGTAAGGATCCAGAACCTAAAAATAAAGATATTGTACCTAAACTTTCTGACTTTTATAATCCAAAATATACAGAACAATATTTTGTAATAGTTAATCCTATGGCTTCAAATCCAATAAATATGAATACTTTAAGTACCTTTACAATAAGCAATAAAATATGTATATGGAAAATTAGTATGGATAATTAATTTTGATACAATAAACTTGAAATAATTATATTCTTTATAATGGTTATATTTTATTTATTAAAGTTTATCAATTTTATGTACAAATATATATATGTGGATTTTATATACCGTTATACTAATAAATATAAACTTAAAAGAAAAAAAATCAATAAGTAATAGAAAAGTATAGTGTTACAAAATAGAACTATATTAAGTGCATATGATTTTACTGTATTATATATCGAAGAGTATTAAAAAGTAAATTTCTGAATTGATCAAATTGTATTTTAATTATCATCACAATCTTCTTTAAATGGATTATTTTTATCATATTCTTCAGAAAATGGATTTTTAGATTTTTCATAATTTTCCTTAAAAGGATTTGATGTGATAATTGATATTTTAGGTGTAATAAACGCTTTTTCAACTGGTGAAGATTTTGGTGTTGCATTATTCATAATTCTTGCTTCACGAATAAGAATTGGAGACCCCTTAGTCGGACGTGTTTGAGTAGTTGAAAATCCACTTTCAGTTATATTAGCTTCTAATGATTGAGAATAATTGTCTGTCGTATTTAATACTCGTAATAAATCTCCAGTTGATGATTGAGATAAAAATAGATCACTTCCTATATGTTGTTCTGTTTTAATTATATTAAAATACATAATTAAAACACAGTAAATATTATTTAATATAATATTGTCTAACATTAAAGAAAATTACCTAGTATAGTGTTTTTTCTTTCTATCAACCTAATTTTAGATTTTACACTAGTTTTGTAATCATTATATTTGAATTTTTGTTCTTGTTTAGCTACTTGTTTTATATTTTGTGGTTGTTGCCATTCTGCAATAACCATAAGTTTTTTGAATACTCCTCGACCAAAATAATCTGCAACTAATGAAAATGGATCTTCTGCTCTGTCTAATAGACTGTGAAAAGTTTCATGAAGATCTCTTGATTGTTCCTGTACTTTAATAATGTCTAGCCATTTTTTATTATTCGGCATACAAGCAGGGCACTCATTTTCATTTTCTGAGAAACTTTGAAAACAACTGTAATAATAAATATATTTGATAATTTTAATTTAATATTAAATTAAATTATAAAATATCAAATAAAATTAGTATTTGTATTAGTAAACTAACTGTTGATGATAAGAATGTTGACACATAAAATGTACTGATGGTAATTCTAACTGATGATGACAAGCACTGCATCTTGATCCTTGAAATATAATTGTATTATTTTTTATACATTGTATTTGTTCTCGTAGTTTTTCAGTATCTGTTTGATATTTTTCTGTTAATTCTTTATCAGCTTGAACTTGTTCATATTCTTGTCGTAATACACTATTTAAATAACTTCGAACATCTCCTAGAGTGCATGTTAATGATGTTGAAAGTGCATCAATTACCATTAATGGTGATAATAATTTTTCTTTGGCTAAAACGTATTTTATTTGTTCATAAAAAGAAATAAATATTAAAAAAATATCAATATTTACCAATATAATCGAGAATATCTGATAAAAATTTAGTTGGTGTATTCTTATTTCTAGCAACACTCCATAAAGCTTGAATCCATAAATTAGGATCTTGACGACCAAATTTATTACATGTAGCTAAAACCTGATCACTATCTCCTTCATGTAAATGATATTGTAATATTTCTTGATATCTATAAAGTTATTTTATATTGTTAAAATATTAGTCTAAAACAATGGAAAATTTATAATTTTATTCTTACAGTTTTCTTTCTTCGTAAAGATATAGGACTCCTCGTCTAAAATTATGTTGATGACATAATATTAATATTTGATCTTTGTCATAAGAAGCATTTGAGCTTTGCAATAGACGAACTACTTTTTGTTCATATTGCAATTTTGAAATATCCTCTGTTAAAGAAGACCACACATGCAAATAGTGTTCAACTAAAGTATTGTATACTGGTGTACTCCATCTATTAAACAAAATTTTTTATTTGAAAATTTAATTTAAAATATAACGTATTTTTAAATTATTTTTAATTATTTACTTGCTATCAGTTTTAATTAGGTGTTCTAAAAATTCAACAAGTCGTTCAGAATTTTTCAAAAATAGATGTATAAAATCTTCAGGATTAGCTTTTTTAATAGATTGTTCCTGAATATTACAAGTTGTCTGTATTTTAATAAATTAAGGAAATAAATCATTAATTATAGTTTATTAGTAAAGAAACGTACCTTTTCTGGTAAAGCTTTATTTACTTGTTTAAAATTTGTACAAAGACATTTTAAAAATTGTGTTGCTTCAATAGGAACATTTTCGATAAGGATATTTCCATACTTTTTCATATTCATTTCAGCTTCTTCAAAATCTAATGTAGCTATATAGTCTAAAGCTTTTTTATATTCAGCTTTATCTTCTATTTGAATTTTTAGGTACCATTCATGTTTTTTATGTTTTTGAGCTAGCAATAATGCATCTGCAGGAGAGCCTTGTCGACAAACTTTTATAGCAATTTCAACATCAAAATCTACTTCTCGATCTTTTGTCTACAAAATATTTTTCAATATAAAATTCTTATTTAATAACATAAATATATTTCCTTATTTAGATTATTGCCAATACTTTACCATTATAAATTCTTTTAATTTATCTGTGTGATTAAGTTTTGTATAACAATTTAATAATAATGTTGTATGATCTTCAGTTGCTTGACCTTGTTTATGTAAAGCTTGAAGATATTTAGTTAAGTAATCTATATGTTGTGAATCCAAGAATTTTCTAATAATATACGATGGTTCAAGCTTTCCGATTGTCTTAATATACTGTTCTATTGCACCATTATGATCACCTTTACAATATAGGTGATCTCCATACTGCCGAAAAATATCTATAAGACCCTCAGCATCATAATGCTGATTTTTAGCTATTCTATTAAAATTATTATTGTTAAAATTAAATTTAAAGTCAATCCAAAATATATTATAGCACATTACCTAATAGAAACATCATATAAATTTTTTTTAAAGAGTAATTTTAACTTTGATTGTAAATCCTTTTCATCTAAATGATATAATTTACAATTTCCACTCAAAATAAAAAAACCTCCCCATTCAGATAAAACTGCTTGAACTGATAGCAAAGATGCAGAAAATACAATAAATTTATTTTGAATATCAAGAACAGTAATCATGTGCTTATCAGCTCCTAGAGGAATTGGTTCTATGCAACTAAAACATTTTTTTATTTAAAAAAATGATATAAAACTAATCATACCTTATATATACTAATTATACCTTGATTTTCCAGATATTGTTGTTGTTGTTCTATGAATTGATCCAATATCTTTAGCAATTATAACCAAGTAACTTCTAAACCATTCTAACATTATCTTTTGACCTTCTACTGCATAACAAGGCCCTCTACCATCTGAGGTATAACAATATATAGCCTGAAAAATTATTTAAAAATATTTTAAGTATATTAAAAATAATTTTATTATATTTTTTATTACATCATTTCGACCAATCATAAAATGACTGTCTTGTTTTGATTCTGCAAGAATGCTGCATTTTTTTGAACACCCCATATTATCCAAGACAGATTTAAATTCTTTATCTTTTATTGTTATATTGTATAAATAAACACTATTAGTAGTTGATACAAATAAATATGTTTGTTTACATGTTGATTTTATTGCAAGTCCTGTTATTGCTGTATTGCTATCTTTCAAAACTTTAATTTTGTTCTTTCTTTCTCTTGTTAAATCACCTCTAAAAAATATACTTCTTTAATATAAATATAAATTTTTTTTACATTTTCTTTAAATCAATGATAATTTGAAATCCTTAAAATTTTTTGTCATCTCTAATAATTTTCATAAAAGTTTGAATTTTATTAATTTATATAAAAGTACAATTTTTTATTATATATATATATATATATAATATATATATATATATATATTATAGTTTTTTATTAAAGTTTATATAAAGATTAAATTCAGTTATTTATACCTGTAGAGCATAATAGAACCATCTTCAAATCCAACAGCCATCAATGTTAAACTTGAATGAACACATAATACATTTGCTGGTATTGCTTTGTAATTAGGTACAGCTCTACTAATACGAACACAAGTTGGGTATCCTTGTTTATCTTTCTTAGTTAAGTTCCATACTTTAATTGTTGGATTACATCCTGCTTCATCTTCCTGTAGAATATTAAAAATTATATATATATAACTTTTTATATATTCAATGCAAATAATTAATATAATATTTTACTCCAATTGTGAAGAGAAATGTAGAATTTTGTACTTGATGAGCTACTGTTAAGCTAGTTTCATATGCTCTAAATGTAGTTATATTGTACTGTCTATTAACTAAATGCACATTACCAATATTATCACCAAAGACTAAATGTCCATTTCCACTTGTACCTGCTATGATCTGGGCTTCCTATAATTTAATAAAGAAAATGTAAGTATTTGAAAATTTTGTTTTAGATTTTTAATAATATTTTTACATACTCCAACAGCTTCAGCAATTTTTCCAAAATCAACATCTTTTTTAAGGTCAAAAAAATTAAAACGACGCCACTGAAATATAATATTGTAATTATTTTGTGTTTTGCATTATGCAACTTATTTTATAACTCATCTATTATTCATTCAACTATTATTAAAATGAAGTAATTGTATGATAGGTTAAAAGATTAAAGATAAAAAAAATAATTACAGTTTTAATAAAAAACTTACTTCCAAAAAGGCCATCATTGAAACTCAAAATTTCATACAACATTAAAACAAACTATAGGGAATTACTTAATTAAAAAATATTTCTTTTATTATTAACTGTAATATCAAGTAAAATTTTATTATTTTTCAAATGTATAAATATGCAAATGTAACAAATTTTTATTTGATCATAAATGAATAGTGTTGAAAATTTCTTACATTCCTGCAAGATGCCACTACCATCTGCAAAATATATAGGAGCTGAGAGTTCAGCACTTCGCTGTTGATGTAAAGGTATTCATGATGCTTTTATAGGCTTATAGTTATGTATCCATGGGAAGATAAAAAGGTGTTTATTAATATATAATTATCATATAAAGGAGAATTAAATTATTACAGAAAATCTTTGAACATTAACATTTTATTATTATATATATACCGTTCGCGACGACAAACACAAAATCGAGTCAAACTGAAAAATGATTATTATCATGACCGTCCTGTGTCGCTAGCTTCTCTATCCATAAAATAGGGATTATAATCTACAATAATTCAATGACAAATTAAGGAAAATAAAAAAATGATCATTTTATACACATAAAAAAGATTTTGTTTGTTTACGTTTGACTTCGAAGTAAGAGATGGTTAAAATTTTCATTATCTTTAGAAATGCTTATAATTTTATATATCATAGTAGAAAATTTCTGTCGTTTAAAATGTTTTTATCACGAAGTTAAAATTTTGATAATATATTACAGGATAATTTTATTTATTTTTCATTTCTTAAATTCATTCCTTTAGTTTAATATTACATTTAGTTTATTTACAAAGATAATCAGTAAGATCAGTTCAAAACTTAATCATCTTATCCATTTGATTTTTATTCTTTGATTTCGATTGATATTGGGACTATGTTCTTTTCCGGCTGTAATACATTTATTGTATCTGAGACTGGATCTGATTGTGTGTTATATTCATAAATTTTTCCAAACTTTCTAGTCTAGTTGTAAGTAAATTATTACCAGCTTCTTTTTACTGAGTTACAGTTCTTTTTACGGAGATATACAATATTCAATTCAATTAATAAATGAGTTCTAAATCATATCTATGCTTTTTAATTTTCAATGATCTAAATCTATATTTATAATATTCATTTTCTTATCTTATAAATTCTATAATACTACATATGAATCGTATACTTAATTCCTAAAAAATTTTTGATTAATAAGATTTTCATCTTGATTCATTGTTTCAACTTAGCTTACTTGTTTTTAGTTTAGATCACACCATCGTATTGATTTTTTGGACTTAATGTTTTTTTCATCCGTTGTCCAAAATGATTTATGAAAAAGGCCAATTATATCTTAGGTCACTAATTTCCATTGGAAAATAATACATAAATATTAGTTCAGTAAAAACTGATACTATGTTGTTTAACAGTCTTAACCGAGAGTTCAGTTCATGAATCAATTACTATAAACCAATAGGAGATCCTTATACTATTTTCCTATACACAAAAGTTGCTATCAGTTATCACACAGTCCTAGAACTTTATTTAAAATCTGTAGTTCCGTATTAATCAGATTAAAAATTATCTTGTATATGTAAAAAAACATAAAGTTAATCGTATGTCTTTCGGAGTTGAAGTGTTAACGTTAAAAATTGACCAGTTAAAATTTAAACCGTTAAAAGTTTAAATTTTAATATTACGTGAATAAATCTGCACGAAGAAGAGAAAAATATTCGAAATTAAATTCAATTCACTGTTTTTACTAAAATTTATTATAAATTTTATAGATGATATATAAAAATTTATTACGTAAAACTGTATCAAGAAGATCAATATAAATTTGATGCTCAAACTCAAGGGATCTTTAGAGAAATTGGTCGAGTAGCCATAAATTTATCATTTACGCATTATTTACAATAAATCTTGTATTACGCAAAATTTAAAATATATTACAATGTAATACAATAATCAAAAAGAGTCGGATTTGAAGAGCAGATTAATATTTAAATATTCTCTATTTTTCTATACCATGATAATCAGATAAACTGATTAGAAAATAAGAACGGGCATTTAATCGTGTATAATATCTTACATAGTTTTAAATATTCTAATAAATTAAATTTAATATTCATTAATTCTAAGCAGTACAAAATCTGTTCTTACATGTAGGCAGAAAATGTTGCTATAACAAAAAAAATCAGTCTGTTATAAATTATATGACATCTCAAGAATTATATCAAGTTTATATTTAAATTAAATTTGGAATTATATATTACAAAGGATGAAATTTATGTGCTGAATATTACTACATGTAATTTTTATAATACTTCTAATAATTTACAATGTAAGATATATATATATTTCATACTTTTGATTAAAGTTAAACTGAAGGTTTTTCAGGTAAAATAAAGTAAAGTAATTACACGAGATGAATGAAATTACAATTTCAGAATTAAATCAATAAATTAAGAATCTAATTTATATAAAATTACATTAAATTTATTGGCATAAGTTTATAAATTCTTAGTTATTTTTATATTTTTGTGAAAACAAACTATTAATTTAATATAATTATATACACTTTATTTTTTAAAGAGATTAAATTACTGAAACATATTTTCAAGGAATAATTTATAAATATTTTACAAACTATATATTTTATTATATTTTGAAAAAAAACTATAAGATTACTGAATTTTATTAAACACTTTAAATTAAATTTTAATATAGTTGTCTTTTCAATTGTATTAAATTGATCAATAAATGATTCAATTTTTTTTTCATATTAATTTAACTAAATTAATTTAATATTAAAAAAATATATGTATAATTTATTTATTATCATTACATTCTTTATAATATACAATTTAGATAATTTATATTATTATTTAAAAAAATGATAAATTATTCATTTTTAAACTCATATATAAATTGAATTTATAGGTATTTGGAAATTTGAAAAATCAATTATTTAAGGGTAATATTTTTTTAATTTATCATCTTCGATATATGTTCTTAAAGTTTTATAAAAATTAGAATAAAAATATTTTAAAATAAAACAGAATATTTGAAAATAGAACAGTTCTTTACACAAGGTTTAAGAACTTTACAACTTTAAAGAAATTTATCTAAAATAACATTTTTAAATTAGCGATTATATTTTAAGGACTATTATTCTGATCTAATTCAAAAAATATATGTTTATTTAAGATATAAAAAGCTAGTTTTTGATCATTGTATGTTTAATTTTGATTACATGAAAAATTTTAATTATTTAAATAAAACATAACCAATTTATAAAAAATTTTTAAATTCCATAAAGCCATTTTGTTTTAAAACTATAGTTAGAATATGCCGTTATTTAGGTACATACATATCTGCTTATTTATCTGCTTATCAACTCATGAAAAATTTTTTTTACGTATTTCATTACATTAAATATTAAAATGTATAGCATCTTGGAGAAAAGATTTTATAGATTTGAATAAAATTATATAAATATTGAGACTTTTATTAAATTATTTAATTTTAAATACTAATTTAATCTGTTATTGATTTCAACTAGTTATGTTCTAATTTTTTTTATAAAAATTCTAATAGTAATGGTTTATAAATCAGATCGATTAAAAATAAAATAAACAGATAGAAATTAAAAAAAGAATTTTGTTTTATGAATTTTAAATCATTTAAATATTTAAATATCATGATTATTCACTACGAAATATATTTAAAAAAATACTTGAATAGTATTCCATAATTATTTTTTATATTTGTATTTTTGTCAGATATGCACAGAAATTATGTGATAAGAACATTAAGAATAAATTGAAAATTATTAATTTTTTGATAAAAAATGGTGATTTTTTTTCATTGAAAATGTAAATTTCATTATAAGACTCTTAAAAATTGCCACTTAATAATATTTTATGAGAAACCTAAATTTTGATAAATTTCTATAGTTTATGATAGAAATAAAATTTTTTTACGTATTTTCTGATTATTTAAAATTAATTTGATGTATTAAAAATGATTTTAGGGCAAGATGAACAAAAAAAATTTTGTGAAATATATTATTACAAATTTTTTACAATATAAAAGTTAAATAATTAATATATAATTTATTTAATGGCTCCAGTAGAATACCAAGATATTTTTATTACTTTATTGTATTAAGTTGATGTTTTTTTTAATACTTCTTTGTATTGTTTTTATAAATTTTTCATTTCTTTTTTAGTATATAATGGTACTTTAAATTGAATATAAAAAATATTTGATGACAAAAATTTACAAAATTTAATTATTTATTGATTATTACGTGTTATTTTTGTTACACTTCAAATATGTGCTAACACATCTTGAGAAATTTTAATTGGATAATTTTTTGTAAGTTAGTAAAAAAATATCTTTTATATTATATAAAAGTACAAGTTTATATATATATATATTTCTAACTTATCTTTCTTTTCCTTTTACGGAAATTATCAAATTTTTCAGAAAAAAATCGTATTATGATTTGTTATGAGTTGAGTATTTATAATAAATCAGTCATAGTTTTTATCATTTTATTTATATAAAAATAATAATTATTATTATCAGGTATTACCTTTCAAAGATTTAATCAATCTTTAAAAAAATTAGATATTTTTAGATTTTTATTTGCGAATGTTTAACATAGCGTTTTACTATTCCATCGTTGTTACATGCGAAAATGTTCACGCTCTCATTATTTAGCGTATACACAAATACGCCATGGAAAACGAAATGCGCTTAGTCACCAACCGATGTTGTAGCTTCGTGGTAAGCACATTCATGTTTAAAATTTATCGTTGAAAATTATAGCGTGGTGCGCTCATAGCAGTTGTCACTGTTTTTTGACCTCTTCAACCGTGGATCCATAAAGTCAGAATTCCTTTTTTTATATATCTTAGGTTAATATCCTTAACTATGCCTAGTAACTACATTCTGAGTGAGAATTTGAGTCAGTACCTGTAATCGTGACTCCCAGTAGTCAAATTCATTTCTTCTAGGAAGCAGAGCGTTGGCATCAGCCACATTTTGCTTTCACATATTCCGTCACCCAAGGTGAACTGATGAAACAGTCTTATCTGTACTCCATCCTAGACTTTTCATCCTTCCGTATTTACAATATTAGTTACAGTGAGTAAACTGATCAGCTCAGCAATGATTTAATCAACACTGGTAAAACTCTTTAAAATATCTGTGAATGTTCTTAACCATAGTTTAATTATTTATTTTATTTTTTATTTTTAATAATTTTCTCTTTTTAATCTGCTTATAAATTATTTTTTTTATAAATTTCCAGATATTTAAATATTTCTTGCTGTGTGGTATTTAGCCGACTATTACAGTATCTTTCGTTACTGTTATTTTAGCGAGTACTGCATATATTTTATAATGATTTTTTGATATTTTTATTGTAGTTAGTTTTGTTTGAAGGTGAACATGTGACTGAATAATCTAACAGTTTATTTTTCTTTTATAATAATCACTATTGATTAATTAACCATTATCTTCCTATCGAACCATATCCTGAGAAATCTTATATGGAAAATTGAAAGGAAGTATTTGAGTTTACGGTGATGTATTGCGCCTAATCTCATCGCTGAATCTTTCATCTTGAATGTATCCTTACAACCTTGTAATATTTACTTATAAAAATGAAAGAATTTTTTTCTTATAAATTACAAAAAGTTAAATTTATAATAATGTATAGCATAAATAGATATATGAATTTGTATTACACTAAAAATAATTTTATTTTATTAAAAGAATAAGTTTTTGTAACTTTATAATCAAGTGAAATAGTCCTGTCACTACTTCATATTTTTAGTTATAATACGAATAATTTTAAACATTTTAGAATATATTTAATCAATTTATATTTCAATATTTATTCAATCAAAAATTTGAAACAAAATCAATTGTCTTTGGTCCTTTAAATATTATTTTATACATTAATGTTTTTTATAAAAAGTTTATTGTTTTGTTAAGAAAGGGTAAATTTTATATTTTAACTTGCAATTAATAATATAATTATAATATTAGTATTTATCATTTCTTAGATACTAATTTTATGATAAAAATTATTAAATTCTATTTTTGAAATGTAATAATTTATTGATATTTATATTTTTATAGCAAAAAGTCAAAAGAAAATTTTTGTTATGAAAATAATAGTAAGCAAAAATTGTGCATAATAAAAACAACAATTTTTAAATAAATAATTTCAATTTATAGATATTCATAGATTTAATTCCTTTTAAATATTTCTTTATAATCTAAAATAATATTGATTTTATTGTTATTATCATTCATTATCTAAGTTAATATAAGAAAATCATTCCTATAATTAAAAATGAATAAATAATATCAGTATAAGTAAATAACATGAAAGTATTTTTAAATAAAATATAAACTGTTAAAAAGAACACAATTTCATATCTAGTTGTTTTATTTTAAATAAAATTTCGATGAATGATTAAAGAAAAATATCCAATTGTTTCTCATAAAAATCAATATGGCTATTCTTCCAAATAGTTTATTATTTATTTTATTTAATAAAAACACAATTGACTATTAAATAATAAATATGATATTTTTTCTTATACAGTATACACATTTTAGACACATTTTTAAAGAAATAATTCAATGCTTAAAACAGTAATGAATATATTTAATTTTCTTAAAATTATTAATATCGACGAATTATTAAAATTTTTTAAGAAAATCTACGTAAATGTACGTAGACATACGCATAAGTTTTTAAAATATTATCGAATATTTATATTACACCATAAATTTTAATTATATTTTTACACAAAAACTTTGAATGATTATTTATATAAGCACTTTTGCATTTAAATCGTTTTGTAAAACATGTATACAAAACTTGGACAATAAAAAAATGCATTTAAACAAGAATTATATTTAACATGTTAAGTAAGTATTTTATATGTATTTGTATTATAAAAAATTAGTTGAACAAATATTATTTTTTAGTATTTATTTCAATTTTAATTTAAAACCATTATATAAAGTTAATTTATAATAACACGAACATTCGTATGTATTCAATAAAAATATTTATTTTTATTTTTGAAGAAATTATATTTTTTAACGTCTTTTTATTTAATTTTTTATTTTGAAGTACTTTCAAATTATAAAATAAACATTTTCAATTTACAACTTCAAATTTTTTAAAGAATTAAAAAAATTCTTTAAATATCTATAAAATTATGGTATAAATATTCTAGTAAAAATTATTTAATATATATAATTATTAAATAAACTCTTTCTTAAACAAGCTTTTCTAATTATTTTAAACATATTTCATATAAATATACGTTCATAACATTGTAACATATTAACTTTCCTTATTATTATAATTAAGCAAAATCTCATAACTTTAAAATAAGTTAATTTAATCTAAAATTTACTTTATTTATGCGTTAAATCAGAGAATATAAATAGTTAAAACAAAAAATTTCTTTTTTTAAAACTTTTTTTGTTTTTTCTTATTATAGTAAAATTTTCAATTTTGTATTTATAGATTTTATTTTTGTCAAGCAAATATTTTTTTAATTAATGCCTTCTTGTGTATCACTGGGTCTGATTATACATTCATTTATGCATCTTTTTGAGACTGTTTGGTTCTCGAATGCGGAGTATATCTGTGGCAAAAAAGTAAAGTTGAATAAATGATCATAATCTAATAGGCAAGTTCGCTGTTCCTCCCTTCCTATCTTGCCCGAACACTCGATCACACTTTTACACGTTCTTGATCCACATCTGTCTTTTTTTTACTCACTGTCATTTATACAATATTCAAGGATAAATTTATAAAGTTTATTATACCTAGAATAATTTTCCACTACAGAGCATGCGATACACTTACGTGCTCAACTCCAAACACAAGCATTTTCGTTACGTCAATTTTTCTTATTTTTGCAAAACTGTATTCCAAGCATCCGGTTAAATTATTACTTTGAAATATTGAGTTTCTGTTTATAAATGTTTTACATCGTTGAAAAATAAGATTATGAAAATTATTAATCAGTTTATTATTTTCGGTTTTTAATAAAAATTAATATAACAATTTTTATTGTTTTTGAATTTTGCAAATGTAATTAGTAGTAATTTGTTTTTTCTATTTTATACTACTCACACAGTTGATATTAAAGTGTAAATATATTTAATTTATTGACGTTTAATTTTATTGCTTTAATTTTAAATACAAAAAAATGTAATATTCAATCATTTTAAGTTGCATCACTCATACACTTTCATACACGAAAAATTCATTTCTTGTATTGATATTTTTATACTTTTATTACAATGCTATAATCTATAAATAATCTTTTAAGAAAAGTACGAATAAAAATAAAATATATTTTTTTACTGTATTGTATAATTTCATGTACAGAAGTTTGTAGAAAGTTTTCAAACATGCATATATATTACGTTTTATGTAATTAACATTAATATAAAAATTTGGTTTAATTTAAGCATATACGTTAATTTATTAATTTTATAACACTTCAGTATATATAGATTTGAGACTGAAAAATTCAAGAAATTAGAAAATTTAATATATATATTTAAATTTTTAATATTATATAAAAATATCAATATTTGAACAAATCAAGTTATTATTAGAAATTTAAAAGAATTTTCATGTAGTTTGACAAGCTTTCAATGATCTAAAAATTTCCTTTGCTTTTATTTAATAAATTTAATAAATTTAATAAATTGTGAAATAATAAAATAATATTATTACCTTATAATTGATTTAATTTTAATAAACAGTTTAAATAATATATATCTGAGAAATATTTTTTTAAATATCAAGAAAAGAACGAAAATAAAAATAATTTTTTTAAATATTAAAGAAGTTTTTTGCGTTTGATATTTTTCATTCTAAAGTTTATTCATGATTTATTACAATTCATTCGGACATAAATTTACACATGTATCGACATACTCATTTATATTTCTTGAAAAATTCACAATTGAGATGCCTACTCACCATTTGCAGAAAACAAGAATTAAATCTCTTGCAAAAATTTATTATATAAAAAAGAAAGAAAAAAGAGACGGACTACTTTGTCGCAAATACAAAGAAATCACTTATCCTTGGTTTTGTATTCCACGTATACATTTTATTAATAAATTTGCAGATTACATTAGTATCTGTTGAGTTTATTATTTATTCTCTTACTACTAAATTTCCCTTACGCACGTAGGCAACTTATTATTTTAATCTTTCTCATTTAATATTAAAAATCTTCGAAATATCGCAATGATTTTGTGACAAAACATTTAATACGGTATAATATTTTATATTAATATACTAATTATGTTATTTTCGAAATGTTTCCTTTTTAAAATAACATACTTCATTTTTTATTTTAGAAATAGTTGAAATTATTTAGACACCAGAGTTATAGATAAGAGTAAATATAATGTATCAAATACCCTGTAAAATGTAGACGTTTCTTTCAAGTAATGAAATGTAACCTTTATATGATCATAATTTTTTCTGATTTCTATTATTTATACTTTTTAAAACAGCATTCCTTTTTATATATCTACAAGTATCGAATTTTTATTTTCAATGTCAAAAAATGCGTTTAATTCTTCCAGGGTTTCTCGGTGGTTTTTTATGAACAATTTATTTGTAATTCTTACATTTTTCACGCTTATATGCTTAAATTTCTTTTATCTTTCGTACGATTACGCTAGAATACGCTAAAACGCTCAAAAATGCACTTTTTTTTGTAAAATACAGTGTTATGTTATTCATCCCTATGATATAGTATTTATCTTAGATTTCTTTCATTTTTGCCTTTATTTAATTTTTATACAATAACAATATCACAGTTCTGTTCGTACCACGCATTATATTGTTCTTCCTTATGTTTAAATCTATACGTGATTTTTTCGTATTCTTATATCCTACTTTTTATCTCATACGATCGGTTTTACGCCATATCTTATCATGTTTTATGCTTTTATATAGTTTAAAAGCTATATAAATAATTACATAAAATTTCTTTTTAATTTTTCATGTAAGCGTTGAAAAGACCATTTATCTTATATTTAAAATCCGTAGAAGACAAATTTCATTTTTTGACTTGAGCTATGCACCATCCATTTCATTAACTTTGCATTTATTTTATTTATTTCTTATCAATATCGTCGCTACTTTAGTAAGCTTTTGTACGTAATATTTTACAAAACAGGTTAAATCTTATATTTTTATTTTACTAACCTCTGCAAAATCCTTTGAATAATCAATATTTTTGCCTATTATGTAATATTATTTACAAAAATGTTTACATAAAATTATTCAAAAGTTAATTATTTTTTTTGTATACTTCGAAAAATTGGTTTTGAAAATATCACACAGTTAAAACAAGTTTCAAAATCTGATATACAATATATTGTATATTTATGTATTTTGATTACTATATGGAGTGTAAATTATTTGAATGTGTAAAACTTTTTATTGAGTGCATTCAAATTAGCGTATTCAGAAATTTTGTACACCTACGAAACGGACGGTTCTAAGTACACAAATCGCGAAGTTTTCGTTAAAAATTATTGAACGCTGGATTACTTTTGTTATATATATTAAATAACTATAAACTACATAAAGGTTTATATTTATACTTTTTCGCATGGCGAGCCAAGAGTGGCATACTTAATTCCAGAAATTTTATTCGAATTAATATAAGACTTTTATCAAAAGTCTGAAATGAAAATTCTTTTTATTCTTATCGGATAAAAAATTATCCGAAATATTGTCTAAATGCGATCGCAACTCGACCAAGGAAATTGTAATTATTGTGCGTATAAAAAAGTTCAAAAATTAGTTTAAATTAATGCTATATAAAATCCAATTAAATATAAAAATTAGAATATTATTATTATATACTATATATTATTAAATGATTTGACTTTATTCGATTATTATAAAGTCATAGTACTTGGAAATTGTATTTAAATCGTATTTTAAACAATTATGATCAATTACTTAAAAACTATATTCTTACTATACATGCCTATTTGCTCACATGTAAATAGAAAATGTTAAATTATCTTTGCTACGAAAATTAAAAGAGTAATTTAATTGATATTAGAATAATAATAGAATTAGCGATATATATATATACATATTAGAATTAAAAAATAAAAACATATTTTATAAATTAATAATATAATTGTTCAAAATACAATATTACATTTTTTATTTTTTTATATGATTACATTATAAATCTTGTATTGAAACTGAATATTTATAGATCTATATATTTCTTTTAATATATATGTATATATATATGTCTGCACAAGCATATTTTGTAAACAAAAAATTTTATTATTAAATGAGATGAAAATGTATATTTCATCTTGTAACAGTATTATACTTACTAAAGAAATATCTTGAAATCGATGAAGGTATAAAAATAATTTGCATATTTTGTTTAAATTAAATATCTTAAATATTTTAATTGTGAAAACGCGCGCACACGTGCACATGTGTGTACACAGTCTCACACGCCTGCACACACGCAAACAAAAAAAATTTTGAGATAATGTAGGTTTAAAAATTTGGGTTTATTACAAAATGATAAAGACGTCATTTGAGTTTGTGGTGTAGAATTAACTTTAATCGGAATCTTCTATACATTTTTGTTTTTGTTGATTATTATTTTATAATTTCATTTTATAAATATTTTTACAAAATCTTTGTTTTTATTTATGCAATATCATGATATTTTTTCAACTTCTCATTGGTTTTCATTTGTTGCTATTTTATAAATTTCTACAATATCACTAAAAAATAAAAATTAAAAGATGTATCAATCAATTACTTAAAATATTTAAATTATGAAATTTTTAATTTAAATGAAATGCTTCTTACATAGAGTAAGCAATCAAGCATATTTATTAACAAAACATCTTAAAAGAATAGAAATTAATTAAAATAAAATAAAAATTTGGCTAGTATAATTGAGCCCTGTACAGAGTTACTTATAATAATTTGTAACTATTATACTTTCACTTGGCAAACTTGAAGTTTGGCATTGCAATTGACGCTTATTCATTTATTTTTATTATAGTGTAATAAGTTTTTTAGGTAATACAAATGAAAGAATTCGCAAAATTGTAATACTTGTGCTTTTAGCAATGTATCTTTAATTAATACGCCTATTTAGCCCCTGGAAATACAATGAAAACAATTTTTTATATTTCAATCCTTTAAAATACAATAATTAACTAAACGTATTTATTTTTTACTAAATAATAATAACAGTTCCATTTTCATTTTAAACAATATTTATTACAATTTATTAATAAACGGATCATTACTTATATATTATGATCAAATACGATAAAAATACAAATTCCAAGTTTCATTATAATCGAATTTTCAATAATAAAAAATAAGTTAACATTTTCAATAATCAATTACTTTTATTTCAAACATTTTTTAAAAATTTTATGTACAAATATTATAGAATATATGAATACTCTATATGAAACATACGATCAATGAACTTCCAATGAACAATAAAAACAATTGATTATTGATAAATAATTAATATTTTAATAAACAATGCATATTTATTACCTTAATATTACGAAGATTACTATAAACAATTTATATCATTATCATTATTATAAACAATGTATATTTAGTAACTTAACATTATCTTAATATTAACAATAATAAAAACAATCGATTATTGTTAAATAATTTTTTACAAACAAGTTATATTTAATGTTCTAAACTTAGTAAGGGCCGATCGGGGTTTACAAATTTGGGCCTTTAAAAACGCGCGCATGGCTAACCCCGATTTCCTTGGTCAGGCCCTTGATCACATTTCGGTATTGCCATGACCGACTTCTCTTCATTACCGTATCACACGTTAGAAGGTATATTATTTCGTTCATCTAAGCACCGAGTAGTGGGCAGTCTAGCTTTTAAAAAGATACGTCACTCTGGACTCGGCATCTGGCGAATTAAGAAGATAAAACCGGACTTCGAATAGAGTATAAGAAAAGTCTTGTTCCCAAGTAATAATTATGCAAACACGAAAGAAGTAAAATAATTAAGAAAGGTAGAAAAAAAAAAATAGGTGAAAAAAAATATATATATAAAAAAAAATAAAATTGTCGGGTAGCTTGAGAAAATAAAAAATATTATCCAAATGGCTACTTTGCTGATAAAAACAACTGATAATGAAATCCCAAAAAAACTAAAGTAATGCAAAAAATTTCATAAAATATCGAGACATTTGTAATAAATCTTAATTTTTAATTGCCCAACTGTACCAGAAGCGAAGGGGAATTGAAGGGATATACTCATTATAGCGTTCTGTTATGTATTGATGAGTACTGTCTGATTTTCAAAATCGATCAGCTACTGTTTATCTTTGAGACCGCCAAGTAGCGCGTGGCTTTCCATACTTGCGCTTAAATTGCCCAAATTCCCCAAGTTGCCTAGGTTACTTAGATTTCCAAGGTTTCCCAAATTTGGTTGGTGAGCGTAATTCCGAATTTGGTGCAAACTGATAAGCTGATTTGGAAACGAAGAATTTTGATTAGTTGGTACACCAGAAGAAACAGCAGAAGTTGAAGAAGTTGGTGAAGCTTTCTGCGAGTTAAAAGCTTCATAGAGATAGGGCCTTGAAGCTGGGTGATGGCTTGTTGGATAGTGTAGATGGTTCAATGGATTAAGTGGATGTTGCATTGAGGATATCGAGTTGATGGAAATTGACGATATTGGTGTGAAAGCTGAACTACTATTTGGGTGGCTCTGTTGACCAGTCGACGGTTGTGGCGTCTGTTGCCTTGAATCATTTTCCAGTGAGTCACGATGTGAATGAGGTGGTGGAGGCAGCAACATTTCTCCTGAAGGTTGTGCTTGGTGATATTCAGCCGTTGGATGGTGATGATGAGGTAGTCGTTCGTGCAATTCGCTAATAACCGAATCGGAACTGACCTTAGGCCAATAGTGTTCTTGATGGTGTCCTGCCATCGAATGAATAGAGGGCCTCAAACCTGATCCGATAATAGGTGGTCTTTTATCAGTTCGCTCTGCGTGTTTCTGCATGTGTTTTGCTAAGTATGTTTCCTGAGTGTAGCTCTTACCACAGTATTGACAAATATGGGTTTTGAGATGCTTTGATTCCTTGTGCTTTGGTATATGCTCAAGAAGACTTGGCTCATCAGAGAAGCACTTATAGCAGGAGTTACACTTATACGGTTTATCGGTTTGGTGACAGCGCGAGTGGCTTTGGAGATTGCTTAGCTGGCTAAATGCTTTTGTACAACCTGGATGCCGGCATTTGTATGGTTTATCACCAGTATGAGTCCGGATATGTTGTTGTAGATGACTTAGCTGTGTAAATTTCCGCTGACAGATCTCGCATCGGTATGGCTTGATACCAAGGTGAATACGTGTATGTTGCGATAGATACGACGAGTTAGCAAATGCCTTAGAACACTGTGTACATTTATACGGTTTGGCTTCACGCATATGAATCTGTGTGTGCAATTGTAGATCTGCTTTACTTCCAAAAATCTGAAACATAAAAGAATATAAAATATTATTAAACATATTCAGAGATTATTATAGTCATTATGTACTTTAACGAATAAATAGATTTAATAGAAATATAAAAGAATAAGGATATAGATTTAAATAATTATCGCTATCATGTAATATTTATTAGCAATATATATGATATAAATAGTTGATTGACTTTTTTAGTATATTAATTTTAGTCTATCCAGATTGGAGAAACCATTTGCTATAATCTACATATTGATACATGAAAGCATTTGGTGATAAGAAATAGAAAAATCAAACCTATTTTAATACATAAATAAATATAAAGAAAAAATGTGTACTTCTTCAATTTGTCTTTTAAGTTAGTAACAGTAACAGAACTAGCATAAGTAATAGTCATAACATTAGCTGTGGGAAAGGATGACCTTGTCCAACATGACATAGCCTTGAGCTATAACCTAACTAACTTGACTTAATATGCTGCTCTTACATAGGGATTTCTCTTATTGATTTGAAGGTCTTATTCTAAATATTTCTATTTTTCTATTTTTTTCTATTCCCTATGTTCGAGATTTCCTCTTTCCATTCCTTTCTTACCTTCGATTACACGTTATGAGAATATAAAAAATTTATTCTAGTTATGAAATTCTTGAATGATCTGAATTATTCTAAATTAATAAATTTTACATGTTTTATTTTCAAATTTATTAAACAAAAAAATTTATTTTTACACTACAAACAACTTTTATTTTTCAAAAAAGTATTCGTATATTTGTTTTATTTTTTTATTTAGAAAAAATTCAATAATATAAAGTAATATGTACAATTAACTATTTTTTAAGAAATAACATAAACAATTTATCCTACATTTCATTAGCATATAGTAAAAGTAATTTATAATAATATCAACATAGATATAAAATAAGTAATATTTATATCGTGTATCAATGTAAAGTTGAAAATCTTATTATTAAATTTATGATTTTTTAAACAATCAAAAAGTACAAATTTTTTATTTAAAGTAATTTTTTCCGTACCGAATTTATTATTTTGATAATAACGTCAAAGTACATTTATATTATATTGTATTTATAAAATCATTACATGAATGATAAAATTCTTAGATTTTTCTCAATTTTGACACTAATTATACTAAAATAGCATTAACTTACATTATTTTTATGTATTAATTATCTTCTTACTTATTTTATTTTGGTTTTTATATTTTAACTTCTTATAAAGAATGAATTATTTACTAATATTATTATTATAAAAATTCTAAAATTAATCATAGATTATTCTTAAAAGGAATTTTTATTCAATTGAAAGATTAATTATAAAAAATTGATATTCTTTTTAAACAAAAGAAATAAATTTAGAATCAATAAATTTAAAATAATTCCAATAAATTGATTACATAAATTTTTTCTTCAGTTTATATCATTGTATATAATGATAATTATTGGCTGATTACTATTTAATATTTAATAAAATATGAATATTATTATTCTAAGTCAAATATGCTACTGTTAGCAAAAATTTTTTAAAACAAAAAATGACTAAATAAAAAATGTTTAGATCACTAACAAATTAATATAACGATAAAACGTTACTCATAAATGGATGATTATGTTCAAAATTTAAACAATGAAGTAAAAAAAATTGAAAAAATTTGATTTGTATTATTATAAAATAAAATTAATGTAATTTGTCAAAATACCAAATTTTGTGTTGACATTAATTATAAGAACCTCACGCGCCGTTGCATTAATAAAACAGATGAATATAAAGATAATCCGTATTATACTATATTTATTTAAGAATTATTTTTAAATTATAAATGCTAGATTTTTTTCTTTACAGCTGTAGTTTTTTCTAAAAGTTAATTTTTTATTCGCAAGTTATATGTTAATGAATAGATATAATTTATAATAGACAAAGTTCAATAAATTTATATTCTTTAATTTTAAATTTTAAATCTTTTACCTTCCATAACATTTTTTTTAATACAAATAAAAAATACTACTGTCATCCTCGTCTTCCTTCCAAATAATTTTTATAATTATTAAATGCTTGTCGGTTTTTTAATAAATAGATACATGATATATGAGAATTATATAAATACGCTTCTATATTTCATATTAAAAAGCATCGAAAAGTATGAATTTTAAGTATAGATTCAAATAATTAAGAGTAGAAAAGAATAAAAAATCCTGTTGAATTTAAATCAGAATGTGGAGGAATCCCGTAATTTGTTACTCTTGGTCCATTCTATAACATTGCTGTGAAAGTGTTATTGCAATTTTTTAACCAAACAAATCTTTTACCGTATTTCCGGTTCACGAACTTCCTAAATCTCTTTAAGGTAAATTTTCTGTTTTTTTATTTTTCTCTTGTTTTGTTTTTATTTTTTATATATATATTTATATATAAGAAACGAATCAAAAAAGAAAATATTAAATAGAGATAAAAACAAACATAAAAAATCATAAACTTTGACAAACGAATATAAAATAATGTTAATAATGAATTTTAAAAAAGTCAAAAATATGAGTTTTGATAAGTTTCGTCAAACTCGAATTTCGTAATGCTTTTTTTAAATCACGGATAATTTGAGACAATATTTTTGAGATGTATCTAATGAAAAAAATTAGTTTAAAGTTCATAAATATGGAATTTGTAAATTTTTATTTTTTTATTCATAATACTAAATATTGGCTAAGAGAAATAATTTTTGTAAGAATGATATAAATGTCTAATTTTATAAATAAAAATTTTTTTATAGAAAATAAGATTTTATCAAATAAATTAAATGTATAGTATATGGTAAATAAATATTTTAATATATTTGTATTTAATGATTAAATACAGGCTTTTTTCTTTCTTATTTAAATTGTTTTCAATTAATTGACTTCCTAATACTTCGTTCAGAAACTGAGAGAATTTAATTCCTAAAATGCATTTATTTTTAATCTAAACACAATTCCATATATTTCAATAGTGACAGTACAAGAGAAAATCAAGATTTTATTAACCGCAGTATTTAAAATGCCTAATTTATTATAGATTAGATCTTTTTTTTAAGTATTCAAACTACTTATAAATCCTGTATAAATTCAAAATTCATTACATTATTATAAATACAAAAATACAAAACCTGTCTCATATGTCCTCGTCGAAACTGGCTTATTTTGTATATAAATGTTTCGCTCTGAAACTTAAATCTTTTAATCGTTAATTTTTTATTCTTTCGTTAGTTTTTTATTTCTTAAAAAATACTTCTATGCTTTTATTCTCTCAAATATATTAAAAAAATTTAATAAAATACATTACCTCTAATGTCAAAGTCTAATTAAAAAAGGAATGTAGCTCATCGCTGTTATTTGCTAAATTGTTTTTAATTTTTTATAGATATAGATAGTTTTCAATTATAAAATTAATTATTAATTTCTTCATTTTTCACATAATTGAGTCTGTAAATAAATACTGTGATATTAGTTACTTAAATGCGACGTATTATCATATGATATCATATTATAATATGATATCATGCTTTCAAAATACCAAATAACCAATCATACTATAAACTATAGATTATTTTTCTGCTCTTTTTTATATTTATATTAAAGAGAATAGTTGAAATGCGTTATAAAATGTAAATGATTATTTCATCACAAATACAAATAATATTTTATATAATTCATAAGAATAGAAAAAAAACATTGAGATTTAACTAGTGAAAGAACGAAAGGTAAAGCATCGTCATTTGTGAAGGCTACAGACGATAAAAGTGGATGCAAGGCAACGACAATCTTTGGCACGAGAACTCATCATCAACAGGTTGGCACTGACGAGGCTTTCTCACTTTTTCTCTTAATCTATCTCCTTTTACTCGCTCTATACGTTGTGTTCAAGGTCAGGAACCGTTCATAATGCATCAGAAAGCCGACAAGCGCGTGAGTCTTCTTTCAGGGTAGACTGAGCTTTGTTAAGGGCTCTCGTTCAACTTCTAGCCGCTTCTGAACTAATTACCTTCTTCTGGAGGGTCCGGAAACTCCTCCTCGTAAACGTTCCTGCATACTTGCTTTTACTATATATAATCCTCGTCAAATCAGCCTTTTCAAAATTTTGCTCTCTGCTACTTCTGCCTAAACCCCTTTCTCTATATACATTGAATTTAGTCCCAAACTTGATGAAGATTGCTTTTTATTGTGAGGGGAACTTTCAAACAGAAGATCTTAAAAATTAATTAGACTTACCTACTTGTATGTTTATTTCGACATGCATGCGTTAATTCTTTGTTCAACTTCTTTATTGTTTTTTCAAATTTATGTGCGTTTTTCAATCCATTTAGGCATTTTAATTTATATGGTTATTTTTTACTTTTTCTACTAATTATATCTTAAAAATAAAGATGTAAATTATAAATAATATTTTATTACTTAATCAAAATTAATTAAAAGTTTTATAAATTATAAAATATTTATTAACTGTATGTATATATGGTATAATTATATTCATTTTAGATTTATTATCTGATATAACACTACTAGATTTAAATACTATATTTTTAAATATTTGTTTTATATTAATTATTATTGTAATTATTGTATCAAAGAATCATGCAGAGATTAAAAATCAACGACTCAGCAAATTATTAAGTCAAATAACTACAATGAAAGATGAGAATATTTGCAACGATACATAAATATAACGAAGCAGTTATCATTAAACAAGGTAATATTTACGCATTATTGTAATAATAGTGAAATTAATTTTAATAATTATAAAATGCAATTTTGTTCACAGAATAAAAAAAAGAATTTTTAGATTAAAGAAATCAACTGTTTTTGACAGTTTCAGCTTAACCATTCGATGGTCTCTCCCTCTCTGCTTGTTAAGTTATATGTTTATTATCATAATTAGATATGTTTAGCATTATATACATCAAGAATATTGCTAAAAAGTTATTTTCTTTGTACTTCAAATTAAAGTACGTCTTTCTTCACTTTTTTCTTCATTTTAATTTAATTTAATTTTCCAACATCTCTAGTTAAATGTATGACTGTATGTAACTTTATCTCTTTCTTTCTTCATCAACACATGGACATTCATTATGGTAATAGTGGGCAGGCGAATATTTAAATTAAATTTATGAGTCCTGCCCCGGGGCTATATACAATTCCCTGGGTCTAATATTTTCTCTCTCTTATGTATATATATATTTATTTATCTATTCACCTTCATTGCTATTTTGGTCTTGTAATTTTATACCAATTTGTACACATATTGAAATGAATATATTGTATATAAATAACAAGGTCAGATTGAAAATGATAAAAAAATGTATAATAACCAAAAGAAATAAGTGAATGCTAAAGTTACTTTCTTCAAGCTAATTGAGTAAATTAAAACTATACTATGTACTATATTAACATTTTTCATATACACTGTTTAAAACATTAATTATGATCCACAGATTAATACTAATTATTATTATATTAGTGTAATGGAAAAAGATGTATAGTTATATTTTACTGTCTTTAATTTTTTCCCTTTTTATCTTTATACTTGTTTCAGTATTCTTGAATTCTTATAAATCTAGTGGGATAAAATGACTTATTTGTCTTTTGAGAACAAGACAAATATCTTTTATTATTAACTTAGTTTATTAAACAATGCCGTTTTAACACCTTCTTTCTTTTATTTTATCTCTCTCTATCTATTTATTTTCTTTCCTATAATTTTTCATTTCTTTTTTCATTATTTTTCTGTAAATTTTTCTGTAATTCACCTTTTCTAACATTAATATCCTCTTTTTTAATATTATTTTTTAATATTATTTCAACTAAACGTACGCGTTTATTTTTATATGTACATGATGATGAATTGTAATATATAATTTTAGTGCACTGAATATGAAAATAATTGTTTCTGGAACTTTTTTTTTAAAATTAATCATATTAAAATATTTTTTACCAAGCTGATAAGCTTGTAAGCTGCTGTATTTTAAACTGTTTCATTATTATAATTTGATTACAGATATTGTCAATTAATTTATATATACATATTATATCCCATGAAAATTAATACTAGATAAAAAATAATTTAATTTGAAGTTATAACATATTAAATAAAAACAATTAATTTCATTGTAGCTATAGTAGTTATAAACAACAAGCAAACCTATACAATGAGAGTAAGTCTAATCGTATTAAAAAAAATTTGTACATAAATGTGGATTACGATGTCAATCTTATAAAGCGGAAAGAAATATAATGTAGAACTGGTCCACAAGCAGAACTATTTCCAAGCAATTGAATCTAGTGGGACTGACGTGTTTATTGCGTTGCTTTCGATAAAATTGTGCAATGGTCCCCTCCTCTTGTCACTACGCTGCTTCGTTACAGCGACAGTCGCACAAGTTATACCAAGAGTTACTTCAAGCGTTCTTAACTAGCCTGGGCGGTACAACATAGTATGGTTTGAGAATACGAACTTGACACCGACAAGGACGCCTTTCGAAAGGAGGAAATTAAAAATGAAACACTGACTACACGAGGCCCCCTTAAAGGAAATAGTGCCTTGACTGGCTCCAGATTACTCTGATGCTTTGACTTCTTTACTTTTAAAGCTAGTACTTATTATACTACCTGTCTGAGCAAGATGAATACACTAAGATAACAGGAGGTTAACTAATGCACATTTTTGACATATGTAAAGATATTATCATGTTAAAAAATTTTTTTTATATTTATGAAAAAATTTTATTAATTTTAAATCGTAGGTAGATATATGTATTGATCTACTATTATTAATATTTATAAGAATATCCCCAAAATTATGTAAAAATAAACGTGTAAAACTTTTAAAATATGTAATTCAAAGAGTAATGTAGACAAATCTTTGTGTTTGTATTACTTATTTATGAAAATTACTATACAAATTTCTCTATCTTTAAATTAAAATACATGTAATATTTAAACATTTTTAAAATACTAATATTATTTCTTTATTAATCAATATTTAGTTATTATATTTTTTAATTTACATTAACGAGATAACTAGAGTCTAGAGTGACGTAATAAGCCAATTTGAGGAATTCATTATGAAAAAATTAAGAAAAAATTTGTATTTTATTGATATTTATTATAAATATCTTTAAGTATGTAAAAATATTGTAACCATTTTTGACAATAATATCAATTATACGTAAAATTATTAGCAATCAACCATTTGAAATAAAGGTTCGTGATAAAAAACATTTCTTATTCAATATTTAGTCTATAATAAAAAAAATTGAAACTTATTCGGATCAGAAATCCTACATCTTTTTATACATAATATAATTTTGAAAATACAGTTAAAATTTTATAAATAGAAAAAATGTGTTTATAACTTACAGCTAATATAGTTAAATTTTTTAAATCTAAAGTAGTTTTATCCATTAAGTTTAATTGTTCATTTTATTAAGATGCTCTTCGTTTAATAAAATAAAAATTAACGCTCTAAGGAATTCTGTTCTTAATAAGGGGAGAACTTAGTGCAACTTTCCTGATGTTCGGAGTTTTATCTGGATGCGATAGCACGTGATGCTCTTATGATTGGTATCGATACAGACTTTGGCATTCTTTAAAATTTACGTAAAGTTTATTTTTCATGCATCATTGATCAAAAATATTGAAAATTTTATGTTTGAAAAAATACAAAATACAGTTAAGAAAAATTGTATTTATAAGTCTCTTACAATTACAGATCAACACTTTTAAATGCAAAGAATCATATGTTTAATTAATAAATAGTAGTGATCAATCGTTAAAAATTAAAAACTAAATTATAAAATGAATTACTACTTTGTAGGAAGTATTAATATTTTCATTTTAACAAGTAAGAAAAGCGGTGAAACAAAAGAGATAATATTAAATATTAAAGTTGAGCATGCAAGTGCGGATACATACATTTGAATAGAAAATTAGAAAAAAATCTTAAGGCGAGTTAAATACAGAAGGGTTAATAAGAATTTATCAACTATCAATTTTGAAGTTTTTAATAGTAGGAAGGAAAATATGGAAGAGAGACAACAAACAAAGGTTGCATTTCCAAGAAAGGTGTACTTGCCTCTGTACCCATATAAGTTGTACTTTTCTACGTAGATAAAAATGAATAGAAAAATATCATCGCTTGCACGTAACAGTATTATCTAATGATTAGTATGAACCTAATCATTGCGAATTGTTGTTATCATAATCATAATTATCAATATAATCATTAGCATCATTAATATTAAAGATTAAAAACCAGTTTCACATATACAGGTTAGTCTATGAGATGTACTATACATGTACTGCATCTTACGTAACTGAAGGTCCTCCATTTCATCTATGCGTATTAGTATAATGTGTAAATTATATATATTTTTATATCTGGATTTTACGAATCATGGTTTATTCTTGAATAAAAAAATAATATATAATATAATATATAATATTTTATTTAAGATTTTATTTATATTGTAATGATAATATTTTCTTTTTATTCATGCATATAAAAGTATTAAATAAAAAGTATAGAAATTCGGTAAAAAATATTATATATCTTTAATAATATTTTTATTAATGTTTTGAATAATAATAATCTTTTATTTATTATAGACATTCACTACATGTGATGGTTGGAATTCGATGGGTATAATATTTTAGTTAATAATAATACTTATAGGTGGAAATTAAAATTCATCCTTCAAATCACAAAGTATACGCTAAAAAGAGTAAATAAAAATTCAATCTTTGAATCACTATGCAAGAATTATTACATTATAATATTCTTTTTACTAATATACTAATTTTGATAATTAAATAATTCTCTATTAAATATGTAATTCTCGATTTAATGTCTTTTAAAAGTTAATTAAATATTAAAATATAATCTTTATACTAGGTAATAAGTAAATTGAATTCATTAAATAGATAAAATATTTTAATAATTTTAGTATTTTTAATAATTTCCAAAATATTGTATACTTTAAAATAATTTAAATAGTAAAAATTACTAGTAGTAATAATTGAAAATCTTATCTATTATCATTAAAAATTATATATTATATAACAAAATTAAATTGATAGATACTAAAGAGATTTAACTTAAAAACAGTTTAAAGTGGATTTCTCAATAAAACTATAAATAGATTCGAGTTTTCTTTTAATTATTTTTAGATTATTTTATAAAATATTATATATAAAATTATGATATAGATTATAAAAATAAAAACAAATATCCAATAATAAAAAACTATAAACATATAATATAAATCAGCTCTAAAAGTTAAAAAATAAGTTTGAACAGAGGTTGAAAAGAGCGGATGAACTTTCAATTGTATAATTTATATAAATTTAGATAATTAAAATAATTGTTTTTTCAATTAATATATTTTTATAAAGTATATAAAAATATAATTTTCAAGAATATCTAATTTACAACTATATTTAATATTGGAATATATGAAAGAGCTAATTAATAGAAAGGAATCAGTTACAGATGTAGTTACAATTTTAATAAGTTTTTTAAAATTTCTGTAGTAAACTAAGATAAAAAATAAATAAATTAAAAAATAGGGATATTAAAAAAGCAAATTATAAATAATGAAAGAAAAAAATTTGGTAAAACTAGCTCCGATAAAATATGCAGTATAAAGTAAATCGAGCAAGACTCGTTAAAGCCTTGCATAAGTGTGAGATACAAAATTAAAAAAACAAGAATCATTCTAGTTCCAACATATAATTTTTGTCATGCCTCACTATTATGGTCTTTCTACATCTTTATTCACTTAATCTACTTTTTCCCTTCTTTTTATATTCCTATTATTACTTTTGGGCGTGTTACAAAAACTTTTTTTCGAGTACATCTTTTTAACCTTGAATATTCTTGCAAGAGCATCTTTACTCCTAAAGTAAAAAGTTTGTACGAGAATTAGAACATTAGATAACATCCAATGCGAGCAAAGCAATAAAACTATAAAGAAAGTCAAGCAGTAAAAAAGGCATTCGAAGGAAAAATATATTGACAGTAAAAAGATAATTATAATAATTTTTTGCGATAATTTTTCTAGGCAACACCCTTTAACAATTTGCTTATGTCTATATAGTAGTTGGATCGTGAATTATTTGAGTAAACTAATAACGTTAGCATATGCAAGTAATGGACAGCACAAAAAGATTTTGAAAGCGATGATCTTGAAAGTGCTATCTTTCTCAAACTAACGAAGTTAAACTACCTTATGTACTTTTCTGCAAAAAAGAAAGAAATAAATATAAGCTGATGAAAGTCAAGAAGAGGATAAAAATGCTGTTTTATATTTCAATTTCGTTGCACAGAAAGATATTGAAAAAGAAATGTAAAAATGTAGACAAACTGATAACTCCATTTATGACTAGTAATTTTTATCAATTAAAGGTATTATATTGCATTGCATCCCGTTTTGGATAGCTTAAAAAATCCTCCTTTAAACTCTTAAGTTTATTTTATCTATTTAATGTTTCAACCTTTTATCTTCCTCATTATCTTACTTTGCATCGGTCTGCTTGTTTTTTTCTATATTATATGGATATACTCTTGGAGTTCTAAATATTAGTAGACTGAGTAAAACAATATAATTATCATTCTTTTCTTATTGGATTATCTGTCATTTTTGCAAAAGAAAATTGTACATTGGATCATTTAATTTATCTTTATATTTTTACTACAAATTACTATTTATAATTACATAGTACTTAGTTCCAATTATATATTGTTATTATTTACTTGTGTAATAATCATATTATCGATTAATATTGTATATAAAAATATAAAAAAGAAAACATTATTACTTTATTGAACAGGGTAATATCCAAACATAGTGCTATTAATAAAGAAATAATTATTATTATAAAGTTACAGACACAAAGTATATCATATAATTCAGCAAGCGGATTAAATTACTGTAGTATATGACTATTTAAAGTATTTCGTTTCAATATTGTTTCAGAAAAATAAAAATAATTCAATTTTGATCAAAAAACTTATTTTCAGTTTTACAATAATATGCTAGGCAAGTGAAATTTAGATTAAAAACAACTGTTAAATTAAAAAATAATAAATTTAAATCCTATTTTATTTTTTCCTTTTAGCAGCAATACCAGAATTATTAGATTCGTGATCAATTAATACAGTTAAACTAAAATTACGACTAAGTATTCCATTAATTAATTCTAAATTTAATAGCCTAACGGAAAACTAGGCTTTTATAGTAAAAGATAATATTATCAATTGTTATCCAACAATTAAATTATTTATTTTTTTATTGAAAGTATTTGAACGGGTATCATTCTTTTTCTCTGTCTTGTTGCATAATGTATATATATATATGGGAAATTTGGACAAAAATGCCAAAATAACATTAAGAAAGAGCGTGAGAGCGAGAGAGAGAGAGAGAGAAGAGACGAAAGTGTCATAATAAAAGTGATTATATAACGCTGACTACCACTGACATTAGAAAAGGGAATAAAAACGAAAAGCATAGAAAAAAAATAGCGGATAGGGATGACAATTTGACAAGCTGAGTGGAGAATTTGCTTTAGTATGGAGGGAGAGTAAAGTAAATTCCATTCTGAGATCCATTATTCAAATTTTTATGAGGTCGATAATTAAATAAGCATTTTTATCAAAAATTTTGCAAGTGGTATTATTAAATGGCGAAAAATTTTTTATATTATAGTAGTCATTACGTTGTTGAGAATGCAGAACCTTTTAATTTTTAATATTCTTTCAGCGATAATTGATTTATATAGCAAGTAATTATATTTAGATAAAAATATTTTTTTAAGATGAAAAACGTATTCTATACAAAATAAATAGAAAAGTTATTCGCAATTTTATCATTAATTTCTTCAGAAGAAAAAGTGTTTGATAAAATGTACTGATGTATTTACTAAAAAAATTAACAATATATATTTATTGAATAATTAATGAAATAAATTTTAAATAAAATGTTTAACGAAGTGGTACAAATAAAATATTTTGCAGACTTGTTTTTAATTGTTGGGCATTTATGATTTACAGAACATACTACTGACAAAGATAAAAATAAAATATATTTTGTACATGTAAACGTACCATTAATGTGAGTTTTCAAAAATCGCGTGTGATGTACGTTCTGTTAAAATGTAATAAGTTCATGTACTGATTGGTAGTTTTCTATGTAATGTGATGGGTAAATTTATCTAATGTAAGTACTGCTTACTTCCTTAAACAACTTTTTCTTTTACTTAAATATAAGAAAATGATATTTCATTTCAACAGAGCAGAGTAAAAGTCAAAATAGAAGAATCGCCTGCAATGAAAATACGAATAATGTATTTGTTTTAGAATATATTGTAATCCAGTTATTAATTAAACAATAAAAATACAAAAAAAGGGAAATTTCACACAAAATATTTTAACTAAACGGTGGATGCGAGCATAAAAATGTCAAATCAACTGACTGACGATTTAAACTCGCGTGTATTTTTAAAATATTTATTGTCTTTTTCGGATGATTTTGCCGGAGGTAAAAAAATATCTTTTTTCACATAAGCCGTGGATCATTGCATCAGAGAAAAAATCATGAAAGTTCTTTATTATTTTTTACTATTAATAATAATTTTTCGCTTTTTTATATCTCAATTGTTGAATAATGATTATAAAATGAATATTTGGTATATGAGATCAAATAATTCATTATTTCACAAATTGTACCGTTTTCAATTTTTTAATTACATAATATTGTAGACATAAAATGTATCAATTTAATTAATGATGCTATTTAAAATAAAGAGCTAAGAAGAATGTATTAATTGTATTCATATTAATTGGTTCGGAACTTTAAAAACATATAGTAGAATAATAAAATTATGAATAAAACTTTAAATGCGATGTTTATTAAAAATTGAAAACTAAAAATTAACAAATTTATAATATTTATTTACTTTTTGAAAATAAAGAAAAGGCTTAGTATCATTCCTAAGTTCTTATGTTTCTATGATATATATTAATATTGGATCTAGGATGAAAGAAAAATACGATAGAAAGTATAAGATTATTGAGAATGTAGAATTTACCATATTTGCATATGATTTGAGCATAATAAAAAGTATCAATTAAGTAATGATGATTTTTTTGATAATTTTATTATTTTTTTTATTTATCCAATAATTTTAGAAAATTATGCGATAATAATAGAAATCTTTGAAGTTACCCAGTGTGCTGAGTGAACAAGAACGAAAAAAAGCCAAGAAAGACAAATGTATATGATTAAAATTGATAGAGTAAGAAATTTTTGTATTTTAAACTATTATTTACTTCACTTTTCTTCAATTTATTATTCTTTTTGAGCTTTTTTATATTTATATATTCAGTGAGACTATAAATGCATATTTGACTCCATATTATACATACAATAGAAAAACACGAAAGAAAATTTTCCCCTAATTTTGTAACAAGAATTCTGGAAAATATGGAACCAAAAAAAGACATAAAATAAGAATATTAGAAATTTTGCTTGTTTATTGCAATAAACCTTATAATTCAGATTAAAATAAAAATGCAAGTTTCATAAATAACTTTTATAATATTAAATATAAAAATTTAGTTTACTTTTTTCTCTCTCTTTTACTTCTTGATAAAATAAATACTATACACTTGTTTATTTTTAAAATTTTTATTTTACGCAAATTTAATATCAATAAACATTATTATAAAATAATAATATATTGTATTTAAATTTTAGTTTGGTAAATATTACCATCAAAAAAGAATAACATTTTTTTCATTCTAAAATACATTTTTGTGAATTTATAATAAGTAACAATTATGAAATGCAAAAAATGTATCTCGTGATTTTTATCTTGAATAGTTTAAGTAAGACTTATAGATCTTGTAATTCAGAATAACATTTTTATCAAGGAAGTAAATTTTTCATTTAAGTATATAATCTTATAAAATTAAAAATTATATACTGTATAATTTAAAAATGTTTTTTATATAATAAAATTAGTATTATTTTTATATACTTATAAATTATGAGATCATATATGAAACATATTTTGAAACAATAAATAATATACTTATTTAGTATTATTATATAAATACAGGTTTGTAAAATATAATAATTTTTATTATATGATTTATTAATTTTATTATATTGAAGAATATTATTCATCCTAAAATGAATTAGTTATTTTTTAATGCTTTTAATTCAAATTACAAGAATATAAACATATTATCTATTGACTTTTTAAAAAATGATTAAATAATGAAATACTATCGTATAAGTTGATTGGACATCTTTTTTCCATTTATTTTTTTTCACCTTATTTATTATTTGGCTAAGGTTCAGCGACTGCATTATCGCGTTCGTTGAACTGACTACGTGCCTAGGAAAAATCCAAGTTTATCAAAGATACTCGCGCGTGTTCATCACGGTCTGACTATGAGTACGAAATGTGATGGTTATGTTGTCAACAAGAATTTGAGAAACATCTTTCCTTAAGCTTCGCTGAGAAGATATCTCTAATTTGAGACTTTTTACATATATATTTATTGAATCAAATAGTGCAGACTGTGTGGATCAGAAATCACGTGATAAAAACGAAAAATTTTACTGTAACAAATTTACACATACATAATTTTAAACTTGATAAGAAAACGAATATTCTTTAACCCATACATCTCTTCTTAAAATATTCAATAATGAAGATAATCTGTCTACTTATTAATTGATATTTTATTGTTTATTATATTAACGTAAGTTATAATTACGGGTGTAAAATAAATTATTTTTCTGTGTTCTAATTCATAAATATGGTTTATTCTAATTCAGATGTAATTTATATTTAATTAGTTAATCATCACTTAAGATTAACATTTAAAACTATATCTACATTTTATAAATATCAAATAGCAAATTAATGCTTCAAAATTTTAAAATTCAATATATAATTAATTAATATCTTCTTATGTAAAATAAATATTATTAAATAATAAGAATAACAATAATAAATAATCTCTAGTTAAAATGGAATGAAATGGAAATTGTTTACAATGAAAGTTTTAAGAAGTTATAAATTGATTTACTTTACTTCAATAATAATAATATACTGTTCTTAATATCCTAAAAGAAAATTAAGGTTAAAATTAATTTAAACTGAAAAGAGATATATATATATATATGTATAAATTCTAAAAAATTTATTATTATTAAATTTATTTCTGTAAATACCAAAGCAACTTATACTTATGCATGTTTATAACTATGTAAGAAATATTTTACTTAAACAGAAACTCAATATTAAATATAATCATGTGGTTGTAGATTAAGAATTATCTACATTTCCTAATTAAATGCGTAAAAAATACATGTATATTTTTAAAGATTAGATATAGCAATGATATAGTATTTAGTTAGTAATTATTTAATTAGATTTTCAAACTTGTAACCTTGTACACTAATATTTCCACAAACGCATATTGCAACAATTGTACTTTGTAGCAACTAACACTAAGATAAAATTAATGCTTAAAATAGTTTCAAAGTAATCAATATCACGATATAATAAAAGTTTTAAAATGCGGTAAAGATTGATTGAAAAAGTCGAACCACTGGCATCCAATTACTATGTAATCAAGTATTGTTTATTTGACTAAATGAAACTGTTATAAATTTCACTATATTTAATTATTCACTTTTCTTTAAAAAGTGATAAATTTAATTTATTTTTTGTATTGTATGGGAATTATAAATTTCTGTTGCTGTATTATTATTTTAATTATTTCTGCATAAATATTTAAACCAGTAATTTAATTTTAATAATAACGTTATCCAAAGTTATCATTTATAATTTGCATTTTTAGATCCAATTCGTTTTATTTTTTTCTATAATCATTTGTATTATTTAACAGTCATATAGAATATAAATTACATTGCTTATTACTTATTTTTACAATTTTAATGTTAATAGTTTACTAAAAAAATCTTAATTAATTACATAAGAAATTAATTAATAAAACAATGTTCTTTTACATTCCAATATTATTAATCAATTTATAAATTTCATTTCTTTTTTCAACAAAAAGATAATATTAAATGGTATTAATAAATGAATATTTACATATAAATATAATGTTTTGTTTTTTTTTAATAAACAGGAATCTATAAAAATATGTACATTTATTATAGTGAAGCAATTTAACAGAATTATTTAAATACATTTAAATGTAATATGGGTAAATTCAGTAATTAAAATCCGTTGATTATTAATTAAATTATTTTGACATTTGTGGTGTCTTATCGACTTAGTAAATTTTCTCATTATCAGAATACGAGTAGCAACAATTATCGTAAAAAATAAAATTCGAGGATATAGAGTGAAAAGTCTAATGAGATAAATGTGAATATCTTGTGTATGAAGAAAACGAATAAGCGCGATGTTAGTCCAATTGTATTTACCTTCTCGTCCTCGTGTGGCGTTGGTGGCGTGGGTGGCGTATACATGCGTGGTACATAATCACCTAGCGATGAGGCGCCACCCGTAGAGGAGCCTTGACTTCTTGGTGGACTTAAATCGGGTATCGCTGCATGATAGTCCTGGAGCCCTGGTACAACCCCTGTCGGCACCACTGGCCGATACTCCATTGCGCGCACCTCCATTTTGGTACCGATTCCGTGCCCTGAGTATACCAGCTTGAGGCCGTTTCAGTTCAACAAGATGGTAAGGGATGATATATTGAATCGTTGAGACTTTCTGAACGAAAACACGTGTTCACGCGCCTATATATACATATATGCCTATAAACGGGTAGATAGCGCGTGCGCTTTACCCAAAGTGTCAAGTCCACATCTCTTGCACCTTTTCTTGTTGCTGATACGCTCCCTCAATTTTTTTGTTCGATTCGTTTACTAATTACAGATCATGAGCACACAATTATTAAAATAAAATTAATGTGTGTTTCTTCACCTTGTGCTTATAATGGCAAACGGCAGATAATTCCAATATTATAAAGATAAGACAACCCTTTTATGTATTACTGCACACATGCGCACCAGCACAAACCTTTGAGTATGTTGCAAAGTTTTTAAACACGCGTCAGTGCGAACAAGTGGCACTGTGTGTTTACAGTTTTCCACGAGTGCCCGTCTTCCTACCTTAGCCCGATTAATGTCTTAGGGGCAATGTTCACCCCTTGACTACTTTTTGCCGACTGAATGTTTTGCGCCGCTCCGCACAGCTCCCGCTCTTCGGTTCTTGTACTCTTACTCGCTCATTTTCTCTCATTCTCTTGCGCGCGTGCGCTACACCAGCAAACAAGCAAGCAGTAGAAAAAATAAAAGAGACAAAAAGAAGAGAGTGAGAGAGCAAGGCTAGGCGCTAGGCGCCTATTACCTTCAAATACTGCGACTAGAGCAGGACGCATTACTCCCACCCCATAAAAATGCCAGAGTTGCGGCTCCCCCCCTGGCAAGAAAATCCACCACCGTGGAACTGTGGTTGCTCTCTAACTCCCCACTACTAAAGCTTCCTTTAGAGTACACCAGAAAGAGAGAGCAGATATAATGTGTAAAGGCTCTGCCTCCCACCGACCTACTCTTCTCCCTCTCTCGCAAATGCGCCAGTGAGAGAGAGAGAGAGAGAGAGAGAGAGAGAGAGAGAGAGAGTAAGAGAGGCAGGTCTGACATACTCTATATGTGTTTGCTTGCCCTCATACTAGCAAACCATCGGCATTGCTCTAGCGAACAAGCACGGGAGGTCTTTCTTTGGACTCTACATATTTACGTTTCAAAGAAAGAGAGGGAACGAGTAACATCAGCGATGGGTGGCAATCGGTAGGATAATTAAGTGCGCATATCTCTCGTCTCTCCCACTACTGTCAATGCCTCCTTTTTCCCACTCCCCCATTTTCTTATTCGTCTTGGTTTTTTTATTCTCCCACTCTCTTCTTGTCTTTTTTTTGTTAAAGTATTCTTATCTCTTCATAATTTGCTGCTTAGTAGCATTATGCTTTTTATAATATGCACGATCTATACCTACAAATTCGTACCCCAATAATGTATCTTTATTGTGATTTTCTTTTTTTCCGTCTACACAGTTGTAAAATGCTAATTACCCTTTGATATTTTCTATTAAGATGCTACCTTGAACAATTGTTTATTACTCTCTTTAAAATGCATAGATCTTTTTACAAAATATTCAATACATTTTTTACAATTTTGTGCATGAATATTTGAAAGTTTACTGCGTAAAACTGTATTAAAATCCGTAAACTATATTTAACACGCAAGGACAACTATAATCATTTTAATGCCTCTTATTTGTTTCAGATTATGGAATTAAATTATGATAAATGTATATTTAGATATAATTAGTTTTTTATGTACTAAAGTTATCTAAAACGAAAAAATTACATTAAATCGGATTTTTATGCGAGTTTTTATTACTAGTTATCAATTATTAATTTAATTAAATTTGAAATATTGATAAATATTTTTGCAATAAAAATTAATAAATAGGCACTATTATTTTATTTTAATTTATATCCAGTAAATAATATAACCTGGATTCTAATTTATAATCATTCAATTAATGCTTTTAGTTTTTTCAATTTTATTTATTTTGTATAAAAAAGCAGAACACATTTTTTTAATAACTTACAGCATAAATAAAATCTTAAAAAGAAAATTCATAACAATGGAGGGTGAAAATCGAAAGTTTGCCCTGAAAGCTTTTCATTTAGCAACAAATGATTCATTTTCATCTGTTGCTCTTATAACTAAAAATTTCATTAAACACAAAACATAGCTATTATAAATTTAAAGCAAATTATTAAATTAAATAATATTCTCAACTAATTTTTGAAAAAATATACGATTTTATGCATATATTTAATGATAGATCGAAACATTTATAAATAAATTTTCGCTATTACGAACGATAGTATAAATTTCTTTAACATAATAAAATTATTTATTCACATATTTAAAATAAAATTTTTTATACTATTAGAAGAATAACCAGTAAATTTTTGAATTTTTATCGATAATTGTATGAATAGTTATTAAAAAAAATTGTAAATTATTATTTAAAATACCATTAAAATAATTAAATAATATTATTTAATTAATATTGGAAAATTATTTTTTTGCAATTTTTCACATGATTTAATAGTTTTAAATATTTTATGTATTTTTGAAAAAATAGGAATTTAATATCACACTATTCTTATAATAAATTAATTATATACATATTGAAAATATTTATATTTTATTAATTTTCAAATTAAATTCTATTTATTATTATCATTATTATTTTTGGCAGATTGTCTCATCGTCGTAATTATTATCATATGTTTACTTATTTATTTATTACATTATTAAAACTTTTTTTAATTGATATGCGACATAGCACATAGTATATTTATTACAAAATATTAAACTATAGTTTTCATGTGTTACTAATTTATAAATTATTAGAAATAACGATAAAGTTAAATAAGAGACAAATTGCAAATAGATTAAAATAAAAAGAATTACTTAATACTTTTATCAGAATTAATACTAATCTAAAGAATGATGTTATTATTAAACCCTTTGTAGTTTTATACGTCATTGTCAAAATATTAAATTTAAAGATTTAGATATAAAGCTTTCATGGAATATCAATAATGCACCGAAAAATTGAAAACATAGCTCGATTACGAGCAAACATAACTTTATAACGGTAATATGTTGATCTCGATCACTCTATCTTTTTCGTTTTACAAGATTTTTATATTTCATCTTATCTTTGACAAATATATGTGAGGTATAGCGATTATACCGAAATCAAACATACTATTTTGCTGACGTTTATTATATATAATCTCTCTCTATGTACATAACTTTACATATGGATCGAAATTAATACCATATTAGATGCAGAAGTCTAATTGTTTACATTTATCTTATTATTAGATTCATAATTATCTGTGAGCTCAGAGCTTAGACATTTTGCAAAAATTTTTGTCTGTTCGAACTAACATTAAATAAGATATCAAAATTAATAAATTATTCGAAATAAGCTTTTTCATCTAATTAGAAAATATAATATTTAGCAATATCTAATTTTATTTTGTAACATAAATATCTGTAAATAATGATTTTAGTATATACTGATTTACTTGGAAATTAATTTGATAAATATTTGATACTGATAATGAATGAGGTACACTTTCTTTTTCATTGAATTCCGCAAAAATTAAAAATATTGAATATGCAAGTTTAATATTGTTTTTTCGTAACATGAGAGTATATAAATCATTGTGTGTTTAATGATTTGCTCGATCAGAAATGACAAAACAGCGCATGCGTGCAAAGTCGATGGACGGTGATATGCCCTTGTACTTTCTACACTATTACGTTGTTACATTACGTTAAGTGGCACTGAACCGTGCTACAGCCTCCAAGGGCGTTCAGCCAAGTCATTCCATACTACCTCTCATTGCAGCCACTGTATCGTCTGGCTTTACGGTCCCTTTTTTGTACAATATACGCACGCGTCACTTGTTTTGTTCATCGATGACGTTGTATGGCAGAAAGAGCCCACAATATTTAGTGGTTTGCGAGGTGTTATCAATACCGTTACATGCCAGCGAAGAAAAGTGGTTGTATAAGAATCAGTGCATTTTTCGTGTTTCATATTTGATTGATCAAATCTTCTTTTTTAAAAGAAATTGTTATGTGTGCAAGTTGTCATTAAAAACAAATCTTAATAGAAAATTACACTATATACTCTTATTTGAATATATTTTGATTCTCTAAGATAGATTTTAGAAATTTATCTGTTATATTAATTTTTTTACTTTTATACTTATAAAAATTTATATTTTTTAAAAAATCTACATTTAAAATTTGACAAAAAAGATTTGTTTTCAAAAATTTTCATTTAAAAAAAACTTGGTGTAGATATAAAAATCAAATTAGTAGTAAAATAATTTATTAATAACGTAAAAATTAAGTAACAAGAATAGAATATTATAATTTATTTAACATCAACGAAAAATATTTATAAAGATAAAATTTTAATATTTTCTATAAAATTTTTTTTAAAATGAGATGTTATAAAAACTTGTAGAATTTTTTATCTTATTATTTTTATTTTTATTATTTTTATTTTTTATGAAACTACTTTATACATTTCAATAGATGTTGAATATAAATATGGGTTTAAATATTATCTTTTTAAACAATAGCTTAACCTAATTAATTAATAAGAGAACTAAAGCACAAATTTAATAAATTATCTTTATACATTATAAAAAAATTTTATAAGCAAATAATTTAAAAAATAATTTAAAAAATATACAATATAAGTTATAATTAAATTATAATTACAATTAAGTTGTAAAAAAAACAGATAAAATAAATCGAAGAATCTGAACATCGCTTTAAAATATTTAGCATTAAATTATTAAACTATCTTTTACGTAAGCGTGTTTTTATTTCACATAACAGTATTCTAACTTAGGGAACCATATCTTAGTATATCGAGCCAAGCACGAACAAGGTTCAATCAAAAAGATAACTATGGCGATATTTGACATTGCGCAAGCGTGATTAGTTAGGCGTGGACGCATAATTGCCTACGCGGGAACATTTAAAACTACACCAGAAAGCAGTGTTGGGAAATAAAGATAATATATATCCAAGGTAATGCAGAGCCAAAGAAGCATTTTTATTACAATTATAGTCTCATTTAATCTACGAAGTTGAAAAAGCAATGTCATACTTCTTATGCTTTTTGATATTGATACATCTCAAAATGTCGTTGAAATGAAAATAAATATAAAAACTAAACATACGAGTTGTATGAGATAAAAATATTTAATATAAAGTAAGTTAAGAAAAGGTAAGAAAATATTTTCAAAGAAAACAGCAAAAATATTTTATATCATCTAAACTAAACTGCAATAAACGATAATTGTTTATAGAATAGCAGAAAAGAGAAGAAAATATATTGCAAACTGTAAAATATGCATAGGAAAGTTTAATTATCATGCATTACAGTTTGCATCCTTAAACAATTCATAGGTAGTATAATCAATTTTATTCGATCAAAACTGAAAAATATATTAATAAATACACTTTACATACCGAATGTTTACGTTTACTTTTATTAATGATCTATCTTAGTAGATACATTAATATTACAACATTATTAGTGATTACGTTAAAAATACGGATACTAAAAGAAGTAATCTCGAAATATTTTTACTCTCAAATAAATATTATTGTTAACAATTTATAAAAGTTCTAATAAAGGCCACCATTCTCTATATGCAAGAAATCTTAAATTATTATTATATATGAATTTATCAGCATTTGCGTATTTGTTGTTTTTTTACAATATTTTATGATGAACTATTTAGAAATTTTAATAACATTAGCTTTTGTTACTATAATTTTTATATATATTTTATGTACACAACTATATCATTTTATAATGTAAAAAATGTTATTTTTGTTAGCAGAAGAAGTATATAAAAAAAGAACCGATAAGAATAAATATAAATAATAAAATGATATAGATTTAAAAATTATTTAGATGCCGATTCTTTTAAGAATCATTCAAACGTTCATGGAAGGCAATTATGAAAAAATGATGTATCGATTCTTTTACAATAATTGTCATAAATCTTCTAATAGCATTAAAAGTTCCGATGTTTCACTTTTTTCATTCATTCTGAATACATGTAAGAAAATAGGTTTATTTTTTACAGATGGTATTGTCGAAAAATAATATCAATTGCATGTACTAAACTTGCAATGCAATTATGGAAACGTATGTCTTTATATATGAGTATATCAAAATCGTTAAAAATTTTTATAAATCAGAAAAAATTTGTCAAAAATTTATGGAACATATAGCATTTTTATAAATGTATTTTTGCAGCTTATCAAATTCAATAAGACATTATTTCATTTAAACGATAAAGGTTCGTTTCTCTTTTCTTCTCAAACATATATGTACACGAATGCATAAAGTTATATCTTCTATTTTTTCTTTTATTTTTTGTATACGTATGTATATATAGCTTTTATATATTTTAATTAACTACAGACGTATAAATAACAATTATTTTTACACAACATATATGTCAAAGATATACAACAAATTTTATTGTTTACAAAATTTTTTTTATGTATGATACCTTGTAAATATCAAATTCACATTTTTAAATGAAAAGATAAAATTAATTTTTTTTATTAACCCACTAATTTATTAATATAAAGTACTGTATATACAAATCAAATCATTTATGTAGATATAAGATTAACTTTTCGATAATAAAGGAATTATATATATTCATTTCTTTATTTTTTATTCATTCCACGTCAAAATAATTATATTAACAAGAATAAAGAAAATACAAAGGTCTGTGTATACATTTATCGATGAAGTTTTACAATAAATATTGCATGTTATTTTTTAATAAAGACTCATTGATCAGTTTGATATTTTTTTATTAATCTTTATTATTAAAAAAACTAAATACATCAAAATATTTTTAAAATCAGAATTAAAATATGTATTAAAAATGAAATATCCAAAAAAACTAAAATATATTTAAATAATATAGTTTTTAATGATATAATTACAATTTAATTTTTATATTAATAATAATTTTTAATTGATATTACATTAATTTTGTCGTACAAATTATTTGCAATTTTCACACAATTATTGTGATGATTTTAAATTGTTGAAAATTGTTTATAATAAGTTTTTTCATTTTAATATTTCTGTATTTAAATCTTATAAAATACTGAAATGATAAAATATTGAAATATTGGATTTTTAAGTGAAAGCCATAAACCTAAAATCTAATAATGTTATTTATTATGTTTTTAAATTTATATTATATAAAATGTAGTTGCATTCAATTTTTTTTGTAACCAAATTATGTTTTATGTTTAATTAAATCTTCCACAAATTCAAAACAGGTATTAGAAAATAAATGACTTTTGAAAATAAATTTATAAGTTCTTATTTATGTTGACGACACTAGCAGCATCATGAGATCTGTAACATTAAAAAATAAGAAAATAATGTGCAAATGATCTGATTCCTTCATTTTCTCTTTTCATCATACTTTAATTATTATTAACTCTGTTGTGTGTATAATTTTTGAATTTTGATTTTTTTACTGAGCTCAGTTAACATAGAATCATGTTTAAGCTTTTGTATCAATATAATAAAAAAAAGTATTGCTACAAAATTTTGCACGACTTATTTCTAAATAATAAATGATTTTGAAAAAACGATGAGTTTTCTTGGAAAGCTTTCTTCGAGTGTTCAATAAATAGTAAAAATGGCTCACATCTGCTTTGTCTTACTCTAGAATACATAGGTTTTGTAGATAGGTTTTACTAGATAAGAAATCGCCAAATGAAAAAAAAAAGAATAAAACATTATATCGTACGGCTGCTGTTCTACAGTTATTAATTCAAAATAAGATCAAGATTGCGTGGTTTAAGAAGGAATTTCTATTACATTAAAGTATCGCTTTATATCTCAGATAATATTCGTAGAAAATGAAATATTCAACAGTAGGTGAATAAAGCAGGGAAAAATAGCAGAAAGAGAAAAAGAATAAAAAACGAGAAATTTTAAAACAAATTAGCATATGCAGTTGGAGATCGACTAAAGGTGACACTAGCAGGCACCTTTTGCACATTTATTACGATTAGGTGTGATCGAGCGTGGACCGTTGAGAAATATTGTGCAAAATGCTAAAACTGACATACATACATGCTTGCTCACATATTCAAAGTATGGATTTTTCTTTTTAACGATTTAATCCTTTTGCAATTAACAAAATGTTACAGTAATTAATGTATAAACATCTTTTTAGTTTTCCTTATATTAATACATAAAAAGTACTATTATATCAGCAGTTACATATTTATTGATTTTTTTAAAAAGCTGATTCAATATTAAAATTCAATAGAGTTCAGCTACTTTTTTACTGTTATAGCATAGATATTTGTGTGAATAAAGTTATTCTTATATAGTAAAAATAAATCAGTCACTTCTTCAGATTCAATTAGTTTTTTAGAATTCAATAATTGTAATAATATTTATATAAATACTAACTAATAATTATAAATAATATATAATAAAATCGAAAGTAACTGTACTATTATTTATAGTTGTGTAACAAAATAAAAATTACTTTTAATCATATGATAAATATAAAAATTATAAATTATATATTTGTTTAAACAAAAAATATTGTGAGTCTTCAAACTGTGACACAGTATGATAATGCATACCAAATGCAATACCGTAGTTAAAAAAGTGAAGTAATAATTATTACGAGGAAAATAATACGTATGTAAGAGATGTTGGATATACAGGAAAGGAAATAAAAAAGAGCGTACTCTTCATGCGATATGCACCTGGACATCTAAATGTTATTTAGTCGTATAACTATACTATGCGTAATTGACCGACCAGGCGATCAGCCACAAAGTGGATGCGTCGCCCTTCCGCCCTCTAAAGTGAATACTTTTTTCACTATCTTTTCTTTCTCTTTATATTTTTCAGTAAGTGTAGTAAGTGAGTAAAACCCCGGATTTTTTGAACGGTTGCACGTATTGTAGGCTTATACATATACAATTCAAACATATGTGTGCCTAATCTGCATATGCTCCAGGTCACTTTTAGAATCAAACATCCCCTCGATCTCGGTATTTTTTGTTTAACAAAGTGCTCTGTACTTCGTATTTCTCCCTTGTTTCTCTTTCTTTTAATTTTCTTCTTCCGCTTGTACGTTTTCATGCCATCATCCCCTCTGTTCTTTCGGCATGAATTTTAGGTTTAGGGTGTCTGCCCTAATTTTAACTGTGTGATATCGCCATAAGAGTCGTTTAAATGAAAATGATTGAAAGGCTAAATTCAGATTTGCTAAAAACTCTCAAAATAAATTTTTTTTCCTCTTTCTCTCTCTTTATGCATATCTATCTGTTTATCTATCTATCTATCTATCTATCTATCTATCTATCTATCTATCTATCTATCTATCTATCTACACATCTATTTATCTATATATATATATATATCTTTCTTCTTCTCCTTCTCCCTTTCATTCTTCTATTTTTTTTATAATATAAAATTATTCTTGGATAATTGAACAGTCTTAATTAAGAGTCTAATTTAATACGCAAATATTGTCGTCTACTTAAATCAGTAAATTAATACCAATATTTTCGAAAGATATATTTCTAAATATATATACAGAACATGCTTTCCTGCTGAAGCTCACATGTATTTTATATCCACGTAAAGACATGTGCATGCATGGGAGATAAAAGAATATAAAGCTCAAATCCTACAGCTACAATTTTTTAGACTATCTGCACTGAGTTGATGTTAGATGGAGGAAGGGGACCAGTAGAATGAAAGGAAAAGGAACAGAAGATATCTCTTTGAGGACGTACACCGTGGGATAATAACTTGAATGCTTAGGAATTTGGATGTCGAGCTTTGCCGATTCATGCCGAATATTGCCGAGGTTGAGTTTGCCTACCAATGAAAAGATAGCAACTTTTTTGACATGGTACATTAAAATAATGATTAATAATTAAATAACTAATAATTAATGTTATAAAATAATAAATTGTGTCAATTACGAAATTAATTAAGGAGTATCATTTTGCATTTTTCAAAATTTACGATTCTTTATTCTTTCTTTCTTCAATTTTTAGAGTTATTCGCTTTTACAATTTTTGGTTGATAAAATATAATTTTTCTAAAGTTACTGTAGTGGAGTATATAATAATTAATTTATAGCTTTATAATAATATTTGGAGAATAAAACTTTATTAATATGCCGATAATTTCATCAAAATGTATTACACTCACATCAATAGTAGTATTATTCAAAGGTATGCTTTATTGTTTTACGTATAATTATATGTATTATAATAAAACATTTAAGAAATAATTTCTATTGATTATATTAATATTTTTATCTATTATAATTATTCTTTATCTAAATTTGTAATTTTAAATTTCCATATTTTTAACATATGTATCTGTAATACGTTTAGTTTTCAATACATTAAATTATTTATAATATATTGGTTTAATCTATTCAAAATATTATTAAAATGAATATAAATTATTGTATCATTAGTTGAAATTACATGTATTTTTAAAAAATTTATACTTATAATACTTAGTTAATAAATGTAAACATAATAACGGTTGATAAAAATTAAAACAGTTACTGAATGAAAACAAAAAATATTATTTTATGAACATAAATTTTCAAGCTCTTGTAATAATGATAAAAATTGTAATTATGATGAAAATAGATGAATATTTTTATTATAAAATTTACTAATTAACTTAGATTTTTTGTATTACGCGAAGCTTCAAAACATGTGCGCAATAATCCTGATTAGGATAAGCAATGATCAGTAAATGTTTATCTCCATTTAGTCAAATCTTACTTTAATTTAACATTTTTTCCTTCCCGCACTTTCTCTTCTTCTCTTTGTCGTAACTCTCTCTTTCTTTTTCTTTTACTTCAATTATTTCATTACAAAGTTTTACAAAAGTTGTAGTAAGCTTTCGCGCGCTTCCCATAATTTCTGAACAGTTTTTAGTCACTCGGGACCTATAATTATTCATGAAAATTATGAATTTGGAAAATTTTTAAAGGTTTTTGTCTCTTGCATAAGAAAAAAGGAAAATAATTTCAATAATACATATAAAAATTCATCCCTTTCCTTATTCACGCCATTCACATTCATTATAATATTTGGTTCGTTCTGAAACTCGTACAACCTACACGCCAATATATATGTTATGTATTTTTTATACTTATTGAATATCTACTACTATATTGTGTAATTTTATATTATATTAATTTATTATATATATACACATGATGAGCTTTATATTATAATATTTTATTTAAATTATAATATTGCAATATAATATAATAAAATGTATAAACATTTTAAAATATGCCTTGGAAATTCAAAGCAAATTTACTTCTATGAGTATAATATTTATAAATTATCAGTGAGATTATTTTTCAAATTTAATTCTTCAAACTAATTAACTTAACAAATATATATAAACAATATTTAATCAATTAAATATTTTAACGTAGATATATAATTTATAAAATCAGTTGTAATTATTATGTTTCATAAAAAAACTTAATGTCGATAATCTTTTTATAAAATTCTAATTATAAAATATTTTAAAAAGTTTAAAGCTCTTATAAATTTTACTTTTTTATTTTTCGATCAGTATAGTTTAAGCAATTTTTTTTTATAAATTTTAACATTAAAAGTAATTTCATTTCAAATACTTTGCAATATAGTGTTAAAATATTTTTTATCACATATCATTTTTATAATTATCATATTTTTAATATTATGATAATAATATTATAAAATATTATTATTAATAAATAGTGAAATTTCTTTTATTAATAAAAATTCAAGAATATATCAATTTCTTAATTATATAATTTTCTTTTCTGTAATATTTATTAACTTCTCTATGTTTATATAAGCCCGAGTTATTATCATATAGTAATAATTAATGTAATTAAAATCATTGTATATAATTAGATTCAATTTTACAAAATTGTTTATAATACTTAATAATAAATATGAGTTTGTCATTAATTTTTATTTTAATGTCATTAGCACTTGCATCAATAATCTTGATTTCTTCGTATTGAACAGAAGCTTTTAAAAATACGTGTATGTACCTGTATATAATAAAAAATTTACATATAAAAGTGAAGATTGCCTTCTTTACAAATTTTTATATTTGATTTGTAATATTAATAAAATGCTTATATAATTAATAAATCAAGAATATAATTTAATTTATGATGAATATGCTAGCTGTTACTATAATAAACGACTATGACTACCATCTGATAACTTGGATAATAATTAAATGCAACATGTACATGGTATTACATATTTCAGTTTTATAAAATCAATTGCCATAAAAACTTTTGAATTTAGAATTAGACTTATTATATATTTGATTTGTAAAATACAATTTGTTTTTAAATAATTTTATAATTTAATTGCATAAAGTTATAAAATTAATTGTCATTTTATTTATTGGCTACAAAACATTTAAATTTTTTATTGAATATTTTCAGTGTATATTAATGAATTATTAATATCAAGTTACACGTATTTATTGGCTATAATATAAAACAATTTTTACAAATAGAATTATATTTATTGATATTATATATTTTCATTTTAAATATCATAAAATTAATACTGGCTTAATCAATGACATTATTATATTTTTACTATTAAAATAATTTAAGTTAAATATAATAAAACATAAAAATTTATTTAAAAAGATATTTGAATTAAATGTAACCAAATACCAAAGAAATTGATGGAAAAATAGTACGTAAGAGTTGTCAGAGATATAATTTTCAGTAATTCATTAGTATCATTGAAACTTTCAAGGACGGAAGAGGAGTAATTAACATATTAAATTTTTTAAGAATAAGTTAATAAAACATTTATTTTTTCTTAGAATTGTACGAGTTTCTGTAGTTTCTTTTTCTCTTTTAATTCCTTATCTTTTTATATTCTTATCTAATATTATTTAACTTTCTGTTGTTTCTAAAAGCTTATATTTTAACAGGCGATAATTTAATTGTTCTACAATAAAATTTGTCGAATTCATTATACTTCTTGGTTTAAAACACATGTAGATAAAATATTGTTGTAAAGGATTTCTGAAAGATAGAGGATGGAAAGAAACGACCAATGAATATGCTTAGTGTGAATTTCTTTGCGAAACTTGAAGCCAAGGGTATATAAAAAGACCCAATAATTCACAAAGCTAAAGTTTGACTAAAAAGCGTTCGGTTCTATAATTTTAAAGATATGTAAAAAAAGGGAAGATTCTAAAATGGAATGTTAAAAATTATAGGATGAATAATAGAAAAAAGGAAAAGAAGAAAGGAGAAAGGGTTATTTGTTTTATTCCTCCCTCATTTCTTTAATTGTTTTTCTGCCTCTGATCTGCTCACTTTGTCTAGGGTTTTATTGTCGAATTTCACTTTGTAATGCGTCTATTGGTTTTGGTGTTGACAGTAGTTCTTTTTAATCCTTTCACCCTCACTTCAGTAAGGCACGTTTTTCTGTTCACTCAAACTGAATAGAGAGGAAAAAAGAACGGTCAAAACTTAATAAATGAAGGATAGTTGCAAAAGGTAGTAATAGTATGTATCTCAGCCGTCGGAACGAAACAACCAAAGGATTATCCTCTTCTAAGCTCCTAAGTTCTACAAACTGAGAGAAAGAGAGAGAGAGTGAGAGGGGGGAAGAATGGGTATAGAGGTAGAGCGATAGTTTGTGTAGTGTACTCTTTATATTTGTTGGTGTGCTTCGCAGGGGACTGACAGAGTGACAACGAAGAAAGTGTGTGTGTGTGTGTGTGTTTTAAAGAGAGTGAGAGTGTGATAGCAAGGGTAGGGTCAAATAACAGACGGCTTTCGTTTAGCTTATCCACTACTCTAGCTTTTTCGATGTTTCTTTCCAATTTAACTATGCTAACGATAAAACAGTAAAGTTTTATTATAACCTTTATTATAACGACGGTTGGCCGATACGTAGGAACTCATTTTACCTGAGTCGCGTGATTGTAGATTAAAATCCAGACTCTTTATCTTTCCTATTTCTTTCTCTTACCTTTATATATTTGATTTTCTTTTAAAACATTTTTAGTTACCTAAAACAAGATAACTAAATCCAAAAATTGAACACAAATGTATATTTTTGAAAAATTAATCAGCTCGTGAACTGTTCTATTTATTTTTTAATTGAATATGTTATGTAAAAATATATGTTTTAAATTACTATAATTAATATAAAATCATTATATATTTTTTCAAATATAATTATTCAAATAACAAATTTTTGTTTCATTTGATCAGTATAGAAATATAATATCCATATTAATCCAAATTTTCTTAATAATAAAATAATTCCAAATTAAAAATGTAATAGCGAACTATGTTAAATGAATTTTACTTCATAGCATAATATTTAATTTACACTTTTTATTTACAATACCGTGTATCTATAAATATTGTTCTTTAATATGACAATATAACATGAAATAAAACAAACAATAAGCATATTACAGTTGTGTCGATGTGCAAAATTTTTTAATTTCAAATATTAAATTTAGCTAATTATTATAAAATATATGATAACATCTATGATGAATTATTTTCTTTAAGTAATTTATTTTACCAAATGGTAATTAAATTAAATTTTTTTTAATTTAGCATGTTATAATTATTAAATTTCATATACTTTTTAAAAATTAAGCTAATTCAATTAAAAATTATTTTTTTTTTACAATTTAATATAAAATTACTGTTACTGTTTGCTCAAAATCTAATAACTAATTTAAACTATTGTTTTAATTCATATATTTATATTAAAAATTTAGAATAAATATTCTATAAATGTTAAAGTAAAATAAAAAAATCAAAACTTATACATAAAGTTTTAGAGATCATATATTTTAAAGAGACTTAAAATACTCAATATAAGTACTTATATGAAGCACAGAAATTCCAAATGTGCCCGTATGACGTTTTAAATATATTCTCGATGAAATCTCCAACGAATATTTTGAATATATAAAGTTCAAATATATGCGTTAAGTGCATTGTGATGTTTTTAAGGGATGATCTATTTCATTTTTCTGTCCACTCAATCATCAATGTTAGAGAATATTTTCTAATTTCGCCTTCTTTTTCTCTCACGGTTTATACTGAGGGTTTAACATAGATCATTTTGCATAATCAAGGGAAAGAAATTATTCCAATTTTACGAAAAAGTAGTTTATGAGCTTCAGTATATATATAAGAAAGAGAACTAGGTAGGGTAAGTTTTTTCATATTTTTGGAGAAATGCTATTTCTGACCCCACTTTTTCTTTTTTGCAAGGGGGCGCGTATAAATATATTAAGACACGCGACGCACCTTCCGAGGTCATGGGAACCCGTGGGGGTATACTGCATTCAAACACTTACATTGATTTTTGGGAATCCGAATCGAATCTCCCTATCTATTTTCGAATAAGTCGGTTGATGACGCATTTGCATGCTACTATAACGAGGGATGTTTTGTGTTGACGTCATATCATCACAAGGCGAGTGCACCAGGTGAACAAACGCATAAATTCCTTTTTTTCGCTTTGTGTTAATGTTCTGGATAGATTTATTTTATATTGAATGGATTAGAAATAAATGAAAAGTAAAAAATTAATAAGCGAATATCTAAATGCAGACATTTAGAATTCAAGTATTATAAGGTTGAAAATTATATAAACTTTTCAAATAAATATTTGTAAAATTATTAAAAATGTCACTTTAAATATATGTATTGATTAATATATATGTGTGTGTGTATTAATCTAAACTTGTGTTAATTAACGAAACCACAAGCCTTACACAGTTTATTCCAGTAATTTCTTTTTCTTTTTTTTTAATTTACAGATTCTATTTTTCTTTTGTCTCAGAATGGTGTTAATATTATCGAAAAATTGAATCGGTTCATTTATATTTTTTAGGTTTCTAATACCTGGTAAAAGGAAATTCAACATTTTTCCAATTACAAGTTGATATTAATAATTATTATTATTATTCTTTAAACCAATAATACTACATGAATATCAGAAATAGATTTGTTAAGTCATTTTTAGCTACCTTTAAACAGTATTTTTAAAACTATTATATTTCTTATATGTATTATTTTTATGTATATATATTGAACTGATTAGAAGAAAAAATAATATATATAAAAGATAAGATGTATAGTAAATATTTTTTCATAAGTAATAATATGAAAAAAATGAAACATAATAAATACAAAGTAAAAAATAAGAGTAAAAAATAAAGCCAAAAGTCAATTAGTATTTTAGTGAATCGATGATATAAAGTTAAAATTCAATTGATAAATTCAACTTGGTATCATTGAATTTTTCTCTTTTTCTCTCCCTGTTTTCACTTGTACTTCAATACACTCGCGTAAAACCCACCGCAGTTGAAAAGAAAAAGAAGAGCACGAGTCGTTAACAATGAAACACCCTGCTAAAATTAGGCACCTGATCTAAGAGTATACATTTTGAACCTTAATATTTTGATAGGTAAATATACTGAGGGTTTAGTGACAATGCTATCAGGAAAAATCTATTTCTGGGTTGCAAAAGGGTTCAGATCTTTTTAATTTTGTCTCGATAGATTCGCCTTAACGAAATAAGTATTTAACTTCAAAAAAGAATGCGTTAACTATTTCTTTATTTTTCACTAAAAAGAATGTTCATGTTTTTATTTTGAAATTGTTTTAAAATATGTGATTTATTGATACTGCATTTATATTTTCTACATAAATCTATATATTTGCAATTAAAAAAACAGTCGCACATTTGTGAAAAATATACTAAGTAAAATACTGTCTATAAATTGTGTGTATGTGGTTTTTCTTTTTAAAGTACTTTTTGAAACTAAAAATTATTTAACATCAATAATTCGATTATTAGTGAAATTATGAGAGAAATAAAGATTTTACGATGTTGATTTTGACCGTGTAAGGATATATAACACAAGTGAAATTTGTAGTCTATAAGAGCGCACCTAGATTTTGTATAATATATATGTTTTTGTTTTCAATGAGACAACTTTCATTTATATCTCAAGAACTACTTTTTATTTTTTTATCTTAATGTTCCACCCATACATTTTAGTAATATGAATGTTATTAAAATTTTTTGCATTAATGGTTAAACACAATTTTTATTTAAAATCTAATTACTAAAATTCAAAGATCCAATTCTAATAAGTACATTATTTAAATTTTAAATTAATAATAATTAATTATATATAATTTAAATTATTAAATTATATTTCATAATAAATGCTTAATATTCATGACAATAATATAAATATTATTTTAATGAATTCAATAAATTATTCCAGTCTACTAAGTTAATATTAAGTTAAATCTAATAATTTAATTTTTTATATTAAACAAATAATAGAAATATTTAATAAACTTTTCTTTTTAAAATTTATTATAAGTCATTAAATAACAACATTGACTTTAATAATATTATTCTAACTTTATTTAAAAACATTATACTTCTAATATATTTTATTTTGTCAATTTTATCGAATTAGCATATTAAAAATAAGAATATTTCAAAAAGAAGTATTGTAAAAATTTATTCATAAAGAAAAATTAAATTTATTATTATGCCGAAAAATAATAATAGCTCGTATACACGAAAAATACAACAAATGAATTCTTATAAAAAAATTTAATAATTCTTACAAATAAAATTAATTAAAGGATATTATAAAAACTATTTTTGAAAGTTCATTTATTAATGTAGCTATGTTAATATATTTGTAAAATTATGATATCTACTGTAATATAATTTTTAAAATCAAATTTTAAATAATTCTTCATTTAATTAAAAAATTAATTTATTCCCAGTTTTTCGTAGTAATACTTCAAAGGAATATACGTAAAAATGAAAATCTATAGAAAAAAAATTTAAAATAGAATATGTGAAATGAAAGACCAAAACTTAAGCAAGCGATACTAGTTGTATCAATATTACCAGCGAATTAGGTTCACTAGTCTCAAAATTATGATTTTCCTTCAAGTAAAAGGTAAAGATTCTATTACACGGTTTTGTCCATCTTATTATTCTTTATATATTTTCTTCTTTATTTCTTTATTTTTTATATGTTTATTTATTCTATTTGATAGAAATCAAGAAATAGTGAAGTCTAATAAACTATAAAGAGGATAAAAAATATCTAAAAGATATCGGTAGTCTTTTTAAATGTGCAAATTTCACATTATTAATATTTGAAGAAAAAAAAGAAGATTTGCTTTATCATTTATCTGTTACTTTTCATACCCACACGTTTGTATAAAAAAATCGTCTGGAATTTTTGGCACTTATATATATGCTACAAGTATAATACGCATGTATAGATGTTTTTTTTGGTTTATGTAATTATATAAAATTATGAAAGAATAGTTTTTTGTATGCTGCCGATTATGAAGTATACAAAATATCAAAAATATTTTATTTATCAATAACGTATCGAATTCAGGATGAATTTCATATTGAATGTTTCATATATTATATGTATACATGCATGTGTATTTAGCATTCAGCTTAAAACTTATAGAAACTAAGTTCTTACGGACTAAGATTTTAAAATTTTTATACTTTCAAAAGAATAAAAAATTAATTTCTTTTCTTACTTTAAATGATACAAATTGACTTATTTGTTAATTATTTTAAATAAATCAAATATTTATAATTTTCAGATAAAAATTATTTAAACAATGTTTATTTAGAAAATAAAATAAAATATATGATTAAAAAAATGTTTTTATTTAAAATATATGCGCGTTATAAAAGCAAACATGCATAATGATTATTATCTATTATAATAAATTATAATTAAATAATTTACATTCAATTTTTAATTTATAATAATTTATTGAATATTTTTTATATGAAAATTAAATAAAATATTTATTTTAAATTAATTAAACATAATATAAAAAAAATTTAGACAATAAAAATATTTATCTGATAAAATCATTTGATAACATAAACCTTTAACATTTCATTTTGAAAAGTTTAATTATGTATTATAAATAATATATTATAAATAATCTATATACATTTATTAAAAATGAAAAAATCAATAAATTTGATTATTTTTGTTTTATTAAGTAAAAATGAATTATAAATGAATAACATGTTTATAATAACTTTTTAATACTTTAGAATACAAATTTTCTGAATATAATCAAATTCAATTTAACCCAAGAATCTTTTATTACAAATTTATTCTTTAATAAGTATAATTTCTTATACTTATAAAAGTGTATTGTTATAAATAAATATCAAAATAAAATATAAATAGTATAAGATTATATTACAAATGTATTTATGAATGTTTTGCAGAAAAAGTTTTTAATGTCAATACAAAATTATATTTTATTCGTTATAATGTGATTTAAGTAATACTAATTAATTTATTGATATTTTAAAGTACTACAATAAGAAATTACTGTAATTATTTAGAAGTATATGATTTACTTTATCAAAATTTCATAGAATCCATAATTTTAAGTTAATATAATGTTTTTTAAAATAAATTAAATATTTTCTATTTTTTATGCATGTAGTACTCAAAACTTTCATCATATAAAAAATATACTTTCTTCACAATATTCTTGTATAATTATTACAGTCTTGAAAGATATTAAAAGGATTTTAAAAAATAATGATTACTTAGGAACTTAAATTTTGATTATTGATTGTCCTACATAAGAATAAAAAATAATTACATAAATTTAATATTTGTATTAAATAAAACACTAATAGTAGTATTTTTAAAATAATTTAACCAAAAAAATGTTTTTTTTGATATAAAAATATTTTTAAATATTTTTATTGAATTTTTGAAAAATGTATGTCTATTCAAAACTTAAAGAAAGAAATTTTTAAAAAAAAATTAAATGAAAAATAATAAGTCTTTTGAACAATTACAAAGAAACATCTACGTATAAATATTGATTATAATAGGTACAGTAATAAAAATGAATTTGAATGTATATTTTTTTTTATATTGATGTCAATGATAGCAATAGATAATGATAAAAAGAGAGGAAAGTGGTGCGAAAGAATTTAAAAAATTTAGTACTATATGACTTACGCGAAGAAACCAGAAAAATGTAATATAAGGGAATAGCTATATATGTTTGTATTTGTAAAATAGAAAAAATTAAGAGAAAGAGAGAGAGAATGGGATAGGTGAACCTAAATATATTCGTTGCCGGACGCTGGGCAGGAGTTCTATCAAGGGCTAAGGGCACACAAAGCGTTTTGAAGCTGAAAAAATGGCGAAAAAAATGAACATGATGGTTTCAAGTAAACGACCATGTGGTGTTTGGCCGGAAAGTATGCGTGTGTTTTCCCTCCCTCCTATTTCAACACTACGAAACCCTGGAAAAGGAAGCGGTTTTTGTCTGTCTTTTTATTCATTCTTTTTCATCCTTAATGTTGTGCGCATTTATAGGGTAGAAGGTCCCCGTATAAACGTTCTGCATGAACGTAAAAAACATATAAAGCGCGTTCTCTGTCTATGTCTTTTTCAATCCAGTAAGCAGAGTATGGAAAAAATGAAACCTACTGTTGGCTTGATCATTGATTTTTCCTAATTTTTCAAAAATACTATGCAGCCATAAATCCAGTGAGGTCACTTTGAGTTTCGTATTTAAGTTTGCATAGGTATGAACATATGTAATAATGCTACATAAAAGAGTCCTATCCAACGGTCATATGACGTCTTGGACGCGAATCTCACACATCTTTTCATTTTTATTTCGTTGAAAGTATTAGATACGGATGGAAGAGGAAAAAACATTTACTTTTCCGCAATGCCTTTATAATACATGAGCTCTTCGTAGTTGCGTGAGCGAATGGATGAGAATCACAGATGAATTTTCGAATAAATAGATAAATAAAAAGAAAGAATTTTTAGATTCTTAAAAATTTTTCAAACCAGATAGCAGGATTCTTACTCGAAGAAGTTTCTAAAATAGTAGTAAAACAGTGTAAAAAGAATAGGTACATATTTTGCTTTTTCGTTTTTTTTTGAAAAGATTCATTTTAACTATGGGATTATCATCATGATTATAAGTTTGAATATGTGTGTGTATTAAAAAAGTACGATAAGAAAATCGATGTAAAGAAAAAAATTTAGAGACAGATATCGAAAGAAAAAATACAAAGGTTGTAGATAATAAGAACGATTGTAATCTGTTAAGCGAAACTGTTATTTTGCATTGGTAAATTTTGTTAACAAAAGCAGTAAATTTATTCTCTAATATAGCTAGTAAATAACATCAATGTAAATGTTATTTGAAGTTTTTTTATAAGTTCTCTAATAAGTTAACTGAAACTGTAATCAAATGATGTTTCTTTTTATAAAATGAATTATGTATGTGCAGTTATTATTTACATTTTAGTTATTAAGATATTACGTTTCATCATTCATAAAATTTTTAGTTTTCATATTTATTATCTACATAAAATTCTTTATTTATAATTGACTGAACAAATAATAGAGACTTTTTTATTTTTTAAATAATAAATTTCTAAGATCAATTTTTTAATAAAGATTATTATATTATACATCTGTTTGATACTTTGTTGATACCAAAGTTTTTAAAATATTTATAAATATTAATATTAATTTAAAAATTCAAAAAAAATTTACTTATTAAAAATATGATTAAATATTCATTTTCATTTATAATTATGATTTATTTGTACATATGTATAAAGAAAAAATTCGTTGACAAATTATAGATATAAAATCAATTTTTAAGCATTTTGTTACAGAAATAAATATTACATATCAAAAAGAATGAACAAAAGTTTTAGAATAATTAATATATGAAAATACAAGTAACATGATGTTAACAAATTCAAAATAATACAAAGTTCGTCAGTATCTACAATCAGTTAAACAAATCTCAACCTTCTTACTGAAATAAATTGGTATGTATAGAATTGAAAAATATACATTTCTATATACATGATTAAATAAAGCTTTATTGACTAGTAAAGTATCTCAGGAAAATAATTACAAGTAAATCGAATGCTATAAAAATCAAGGATCGAGAAAAAGGTTCATAAAGGTGCGTGCATAATACTTATTCTATTAGCGTGAAAATCTAAATTCCCACGATTTGATATGAGAGAAGGAAGCGAGGAGAAGAAGGAAGTAAAAGTAATAGATGTTAAGGGGAGAAACTTAAAAACTAGCCTAACATAAATGGAGAGAAAGAACGACTGTCGTTTGTATTTGATAAGGCGGTAGGTATACATATGTGGAGCGTTGCACGCGTTCACGCGGCACCTACAAAATTTTTTGTGAAACAAAATCTGACCAGATGCCTCTCTGCTACGTAGGCATGATATCGAGAGAGACGGATGTTGATCGCGTGGGACGTGGTTAGGGGAGTGTAGAAGCAGGTAAAAAATATTTTGGGCCAAGAAGCATGTGTATACGAACGTGTCCATGATGATTTGAGTATATGCATGAATTGATGATTTAGTTGCACAGAGAATGAATCTTATTAATAGGTGATATAATGATCGTATGTAGTGATTTCGAAGTTCCAAACGATAGATAGGTATTGGTAGGATTTATTTCATTTACTGTATGAATCGATCTTCTGCCACAACAATTAAAGCCTTGAACTAACGATTAAGAGATTATGTATTTACTCATATTTTATTTTATATTCAAACAATTTAATGAATATTCTTTGTATATGTAGAAGTTAATTTTTAACGATAAGTAGAGTAAATTTTTAACATAAGGTTTTCTATATATAATTATACTTATATTTTAAACTATTTTCTAGTGTATTACTTCTAAGGTAAGTTATATAAAATATCTATATTTAAAAATTGTATAGTTTATTGGCACTACCTTTTCTAGAGATGATAATAAAATATATTGGAAACTTTAATTACTTAAACTTTCTTTATTTTAAAAAATGGTTAGTTTACAAATTGTAGCTTGATGAAGTTCTTTCATAGGATGTCTTTCCAAGGTAACTTCGAAAGATGTACAATTACAAAGCTGACATCAAACATTAAAACATTAAATATGTACCTACTTATTTTTTATTTTATTTTTGAAATATTTGGGAGCATGTAAACAAATATAATAATTTTAACAGTAAAGATAAATCGTTAAAAAATACGAAAAGATATTGAATGACAAGATATTGAAAAACTTTGTGTCACCTCATTTACGAAAATAAAAAATCAGTGGATTTTGTGTGCTTCGTTTCCCCTTAACTTCACTATAATATGAAATTCAAGATTTTATGTATATTCTTACTCTTTTCTATGACGGTTGCATTAACTTGGATATACTTGTTTTGAATGCACGTTATTCATTAGAATATGATATTTGTGTGTTCTATTGACAAAGGGAAGGGAATCGCCGTGCGAAAATTTGCAAATACCACAAGTCACTAACGTTTTTTAATTGTTTGACAATCACTATATTTTGCATTATGCTTAAATATTTATTTCTTGATGATTACAGTTATTTACAATCAATAAAATGTAAAATAAAAAAAAAGAAATGTTTTTTCATAAAATGTAATGTTAATTATAATAAAATAATTCTTTCGATAAAAATTTAGTAGGATTGATGAAAAATTAAATTACAGAAAAAATATATTAAGATTTTCAAATTAAATATAAAATAAAATCTAAATTACTTTTCATATGACTATTCATTAAATAAAAATATAATATCTGTTATTATTATGAAGCTTAGTAGTATTGAATTATTAGACCAAATTTTGAAGGTAATATAAGAACAAAATGAATGTCATATTTGATAATTATAGAAATAAATAATAATCTGTTAGAATCTATTTATATACTTCCTATTGATAAAATGGTTTTAATCTACAAAAAGCAGTTGTAAACTACCAATATTTAGTCCTATCGATAAAAAATCTATTTTGTTGAAAAATATCAAAAATATAAAGAATATCAGAAAACAATCCTAAATATAAAAAATAGCTCAAGAGTAATAAATAATAAAACGACATAATGTAAGTTGTGAATCGATTGTGTTTTACATATAGAAAGATATTATTTGTTGCTTGGTAGGGTCCAGACGTAGGGACAGGTGGCAGACTATGTTCTTGGTTACTTAGCGAGAAAGAAATATAGAGAGGGGGAGAGACAGAGAAAGAAAGAGGTCAACAGAGTGAGAAAACAAGAGAAGGATCGTTGAACGAGCACGAAGAAAACACGCTCACATGAGCCATGGGAACCTGACTTTCGGGGGCAGCATCCATAGGAAGTAGGCCCATGACCCTATCTCTCTATCTTTCTCTTACTGTTCCCCCCTCTTACTTTAATCTTACTGATTTTCAATGCTTTAGTTGTGCATGTGACGAAGGGGAACAAAATGTGAAATGGAGGGGTTTAGAAGGAAATTAGGGCTCGCGTATGAGATGCAAGAAAGAATAGGAATGACAGAAAAAAGAGGATAGAGAGAAGGGGTGTCCTTTACTTAAAAACACATCAGTGGAAAGCACAGTTTTTCTTCTCTCTTTCTTTTTGTCTATCACCCTCTGTCTTTCTCTGTATTTGTCATATATTTTATACGTGACCTACAAAAAATCAACGTTTTTTTGAGATATAAATAAATCTCATCTTCAGTTTTCGAACAATACTTATATCATTATTATATCCTAAATACAATTACCATTTGATCATATAAATATTTTATATAAATATTGTACAAAAATTTACAATTAATAGGTATAAAAATTAAAAATATATTTCTCTTAAATTGCAAATATATAATGAATTATTTATAATATGATATAGCAAGTTTAAATTGAAAAAATATCATAAATTTGTTTATTAATATTTTTAAATAGTGATGTAGTATGTATAATATTTATCATTACTCATAGCCTAATATTTTCCATATTAATTATTTTCTAAATGTTTTTAAATGTTATAAATAAAAATAAAGTAAATATGAATGTTTAAAATAATTTAAAAATAATCTTTCTAATTATTAAATAATATTTAAATCATTGATTATAAAAAAGGTTTTTATAATTATTAAAAGAAATATGATTTCATTAATAAATTATTGCCATATTTTTATAAATATATAAAATTTATCATTTTTAATCTTTTAGTAAATATATTTTTTTTATCTTTTTTAAAATGTTTAGAATTTAAAAATAACTTTTATGCTACTTTGTATATTGTAATTATTACAAGTCAATTTTGTCAATACACTGAAAAATAACAATCTTAATAATTTTTAGAATAATAATTAATTTTATTATATGATAATTAAAAACACAAAAATATGTATTAAAAATCTAAAATTATTATTGTTTTAATTTTATGAAAATATTATGTATTAACTTTTTGTTTAGTCGTGAAACAATCATTTCCTGTATTAATATCGGTATAGTAAAAGATATAATTTCATAAAATTAAATAAAATAGAAAATATTATATACAGTATGATTTTCTCATACTTCATTGATACTGTTTATTTATATATGTGTGTGTTTACCATAAAGTGTAAAGAGAACCGCAATTCATGTTTAGCTATCACTAAACAACCACTCACTGCATGTGCAAGCCATGATGTAAAAGTAATTTTCTAATAATCTTGAGCGTTCAAGCGCATCGAAAGGTCTTGAAAGGCAGGAAATTTGATTTGAAGCCAGACATCCTCAAAGAACGATAGAAGAAACAGTAGCAGTTCTTGCTCGTAAGATTAACAGGGAACATGCATTCATTCCTTATATATTCAGTTTAGAATAAGATTGTGATGAGTTGAATTCCTAATTTATAAAACAATAGAATAAAGGAACAAACTGAGTGATAATATAAAAAATAAGGTGAAAGCAAGAAGGTAGATAAAAGAAGGTACCAAACTTTCAAGATACAGTAGCATAGTTGTAGGAATGAAACAAAATTTAAAATTTAAGTGGAAATATAGTAAAAATGAAAACAATAAAGATATATAGAAATACCCAGAGAAAAGATGACAAGATGATAAAAAAATCGATTAAAAATAACTTTATAAGTTTAGTGAAGCTTTTTCGACATTTCAGATTATTTGTAATAATAATGATATTAAAATCATTTATTTATAATAATAGTAAAGTCGATAATTTTTAACTTTTTCTAATTATGCTAAAGCTACCAGTTCAACTATAAATTTAACAGATGATATTATAAGAGAAATACGGAATTTTTGACAAAATTACATGTTTTTTTATTTCTAGTTTTTTTATGAAAATGAAAGAAGAGATAAAAGAATATTAAGAATATATAATTTAACAATGATCACTGATTTACAGTAAAGACTCATTTATATTAAAAGAATCAAATTTCAGAAACCTACAGTGAAATCTAATCAAATAATTTGTAAACATACAGATTGCGAATGAGTTTTTTTGTACTATTAAGTACACGTTCGTAGTATTTAATTAGTCTGATTTTTTGTACAATTACATTATATGTAAATTTTTACTGAATTTTAATTGTTACGTACGAAAATAAATGTACATTTATTACAAAAAAATGATAATTTTAGTGAAATAAAAAATTAAAAGAAACTTAAAATATTTTGTTATCATCTTACTTTTTTTATCATGTATTATTTACCGTTAAATTGTATTCAATTATTAAATAATTTATTAAATTACATTGACGATAATTTTTTAAATTTATAAATGTATCTTTACAAAATAATTATTAAAAATTTAATTTAATAAATTTAATCTAAAATAACTAAAATCATTATAAAAATGTGTTATCTTATTTAAACAGATTGACAATTTATTAAAGAATGATTTGATAAATTTATGAAATATTTATACATTAAACATTTAATTTATATATAAGATGTAATTTAATAACAACAAATTTTTAGAGTTAATATTGATTAAAAAAATATTTATTTTAAATACTTATAAGAAATTAAATATTATTTTGGACTAATTCAATATAAATTTGAAAATTTAAATCTGGATTCAAAACATGCTATTTTTGATTGTTGAATATAAAAATATATTTATTTAAAAAGGTGTCCAAAGTAAATTCGTAGGAGTTATTTAATGTTAATTCATATTCAATTAAAATGTTTGTGTTTGTGTTAATTTGAGCTCTTACTTTTATTCGATTTATATAGAACACTATACTGAAAAATTTATCAATTGAATTAAATATAATTAAATTTTACATACTAGGTAAACAAAAATTTTTCAGTTAATTAATATAAGAAATATGAAATTTAATGATAGTCTTTTAAATAAATTATGGTAACATACGTACATGAAATATTCATGTACTAAATTAAATCTTTGTCTTAACAATTCATCTATGCGTGTCTTAAAATTTCATAAGAGTCACGGTAATATAATGTAAAGATGTAAAAATAAAAGAAGATATATAAAGAAAAAGAGAATACTAGCAAGTGAGAGAAGAGGAGATGAGGAATCAAAAGAAGGCAAATCGACCGCATCGATGTGGCCGCACGTTGAGAGGAACGATAAAGTACAGCGGATAATTAATTTTATAGCTCCTCAATTTCCGGGGGAATCGGCTACCGTGCAGGCCGACATGGAGGTGAGGCCCATTTTCGTTAGTCGCGCTAAGCAAGGGAAAAAACACTCCTCATAAAGACTGCCACTATCTTTTTCGTATACAGATATATATACATACATGAAGTGTGTTTTTGTCCTTTGCAGGTAGCAATGTAAAAGATTGACCACAAGCAGAGTGTGAGCATAAAGAAAGCTAACTGTATAAAAAAAAACGTTGGATGTAGTGAACTAATAATAAAGAAAAGAAAATAGACAAATAGATAGATAGATAGATAGAGTGAGTAAGATAGAAAATGAATCGTGGGGAGAAGTGGAATATTCAGTTTGTAATGGGCTCCAACACAGATTTACTAACAGCATCCTTTCTGAGCCACTACTTACCTTCTTTTTGTGTTTTTTTACTTTTCTTCAATTTTTTCTCTTTGCTCTTACATATCTTCTTCTCTTGGTACAAGTACCTTTTTTGACCTGTCTCTTTCCTTCTTATGGCTTCTACCATAAACTTCTGTAATCTTGTGATTTTCCCCCCCTCATCTTCTCTCTCTCTCTCGTATCTTTCTTCATTCATTGTTCAAGCAATTTCCGCATATCGCAACTTGGTATACACCAAACCAAACTAACTCCAGCTACCGAATCTCCACTTTTTACTGAGTCTTTGTGGTTCCCGTCTCATCACAATTGCCACGCGACCTGTTTCTTGCTTTACCTTTCCTTCTTCCTCTCTACTTGTAAAATAAAAAAATTATAAAATGCAAGGCTAACTTTGCTCTTTTAATTTTTTCTGTTTAGATTCTTTTTTTTTAGAATATAAAACCGTGCTGTTTTTAAATACTTCAATTATACTACCATAAAAAGAAAAAATCACCTGTTTCATTTTAAACCTTTCTCTAAAGTTTTACTCAGTAACGTATTTTTTCCTTATATTACGATTTATAATATAGATATTGATACTTCCTATTTTTAATTATAAAGTTCAGCTATTTTAACGTATTTAAATAAAAAATGTTAATTTTATATAAATCAATTGTATTTATAAATACATTAAAAATATTTTATTTCTCTATTCGTACGATTGGCAGCATAATATTATTTAATTAATAAAATATATTCCTAAAATTTGTTATCATAACATTTTAATTTAAATACAAAATTAATTTTTTAAATAATACTTTTTTTACTAAATTAAATCATGATTACACAAATTATATATGTTATCAATAATATTAATTAAAAAGAATAAAAAAAACTTTGTTTTATTTTAAAATAACTTATTTAAATATTTAAAACTTGCACATTATGATTAAATATTTATTAAATGTTTATTATAATTTACATTTCGTACAAATGTATTGAAATATCATGCAATAAGCAATCTTATTTTACTTGAATAAGAAAATTATTTTAAATATTTAGAATTTCCTATTTAGACAAAATGAAAAAGAAGAAGCAAAAGAAAAGAGAAAAGTTAAAAAATGAGAGAGCGAGTGAGAGGAATCGCAAAATACTTTACTTTAGGGAATTTAAGTTTCCGTTGAAAATGTATAGTTTGACATTATTTATATTACATCTTACTGGAGTTAGGAGTTGTTTTCGTGATTACAAACTAATTTAAATTTTTATGTTATACTATGAAACATGTAAGAAATTGAAACGTTTGATTTAAAAAACAGTTCTCATCGAGTAAGAGCTATATTAAAACTTTACTGTTTTGATTTACTGACAAAAAATGCTTATCAATGTAGTTATTGTTTTTTTATTATTAAAAGTACAAATTAAATATTTAAACTCTTGTAAAATTTATTTTAGTATATATACAAATGCAAATTAAAAATATGATAACATATTGTAAAACTATGTTCTTTAAAAGTTTAATCGAAGTTCATAAACTATCAGTATATAAAATTGTAATAGTATTGTATTTATTAATATTAAATATTTTCATTTTTAAACTTCAAGAATTATTTACAATAGTATCTTTCTAAAATATGTACAGTAATATTTAATTTTATTATTGAACACATAATTATAAATTTCAGATTTATCATAATTTATAATAGAATTGAAAATAACATTAATAATAATAATAATAATAATAATAATAAATAATAATATTTTTTATATTTTGTCGAAAAAGCAATATTAATATGTCAACAAATGAATGAAAATAATTCATAATACATTATTAATGAAATAAAATATGAATATTTTTTTAATTGAGTTATTTTAATTTATTTCCATTTAAAGTTTGTTAATATCTTGTATATAAATTATTTCTTATGTAATAAATACTGTATAAAATTAAAAAACATATTTAAACGTTTGTGAAGATACGGTAAGAAAATAGCACAAATAATAAATTATATAAAATCGTGCAAAATTATAATGTAGTTCAACCACATACCTTTTTTTGACCATATCCATGCTTTGAACGCAAAATTAAAAAAAAAAGGAAATATATAATATGATACATGTTAATTAATATTCTATTTTAATTCAAATATTTTAATCTACTTAATATAATAGAATAAACTTATATTATAAATTAATTAATTGTATGATTTAACGTTAGTTATTTGATTTTATGAATATTATAATTTTCAGGCATTTATAAGAATTCTTATTTTTATATTATAATATTTGTAAATTTTATTTTTATCTTTTTTTAAATATCTCTATATAAATTAAAATAATTATTATTTTATGATATTTATTTATAATTAAAAATAATTGTTAAAAAATAACTTAAAATTTTAACTGTTTTATAGTTTGGCGTTACTAAATTGTAAAGTTTTAATATAAAATCGGTTCGGTATTCGTTATTGTACTAAATTGATTATTATATATATATGAAAAGTAGCCTACATTTTTATCAAATATTTGTTTGTAGTATTTTAATTCGAATATTTAAATAACTTTATTTTATATATTCAATATATGATAATGTTGAGGATTCTTGTATACGTAAAAATACAAAATACACAAATTGAAACATAAAAATTTAAATTTATAGAAAAATCCCTTCTATACAATATATCTGATATTAGAATTTCTTTTTAACTTATACGTAAGTAAAAGCGTGAATACATAATTTTCTCATTAGAATAGCAGGTTGTATAATTTGGCGACACTATGCTTTTTACAGTTACAAGAGGTTGGCGGACATACCTGTATAGGTTTTTAAAATTTTATATACTTGATATAGATATATATGTGTAAAAATGTTGTCAGCACTATAAAATAAGGTATCATGTTTAGAGATGGCTTCAGGATTTTTGTATAACAAGGGAGGCTAACGCGAATTCTCTGTTTAATCCTTCTATTTACATATATGTATGTACACTGATTGCACTAGTGCCAATTGTCTTCTACATCGCATTTTGATTTCCTTTTAACCGACACTTTTTTTTTCATTTATTTATATCCTTACTTACTATTTACATCCTGCATAAAATATTGAATCTTTTTTTACTCGTGATCTTATATCTTACAGCTTGTAATGATTCATAGGCAGTTTGATTAATTCTATCTGAAACTAGCATGCATTTTAGATTTTTTCTATTTTTTATAAATGGTCATCTTTTTCATAGCTGTTGTCATTTTGTCATGATTAACTTTGTAACAGTATATCTTGTGTAGTTCCCTTGACTTTATGAAATTATGTTTTTAGTAACGAATAATATCTACAAATATTTCACGGAAATGCATCACTTATTTCTTGAGAAGATATTTGAAAATTTCCTAGTAATAATAAATATCTTATTATTAAATTTATGCAATTTTAAGTATTACTGAAATTGAATAGATTATGATTTTTTTATTAAAACTTTTATAATATTGTTTAGTTTGAATTTATTAATTTTATATTTCTTAAGTTTATATAATATATTTAAAATTAACAAACATTATAACAAGTTTAATTATAAATCAATTTTTATATATTACAATATTAATTAATTTAATAAATTACAAAAATTTGAATAAATTTTAATATTAAACAAAATTAATTGCTACGTATTAAAAAATATTAACTATATTAGCAGTGTTAAAATGAATAAAAAAGAATAACAAATTATAAATATATAATTATTAAATTAAATATTTAGATTTAGATTAGATTTTAATAGTATCTTTAGATAATATATATCCTAATAAAAAATTTATACATATTTAAGATAGTTGAAATTGTTTGATTTCATTGATCATTTTGTATTTTGCTCTTTCTGTCTTTCACCTGATTTTTGCTTTTTTTCTCTCTCTCTCTCTCTCTCCTTTATTCCTTCCTTTTTTTCCTTTCAAATTTCATTCTTTCGTACCTAATAGACTCTCAGTTTGTATGAGAGAAAGAAGAGTGAGTCAAGAGCTCTACAACTCGATTAAAATTAGATCTGAAGCCCAATGTTTTCGGCATGGTCACGCTTCTTTTTAAAGTTTTATAAAACACGCAGCACTCTTATATATATTTTTTTTATAGTATCTTGGAACCCGTGGATATCCTCACAAGTGGGAGGAGGCCATTCCATCCTTATACAGAAACAGACAACTGCAGGAAGGGAGTGTGATGAGTGTGCATAGTTGCTACAAAGAAGGAATGACGTGAGTGAGAGAAAAAAAAGGGAACTTGAATGGGAAAAAATAGCAGGTCGCTAGCTACCGTGATGCGGATCAGACGCAAAAAGAAAGAGGTCCTGAAAAGAGGCGCGCAAGCGCATTTCTAATATTTCTTCTGCTCCTACTGATCGAGCCACTGCGGTTCGCTGAGATGGTTTTCATCTTATAATTTGTGATTCATGGAATAGATTAGATAGTATAACTTTGACATACGTGAAATTTATACTTCCGTTAACCCTATACTCTGAGTCATGAATTTAATGTTATATTATTACATGACCATCATGTTTGTTTTTCCTATATATATTTATCTAATTTATAGAATATATTCTAAATGTAGATTTTTACGTGATTTAATACATAAGTATGGAAAAATTATGAAGAGACATGGGTTCTAAAAAATTATAAAAATTTTAAATATTTAATATCTATAATTTAATAATATAAAATTTTTTGAATCTATTATTCCACAGACAAAAATATTACTTATTACTTAATTTATTATATAATTATACAACAATATTTTATTTAGGTTTAAAATTCTAAAATAAATTAAATACAATATCAATTTATAATTATATTATTTATGTATTATCAAAATTTAAAGTCAATTTTAAATATTTTTATATAAAAAAATCTATTATGTTTATATTTATGTTCAAGATAAAAATCTTTGTATATTTATATAAATTTAAATTGAAAGAAATATAATGATATAGATTTTGGAAATCTGATATTAAAAAATACATTATTACAAATATTTGACTTTTGTAGTAAAATTTTGTTGTAGTTAAGAAAAACTATTTTTATGAAATTTTATTTTCAATTATTTTAAATTTCAAGAGTTTGATATATTTATTTTATAAGCATGTACAATAAATCGAACGCAGTAATAAAATTAAATTGTTTTTTTAAATGTTTATTATAATTTATCATATATTATATAATTTATTATTAATTGTAGAAAATCTATGAAATAATAATATATTAAGATCAAGATACTCAAATCTGTATAAAAAATGTTTATTAGCGATAATTTTTTTCAATTTATAAATATTGTAATTGTATAATTAAAAATAATACAAATAATTATAATTTTCATAACATGATATATGAAAAAATGATGTTTATTTAAAATGACTCTATACTTATCATAATTCAATAATTTTTAATCGTGGATAGGTAATAAAATACTGAAAAGTCCTTTTTTATTATTTTTTGCATCGTATTATACACATTCGTGAATAATTGAAATACTTTATCCAAACTTAAAAAGTATAAATGAAATAAAAATATGGCAAAGCAGCTTATAAAATAGATATTGCATCATAGAATCGAAACGTTATAAGAATCAGTGCAATTTACATTCACTTCCTTAGTAGTCATAAAAATAAGTTCATTCACATGAAATATAGTGCTGCTGATAAAAGGATGAAGGTGACAACTATAATAAAGATACCTTTGAGAAAAAAAAAGATAAAACACAATGATGTTCACAAGGATGTTTCATAGTCATTACTCTATCTTTGCGGTCTTCAACTGTATTTCTTGCGCGCTCTAAGCTTAAGAGCTGCAACTAAAAGATATCGATCTTTGGTTGATCTATTTCTTTTTAGAATTTTTTTACTTCCGGTATATTTACCGTTACTAACATGACTACTACCGACAATTATAATAGTATTTCTTAAGTAAAATCAGTCGGTTAACTAGACACGCGTTTAGTTTTTGTGCGCATTTGTGATTTTCAACGGAAATAAATTGAGTCCCCATACTGTTTATAATTTTATAAAATATATGCAAAAAATCAATTAGTAAGTATTGTTTGTATTTATTATTATAATTTTTTATTGATCAACAAATCAACAAAGTATTTTATCTGTATTTTTGTACAAATACATTATAAGATAAGCCATACTCGAAATGTCAATATTTTCTACTATTTAAAATACTATTAAAAAGTAATTTTATTAAAAATAAGATAATCAATTTTTTTTATATGTTCTTATATTAAATTATGTAAATTCTTTAAAGTAAATTTATAAGAAATTTTTTATTGTATGCATACATATAATATATTATTAATTTATTTAAAAATCATTGATAATAATTCTAAACAACAATTTAATCAAGTAATATAAAATTTCACTTAATACTGTATCATGTTAATAATAAATTATAGTGTTACTATTTTATATAAAGCTTCATTATTTTATACGTATTCAATGTTTTATTTAGATGAAAAGATGCTTTAAAAAAATTAGTAAAATAATATGCTTGAAACTTTTAAATTTATTTTTCTATATTAATTATAAGAAAAAAGACAAATAATCATTTATATCAGATAAAATAATAATTTTATTAATAAGAATTTTAATTTTGATTATATAGTTACTTTCTCAGTTAATTTATAGTACTTATTTTTTTTTATTAAATTGATATTACTATAATGATATTAAAAAAATATTTCAGTGTAGATAAATTTTACCTGTTATTTTCTAACAGTAATAAATATTTTGTATAACAATCCGTAGTGTACATAGTGTAATTTATAATTAAATTCTAATTTTCATATAAATTTTTCATACTGGTTTAATACAATATTAATAAACTATAAAAAGTTGCTTGAGAAAAAATTATTTCTGCTATAAGAAAAAAAAATTATAAACAAAAATAAAGTAAAGTAAAAATGATAAAGGAAATTAAAAAAGATTTTTATGCTTCAGCTTTGCAAAGAAGCAGGCCTTGGAGAAATTAAGAAAATGAAAGACAAGGAGATCGAGAGAGTAAGTAAGAAGATGCTGATTCACAAGCTCAGTAAAGACGCAAAAGGAAATCGTGGAGAGTGACTGATGAAGCGAAGCGGCAACGAGAAGACAAGCAGTTTGCTAATGGGGTGGAGGGTGATTGAAGAAAATAGAAAAAATAAAAGAGAAAAAAAAGAGAAAGAGTATCCAATGCTGTTTCTAGAAAGGTGGCAATAATGATTATAAGTGAATGAGTAAGCTTCAAGGATTCGACATGAATTGAATTGTTTGGAGGGGTAGTTGCAAATGAAAAAGGGATACATTTTTATACATCACGGTCTACTAGCTTATTAGCCTTTTTCAATATATATATAGGATCCTGAAACAAAATCATATAATACCATCAAAGTATGCTTACACAAAGTGTATTTTTAACTTCTGGAAACTAAGATTAATTTTCATGTGTGCACCTGTGTTCATAAATTTATCTCAAAAACGTTTTTCTTCATTTATGTATAATCGATCTAGATTTTTTCAATCATTTCTTAATTATAATTTTTATTTATATATATTTAAAAATTATTATTATATTCGAAAATTCTTATTTTCTTTGCAATTTTATATTTTATATAAATAAAATCAAACAATGTAAATGAGTATTCCTGTTACATTACTAAAAATGTATATTCTTTAAAAATATTGATTTTGTTTAAGTTTATATATATCCACAAATCAGTTCAAAATAATGTTTATTTATAATTAATTAATAAACAGGTGTATCTAAATAAATTGATGTTTTAATTCTTGTTACATTATACTTTCTTATTTTTAAATATTTCAAAAAAATTTTGATGAAATTTAAATTAGATTTCTATAAAAAGAAATCGGAAAGAAAATAATCCAAAAAGGACGCCAGAAATAGAAGAGGAAAATTTTAACTCTAATAACTGAACCAAAGGTATATTAAAGATTTATAATAGATTCTAAGAAGAAAATAGTTGATAAACAATGAGATCTTGTAATCGTTTATTAAAATAATATTATCATAAAGTAATTAAGAAAGATGTCTGTTAAATTATATATTAACAGAAAGGAGAAAACCCAGTTTCAACCCTTGCCCAATGGCTTGAGTACGAAAACATCTGCAAATACAACTACTAATGTCATATATAAAATGGAGTTGATAACCATAGAGCATATTACTACCTGAAGGTCTTAGGAGGATTAGTGTAGTTCAATGAGGGACTATATATTACAACATGAAGAAAATAAATGGTTGCCTGTTGAATAGACTTTATAACAGTAATACAGCTCTGAAAATTTGTCTTTTTCTTTGACTCATTTTTCCTTGCTTCCTCTATTAATATTCTTTCTTTATAGCATTGTAAAATTGTCTTAAGTTTCTATTGTAAGAATAAATATGAATCTGCATATAACGAAAAGAAAAAATATTACACTTTTCAAAAAATATGCGTAAGTATAACTAAAAGAAAAACGTCTTAAAGTGTTAACACGTTGTTAAATGAAATACTTTTCAGAATTCATAGAAATAAAAAATTAGAGAAAAAATTACTTTTTTATAGTTTTACATTTATATTATTATAATACTAGCTTTATATATTTCTATCAGAAATTTCAATATTTTATATTTTCTTACAAATACTTCAACTATTTAAAAGATAAAATTTTATTTGGTATTAATTTTTTATCAATATTTCATATTTAAGGAAGATATGACTTTTCAATTATTTATATATTTATATATTAAAAGTATATATCTAAATGTATAATATTAATAAATAAATAAATATAAAGTTAAATATAGATAGATATATAATTTATAAATATTTAATTACATTCGTATATTATTTAATGTTTATAATATTTTAAAGAATGTTTAATATACTTCCTTACTTTATATATTATTAAACTATTAAAATAATAAAAATAAGGAAATATTTAGACTTACCTGTGGGCACATTTTGCATTGATATTTTCGTGGTGGATGAGAGTGAGGTCCACTGAGATGGGGATTTAAATGTGAGGGATGAGAGGGCTTGACAGTAAGAGGTTGCGGCACTACCAAAAGACTAGCGGGAGGACTACCACTGCTACTTCCGCCACCTCGAAATTGATCATCTCCTGAAAAAGTTTTTTAAATACAAATTTTTCTCGAAATATAAATCGTTCACAGTAAACAAATAATTTCCAATTTTTTAATGAAAATTTAAAGATACTTTTTAATAAAACGTATATTTGCAGTAGAAAAATAAGGATTAACTTATAACACAATTTAAATTATTGATATTTATATTCTTTTATATAGTTTATGATTTTTAGCATGAATAATGAATTTTAAAATCGAATACCCTTTTCAAAAGATTTTATTTATTATTCAATAATAAACAACACTATATTAAGTTCAAATTATTTTTATATAAGATTCTAGATAAAATGTTTATTTAGTACTATTTAATACCTACTAAAATATTTTATTTAGATTATTAAATTTGATTCCAAATAATTGAATATTCGAATTTAAATTGTGGAAAGTACTTTTATGAAATTAAATGTAATTGAATTATAATGAGGTTTATAAATATAATGAAAAAATAGATTGTTATTTGACATTATATTTTATTAAATTTATTATGAACACATTGAATAAAAATAATATAAAATGACTTTCGATCAATTAAATTTTGTATGGAAGGTTTTTCAATTTATTTATTCCATTTATTTAGGACGCTTATAAAATAAGCAAATCGTTACCATCTACCTATGAAAGTAATTAATTTTTTTAAAACAATTATTGTATAATAAAATTTATTATTCTTTTCATTATGAGTAAACAAAATTAAAATTATATATTTACAATAATAATAATCTTCTTAATAAAATTTTAAGAGAGTTGTATAAAAAGAAATTGGAAAAATCATAATGTTTATATAAATGTATCGATATTCAGTCAGTTAAGGTTTATCTTTAGAAATGATTACATATTTTTTAAATATATATAATCAATATAATAAATTTATTAAATTATATTATAAATATATTTTTTAATAAAAAGTATATATTTTTGATAATTTATACTCTATTAATAAAAATAATTATATTCTATCTCTAAACTAAATACAAAAAATTTATATTTTATAAACTTGATTGTTTCACATAGTAGTAGTTAGAAATTCTTTATAATTATATAAATTATATAACATATCATATTTTTTACATTTTTATGAAAAATAATTAATAGAAGATGAAATTTTGTTTATAAAACATTTTCATATGTTTAAATATATTTATATTTTATTTCGATTATATGATATATTATGTTCAAAGAATGTTTAACAATGTTTAATTAAGTTATAATTCATATTACATTTAATTTGATGCAATTCCTTATTATACATTATTTGTGCATACTGAAAGTTTGATAATTTCATATATCTAAACCTTTTATTCTTAATTTTATATAAAATTTATAATTTTTTTATTTGATCAATCAGAATAAAACATCTTGAAAAGAAAATAAACGTAAATGACTTTAATATATTTGAGGTTCGGATTAGCTATACTTACTATACTTTGTTACAAAATTATGGTAATTTTCATAAAATATTAATTTTCAGAGAACAATGGAAAGATATTTTATATAAAATAGTATTTATGTCCAATAATTTTCTAACATATAAAATATGAATAGAAGATTTGAGTAAAAATAATTTTTATATTAGATCAGTATTGATGACTTATGAATAGAAATTATAGCTTTCAATAAATTAATTGTTTTTTGTTTGTTATATTAATCCTGTTAAAAATAAATAAATATATAAATCATTCGATGATTTAGGAAAAATTTTGATTATAGATACGTATTTTAACTAATTATGTGTGTTAACAAATGTAGTTTCATAAGAATAAATATCTTTATTTAAACATAAAAAACTTTTATTCATGATAATTATGAATTATTTTTCTTCAATTTATAATATTTTGTAAATGCTGATTATTTTTATGAAATTTATATAAAATTATTGATATTTTCAAACCCTTTATCATTCAATAATTATTAAAAATAATTATATTGCATTTTTAATAAAGAAATTATGATTTCTAAAATGATTATCGTAAAACTTACATCAATAAATATGTATTCAGTTTAACCTATGGATTTAATTATTATTTTTTTATTATTTAAAAAATTTTTAGTGTAACTATAATACTTTATGGTTAACTTTATGAATATGACCTATATATAATATCAATTATATATAAGGTGAATTTGACATAAGTAATAATTTACAGATCGGTGTTTTTTTAGTAACAATAATTAATAAATAATCAATTTAATAAATTATAATAATGTATAAATTATAAGATTCAATTGAATCTCCTTAAACAATTAATATTTTTATTAAGTAAGAACAATGAATTATCAATTGCGATATTAGTAATTAATTGTAATAAAAATTAATTGTATCATGAAAATCTTACTCAAATAGCTCAAGTTCAATATTTAATTTTATTTTTTTTAATAGCAAAAGTGTAAACAACTACATTTAAAATAATAATATTATATATAATTAGTAATAGTAATTTTTTTTTCAATATTTTATATTTTTTCATTATTTTTAAAATTATTAAAATTATAAAAAATCTTGTTTACTCAATATAAATATATTTTTTACTAAATTCATAGATAATATTTTTTTGGTTAAGTTCTTGTTTAGAAATATTAGATTGAGTTAATTTATATATAAATATAGATGGCTTAATATTAAATAAATTCTTTTGGAGAAAGATGAATTGAGAGAGTGAAGCGAAAGAGAGGGGAGAGAGAAATAGTTAGGTAACAAGAAATAAAAAAAAGTAAAGGAAAATATATCAAACACCACGTTACTGAATTTAATCTCGGTCAGGATCTTACTACATAGATTTATACGCTGGATTCAGCAGTCTAGCTTGCGTCCTTGTGACCAGCAAAATCCTTGCCCCCTTACTCTGCGGTTATGTTACATCAGTTGACTATCATTCAAATATATGTATATGTATATGAACTAGCTAGGTATTTACATCTCATATACTCCTCTCTTGTTAGCATTTTTTCGCACGTACTTATTTAACAACATGAGAAAAAAAAAGAAAGATAGAAACGCGTTTCATAAAATTAATAGCGTGCAACGTTGAATAAGATATTTATGAATATGTAATATAGCTAGTGGCTTGTATTTTATCACTGTTATTCATTTTATCAACTTTTTGCTTTTTAATTCGTTGCCACGCGTGTTGGTTGAATGGAATTTTCATCGAACGATGTAATTGATTTGTTTAAGAAAACTCGTTTTTCCTCTTATTGCGCGCTTTTCAAGTTAGCAAACGCTTTGTAATAATATAAGAAATGCATATAAGATAATTTATATCTCTTGAGAGGTGTTTATGGATTTCTTTTTGATAGATTTTTTTTCATTTATATATGGGTATTTTGTGCACAGATGTACTGTTGTTACCGTATAATTTAACTTTTTTACAATATCAGTGCTTACTCGTATATTATCAAAATTTAAGTTCATTAAATTTTAAAGATGTTTCATTTGATAATAAGATAAAACACATTAAAATTCACAAATAATTTTATGTTATATTTACGAAATACAATGTTACAAATTAAATTACTATACTAAATAAAATTGTACATCAGTTTATTAAAAAATGTATTGATTATATTCAAATTTCATAAACAATTATTATAAATTATGGTGTCATTTATTTCATCAATAAATTATTGTATTTTTAAAAAGTTAATTGACTATAAATAAATCTTTTAGATATAATATTTACTTTCTAAATAATATCAAATATAAAATTCATTAATAACACGACCGAAATATTCTTATATTCGTAAACATTTTTTTTTTAAACTTTGAATCTATCCTCTAACAAAAAATTTTAAGTGAATAAAATATAATTAAAATTAGTAGTATTCAAGAGGAAAATTTGGTTAAAAAACAAATAGTGTTCATATATTTTATTTATGACAACATGATAACTAACCAAAACCTTCTCAATATTCATAACTAATAATTACATATAACGAAATTCTAAAAAAAATGCAAACTCATTCACAAGCGATCTATATGACAGCATATTTGAGTAACGACGTTAGTTTTTTCTTTTATCACAGCTTCTCAGTTCTTGTGTTATCTTATAAATCATTTCAATAAATGAAGAAAATCTCGCATGACATTTGATGACTTAGATAAAAAATCAACTGATAGTTGGTCTATAATTCATGTTCAAAACATATAGTTGCTGACAATTATCTCGAAGTTTGAAATCATCAGTTAGAATAGAGTATTAGAAAAAATGTTACTAGTAAACGTTATCTTATTTTTGTCGGTTCCTAGTTTTCCCAGCCTTCGAATTTGAAGCATGTGTACATGTTTCTTATAAGTGTAAAATGTAAATTAACTAATTTTTGGAGTGTAAACTTTAACCCAATAATTATCATTTATCTATTTCAAGATTTTTCACGATATACGTAATATTTACTAATCATTATAATGTGCGTAATTTCGTTCATCATAGGTACATTATAGAATAATTTTTGCATGCATTTATAAGTTTCGTTTATCTATGTTTATGTGATTTACAAATTTCAAACAAAGTTTTATTTCTGTGTATTACTAATAAGTTTATATACTGTTCGATGGTACTTTAGGAAAATCTTACTTTCTAGTTAGTATATACAATTTTTTAATTGTCGAGAGTTGAAATACGATACCGAAAGAGAGATCAGAGAGTGATAAGCAATTGAATGGTCTATCTAGGTAAAACTGTAGCTAGATATATGCAAATTACTGTTCTAGAATTATTTAGTATAAATATTAATATGAGATAGTTGTCCTCGATTAATTGTACTATTCAATATTTCGAGACAAATTTTTTTATTATACTATCAGGCAATTAATTGATAATTATTCATTGGATACGTTTTAATGAGAATAGTTACGTGAAAACTAGTTTCATTAGAAAAATAGTATGGCTTTTTAATTAAAGTACTAGTTTCCTAAGTTTTTTATTTTATAATTTATCATATATTTGTATAATGTGACAAATTTATCACTTTTTATTTATCCACGATTTGTACCTTTTTTCTTTGTATAATCCAATTCATGTAAGAAACGTAAAACGTATAATTTAAAAAGAAAAATTATTAATCGATTCATAAAAACTTTATTTTTTAATAGCATTCAAAACTTATTACTGTTTTAACTCGGTAACAAAGCATTGTTACGAAGTTAAATTATAATATATATATATATATATATATAGACTTTAATTGCATCTTTAGAAATAAAAAGTTTAAATTAAGGATTTAGCAAATTAAAAGCTCTCATTATCTATGAAATAAGAACAATATTAGAGAAATAAAATTCTTAAAAGTGTATTTAATTTATTTTAATTTTTTTATATTGCAAATAAACTTTGAATACATTGAATCTATTTATTTATTTAAAACGTTATTTTATAAAATATTTTAATTTACTTCAAATATCTATTCAATTAAAAATTGTAAGGAATGTTACAAATATGCTGAAATAAATAAATTAAAATTTTTTTTATATAAATATTTATGTAATAAATTTGTTTTTACAAAATCTATGAGTTTGTATTAAGAATTTATAAAATAAATAATTCAGAATTTTCTAAGAAGTAAATACTTGATCCATTAATTATATTCAAAAATAAAAATAATATTATAAGTATATTTTAAATAAGCATATTTTTCATCATTGAAATTCGATTAAAATAACAATATTAATCATTATTAAAAGAAAAATCTATTACATCTAAAATTAAATTATAATTTCGAGGCCGTCTAATTGCGTCATATTCGATTCAGTCATAGGTTAAAAGTTAATTACAGCTTTTATTGTATATTTACATCTGAAACTAGTTGACGGCTAGGCGTTAAACTTTCTAACAATCAGTTAAGCGTGACATCCAGTCGATCAACCTTCACCCTTCTTACCACTAAATTAAGTTTGGGATAATCAAGAGAAACCGCGAAGGTTGAAACTTTGCATTTACTAATCGAATATACATCGCTGAATACTAGACATTCATAAGCTACTAATTAAAGTTTTAAGATTTTACTGCATTTATAAAATTGCACGTTTTATTATATATTATAATAAATTTATAAATAATTTTAACATTTAACATTATATAATTTGAATAATATTTTACTAATAACAATTTTTTATTAAATATTAACATAAATATTAATAATTAGACTAATTGAATACAGTAATTTAAATTTTAATTTATAAATATTATATAAATATAACAAAAAAGAAAATAATATTTTATAAATTATAGTTTTCAATTGTACGTATGGATGTTTCATGAAGTTATATTTGATAATTTACAAAACTGAATTACTATCATAGTAAATGTGTATAAAATAATTTAGTTAAATGTCTATTTTTCTTTTTTTTAACTGGTCATTTAAAAAGTGTATAATATTATGCTACTTTATTTTCAATAAAAAAGTACATAACTTTTATATAGAAGATATTCAATAAGACCTCTTTTCCAGCGGAAGTGATGTTATACATAATTACAAATCTAATTACATGATTAAAATTATGAAATAAAATTAATTTTAATAGGATATCCTTTGTTTTATTTGTTAAGAATATTTTAATATTTAAATAGAATGCATTTCAAATTTATGCAAAAAACTGCATTCATGTAAACTTGCATATCCTTAGTTATTGTAGCACAAATGACAAATATTATTCGATAACAAAAAAATCTCCCTCTTGTCTAAGCGATGATAATATAGTATGTCTTAACATCAAATATCAGAGATAATCTTGGAAACTTGGTAATTATTACAATTACAGATGATAATATTTTTAAATCATTTTATGTTAATACTGGATCTGTTAACTGAAATAAATATTAATTATTATGTTTAAGTCAATTCTTGAAAAATACATTGTTAAAATAAACGAGAAATATATTATTACTATGAATAGATTTATGTTGAGTATAATCATTTTTTTAAATTTAACTCAAGCAGTAATACACAGTATATGGATGTAAATTTAAATAATTATTTATTATAATTAAATTCAATTTAATAAAAATGCATATTTTAATTATTTTTAAAGTTATTTTCAAAGTAAAATAAAAATATTTTTATAAAATTGATATAAAAGTCATTCGAGAAAAAATTAATAATTAGTCTCAGAAATCATTTTTCGTTTATAATTTTTTAAAAATATTTGATAAATTTAATTAATTATTTATTTAAATACAATTTATTTAAATATAATATTGAGGGTATTAAATTTTGACAACATTTTAAAAACAATGAATTAATTGATAAAACACATTGTTTATTTTTTATAAGATGATAGTATATATAAAAATTTAATTTAAATTAAAGAAAATTTTAAGTAATTAATAATATTTAAATATTTAATTAATGATTCATTTATACGATGTAAATTTTTTAAAAGAAATGAAATTTTCAAAAACAGTATTCATACTTTTTTTGCTATTTACTAATCAGAACTGCAAAGTTATAGATATACAATATTTAAAATAATTTCTAAATTTCTTAAAAAAATTTTTGATAATAATAAAATATAAAAAATAACGTTAAAAAATTATTACTAACAGTAAATAAACATATAATTCAAATTCATTTCAATATACTTTATTATATCATAATTTACTTTCAGAAATATAATAAAAAGTACATTTATTTTATGACGAATTATTTTTAAAACTATAATTTTTATAAATTTATTAACAAATAAGAAGATTATATAACAAATATTTTATATGCCTTTATTATTATCATTTTTTGTAGTTATGAAAATAATCCCTAAACTAATGAAAAAAAGTTTTAATCCTACACAGAACTTGATTCAAATTAGAGTTATTTATTTGTTCTAAATTTTGATATCTAGATGAATTCTGCAAATGACTATTATTTAAAATTTTAATAATTCTGTAAGTAAAATCTATTCAATTACTTATATAAGTTTGGATAACACATTTTTTGTAATACTCATGTAAACGAAGAAAATTATTAATAATGAAATTAATTCGAATTACATTTTACACAATATATTGTTATATTTTTTATTTACTTTTATTTAAAACAGTTTCTTTTTTTAAAAACTTTTATAATGATTTTTTATTAGATTTATTATTATGTTATTTAAAAATTAATTCTAAATTTTAAAAGTTCGTACAGTTTCTATGTAATTACATTAAAAATTTTGACATGTTATTCTTAGGTTATTTACGGTTTGTTTACATAAAATATTTTATAATTATATTTTCTTTATTGATTTAATTTTTTTAAATAATTTTATATCTAGAGCGATGAATTATTATTTTCTAATATTTAGAATAGAAATCGTGCAAATATTTAGAAATGAAATATTAAAATTTAAAATCTTATAGAGAATGGATTTTGTATATATCTTATAACTCAGAATAATTTTAGAAAATTTGGTCAATTTAATATAGCTTATTTTTAGGAAATTTAAAACTTATAAGATTAATATATATTACTATATAATAAACGAAATATATATGTATTATGAAATTCGCTTATGTCGGTTGTGATCAAATTTTTTTATTACAACATTTGTTTTTTTAAGGACAACTGAACGAGAAACTAATACGTTTTTAACGATGTAGGAAAATCCTTATGTATATAGTAGATGAGATTCGTTTAATTAAGACGACTTGAAATAATTTTTGATTGATTTTTATACATATGTTTTGTAATTTAATTTCTAGAGATGGTCGGCTTACAAATTTAATAACAAAATACAATCATTATTTTTGAAATATATTCTACCATTTTATTCTTTTTCTTTTATAAATTATGAATTTTTGTTATTAATTTATATGTGCATGTGTTAAAAATAATTTTAAAACATATGAACTTTGATAGAGTTTAAAAAGAGAAAATTTCAAATCTTAAATAAATAATGTAAATATAAAAATGTAATAAAAAGAGAAAGTTAACGATTAGGATTAATAATATTTTTATTTTTCTGTACTTGTTGACTGAGATCAATGAATATATTAATAATCGAATCGATTTGTTTCAGATCCTTTGTATGAGAAACTAGTCTGGCACAAGTGAGCCATTCATTCACACGTAGTAAAGCTTCATCTTTGTGAAGTAGCAACTTAGCATTATATGCAAGATTACGGATTATATATATTATTTGGTCGTGGGTAAGCCATAGTAGTTGAAAAAAGTCTGACAGAGCCGTTGTCTGCAGAATATTTGAGATATATACTCCCTCTCTTGTATTTATAGATATACTCACACATACTCTCTTTCTCTCTTCTACGTTTTGTTTTTTATTTCTTTTCTTTTATATGATTTGATATATATTTATCATTTATTCTACTATTAATTGTTCATTTCTTTCCATATTATAGTAGATAAAAAATACTTTTAACTATAAAAAAATAGTTATCTGTAAATTCTCAAACTTAATAAAAAAACATACTATGCATTTTCAAAGATTATATTATATTTATATTTTTTATATTTAAAAATGATTCCAATTAATTTTTTTTCAATAAATGTACATTATTATATTTAAATGTGTATAAATTAATCAATTCTCAATGCATTCTTTAATATATCTAAATTACAAAAAATTCATATGAATGTACACATACACATATATATAAAGATATGTGTATATCTGTATAATATGGTCCCTTTTTGTATCAAATAAAACTTTTTAATCATATAGTTTTTTATTTTTTTAAAAAAAAGGTAGTATAATGTGGTAGTCAAAATTTATCTTGATTTGCATTTTTTATTAATATTTCTTCTTTAAACAATATTGTAAAGTAAATTTTTCATATTTTTTCAGAATACATTTTTTCTTATTTGATTATATAAGGTGTATGATGATCTTTAATTATTAAATCAAATTTACAAGATTAAAATCAGGAATTTCTCTTTAAGAAATATTTTTTAGACAATTAAATATAATTGTTATATTTACGTTGATTATCGCATTTAATGTTTTATTAGAAACAAGTTATCAAGTATTATTCGAGAACTGAAATTTACTTAATTTCAAATTTTATTTAAAAATTAAATTATAAATATAAAAAACTCTTAGGCACAAATATTGTTTGAGGGTATAATAAAACATGGATGATTTTATCTGACGTTTCCAAATTTATAGTTTTTTTTTTAAATAAATGGTTACGTTAAAAGTAATAAAAAACAGGTTTGTTAGAGTTTGAACGTAAGTTTTATGCGTTTGCAAATTACATTTCGAAGACTATAAATTTTCATTTCGCTGCATACTAAAGATTTAAGTATAAATATTATATGAATAGAATTGTATAAATAAAAACTATTATTATTAGATAAATTATTATTATTACTGTCAAATGTTTTCCTTTTGATTAATTATAGCACTTAAAATATTTTTGTACTAGCTAAATATATATTTATTCATCTATCTTTGTTCTTACGACTTTACACATTCAGTTATCTATATAATAATAATTATTAAGTTTTAAATTAATTATAATGAAAAAAAATTCAATCACAATAAAATATTGAATTCTATTTATTTGGGATGGTATTATATAAATTTCAAATTCATTATAAATATATATATATACATATTACAATATTAATATGAATATTGATTAAAATATTTAAGATTATTAAAGAAAATATTTAAAAGTTATGAAATCTTATTGCTCATAAAATTTGTATATTTATGTATGCATTAATATTCAGAGATTGTCATTTTAATATTTTATAATTATTTTTGCTATATAAAACATGAATATTATTTTATCAATTAAATACCTTAATTATTTTAATTTAAAATTAACAATATTACATGAATGTTTTAAAATCATATTTTTACATACATTCATTATCTTCCAGTTTTTAATATTTTATTAATTAAAAATATGATTAAGTAAATTAACAAAGCTCTCTTAACATATATTTTTAATTTATCCAATTGTACATTTTATTTGAATTAGCGCATTAATGGAGATTTCTTGTGTATAATAAATAATAGAGATATATTTTGAAATGTTTATTTTTAAATCTTTAAAAATTTCATTGAACTAATAGTAAATGTTAAATTAAAATATCTGTTAATTAATATTTAACACAATGAAATATTTTATACATAATGAATTTTACATTTCACATTATAATTAGGAACATGAGTAGAATACATTAATTAAACAATCAAGAATTAAAAAAGCATTTTAATTAATCATAGATAAATAGAGATAAAATGGATAAGAGCGACAGTTAAATAGAGACATAAAAACAAAAATAATTTTAAATTATATTATAATCCGTTCTACATTTAATTTTGAATATTAAAAAAAAGTATGTTTGATATATTAATCAACTAATTTGATTTGTAAGTTTCCAAATTTGCTTTAAAAATTTATTATGAATTAAATTTGTACCAATTTTTTACTTTTACGAATATCTTAAAAAAATAAGAAATACTTAAAACTTAAACAATATTGTAAATAAGTTTAATTCAAAAGTTATAAAAAGAAAAAGAAAAAACTTCTGATATACATAGTATACTGTATTATTATTATTAATATTATCATTTTACAGAAGTATACATAAATGTAAGATAAATTATTTCGTCATAGAAATATGTTAAAAAGTAAGTCATTCTTACTCTTAGGAGGAGCTGTGGTTAAGTATGATGTCATGTGGTGCGCTCGTCAGTCACTCGTAACTAATAATTATCGTTTAAAATGCCATTTGTAGGATAAGTTATACAGTGATGAAACATGGATAAAATCCTCCATTTAACTCCTTATATCTGTCTATATCAGTCTCTATTACCTTCTCTCTCTCTCTCTCTCTCTCTCTCTCTCTCTGTCTTTCTTTTTCTTTCATTCATATTACATTAGACGTCTAAAATTATTGTTATTCCATGAGACCAAAAATTATTGTATCGATTTTAAAAAATGAGTTAATGAAAGTCCAAAGCAAAAAAGGAATCAATTTACTTCTCAAAGATATTTTTAACTAATAATATTATCTGTTAATGACATTTGAAAATCTTGCAAGATTGATAGTATATATTTACGTACATGTATAATTATAGGTGATTCACTATATGTCTTATCTTTTCAACATAAATGGTAATAACTTACGTTAAATTATAAGAATTTTTTATTGTAAAAATCAATTATTATACATATTTTTGGTACTGTTAGTGAACGTTCTGTATTATAAATCATCAAAGAAATCATAACCCTCATTTCAATATTTGAACATACGAGAGATATGAAGCATTACTAACTTCTGAAAGTGTTCATATTGAAAGTAGAATCATTCAAAAGAATTATGAAGTAATTTGGCTAGTATAATATTCTTTCAAATTTTCTGATTGAATAACACTATATTTATTAAAATAAAATTAAAAAGTTAATTCTATATTGATAAAATTTGAAAAAAAAAAGGATAAATTAGTCTATTGAAATATTATAAATTTTTCCTAAATACTAATTTACAACCTATTATTCATATTAATAAGTTCCATAATAATATTATAATTTTATGTTAATAAATAATTTTATAAATTTTACACATAATAAAAATAAATAAATTCCACTTTGTATCTTATTTTTTAAAGTTTTATTTAATTTAATACCAAAAATTAGTTTTATTTTTAAGGGGTATACTTCAGATTTACTTAATTAAATTGAAAGCATTCTAAAAATTAATTATAGTTTCATAGTTTGTGTTTCGAATACCGGTTTATATGTAAAATCAGGATTTTTATAGCTATAAAAATTATTTTTTAAGCTTATATTCAATCTCAGTATTATAAATTTATATGTATATATTCTTTTAAATATATCTGTCAAATTGATTATGATAATTCGTAAAATGAATAAAAAATTGTGAATATTTTATTTTTTTTAATTACTTACCTTTTTAATATCGAATTTGAATTGACTTATTCAAATTTCATTTTTAAAGTATATCATTCATTTTAAAATGTTTCTATTTTAACAGAGGATTATTAACAAAAATATTAAGAAAGCAATACTAACAAAACACCTTAAAATTGATATATTCATTTCAGATTTATACGATGATTATACAGAGAAGTATTATCAAAGTTTAGTCTATAATACAGTAAAAAAGTTGTCGAGCTCATGTACGAAACCATATTATATCTTAAACTTGAGATATAGCTCGAGGCGACTTCTAGTAAAAACGAGGTCTCCTTCGGTTCCAATTCAAGGACGATAGATTTGGGCATCACACAATCCATGCATTACATTAACATCCACTCACTAGTCACGGTAAGAAAATGGCTACCACAAACATTTACATAATTTTAAGTGTTAAAATAAAATAATGAAAAAAGCTTATGTAGATATAGTAGATAACGATAAAATTAATAGAGGAAAATAGTGAAACATAAAGAGAAATTATACTAAAAAGAGAGATAGAGAAATTAATTAAAAAATAATTTTACTTATTCAAATTAATTTTTATTGAAGTATTTTGCGACTCAACGCTTTGTAAACAAGTTATTTGTATATAATACATCTTCCTCTAAATTTATATTTAATATTTTTCGAAAATTTATTATAAGCATAACTTTTATCATAAAAAATCAAACGTAATTGTAAATATTTCTTCAGCGGGAACCATACTTTTATGTCTAATGATTGATTTTCAATGATAACAATCAAACATATTTTAATAAAATAACTTATAGTTCTAATAAATTTTCGTTTAAACAAAGTGAAATTATTAAAATAATATTTTAGTTTTCTATTCTATATAATATAAATAATTACATTTTTAATTTATAAATAATTTATGAGATTATATTTGTTTATTAGCTTTCAATTTATAATTTACATGAATAGTTAATATGTAAAATCTTAAATTAACATATTTTGAAAATTAATTTTCTAATAATGAAAATTATAATGATCTAAAAACTTTTACATTTTAATTTATATTATATATATATATATATATATATATAGAATAAGAATTCTAAAAGTTATTTTTTCCTATTTATAGTAATTTAATTAAATGTAATATTAATTTCTAAATTTATTCATTTATATACTAACGATTTCATGATATATTCATTAATGCACTGAAAAATACAGCTATAATAATAGTGAATTTGTTTTATTTATAAATTTATAATACTTGAAATTGCGTTTCATATTTTTTTTCAAATAAATTTTCATGTATACAAAATGAAAATAAGATATTTGATTGCAAAGTAAAATAATTCTATATATGTAACTCCTAGTAATTTTAAAGAATAACAATAAAAAATCAAGAAAGAAGTATTATAAAGTGTACGATTTTTTAAAAAATATCTTTCGAAATAATAAATTATTAATGGAAGTAGATACCCATCAAATGTAATTTATAACTTAGAAGTTAATCTTATGTTATATCTAAATAGTATTTATATATATCTTAAATTTTATTATAACTAATGTGTCTAAAAAACAAACTATATATTAAATAATAAATTGTGAATTACATTTTATAAAATTATTATTTCTTCAAAAAATACTGTATCAATCGGAATTAGAGTAAAAATAAAATTTTTTTAATAAAATTATTTATAATAATAATTTGTTAAATTTTATTAAAAGAAATGCAGTGATATATATTATTAAATATTTTCCTATAATATTGATACATTAAAAACATAAATATACATAATATAAAAAAATAATAATAAAACGAATACTTAAGAGTCATATAAATTGTTATTATACGTATTATAATTAACACTTTTTACTTTTTAAAAATTACTTTTTTCTTTATTTATTTTAACGATTATACTAATGAATATAATGTAATAAAATACAATTTTTTTCTAAATCGCTAATATTATAAATGTTAAAAATAAGTAATATAAATAAATTTAAAGTATATAAGATATACATTTTAAATATATGAACAACGCATTAATTTTTTATTAAGAAAATATTATATGTAATTTCATTTCAGTTTCAGAAATTTAAAAAATTTAAATCAGAATAAATAATATCATGTAATATAATATTTCATAATACATCTCTTCAGGTAAAATGAAGTAATAACATTAATTGTTTTTATTTGATATTTTATATAAGTTATATCGTAAAAATATTTTAGAAATTATGTCGATTAACATAGCTGTGTAGATAAAAATCTATTATTGCTTTTCAAATAACTATATTTAAAAACTAGACTATAAATTAAATATTAATTTAATTAACTATAATTCAAATATAGTAATAATATAATAAAATTAATTATAACAACTATAACCAAATATTTATTTAATATTTCACTTGATAAAATTGAATACTTTTGCTTATAAGAGTTGAAAGTGCTTACAATTATATATATGTACTGTAGAAAGATATATAACTAATCTTATGGGTTTTTCCAATGGTTTGTTTATTTACTTAAGTTAATCACGTAATTAAATAAAATATATAATCATGAATGATATTCCATTATGTTTTTATTTAAAATAAATCTTTATTTAAGTATAAGTTAAATTTCATATTTACAATAAATAATGCCATCATTAAGAAATAAATCATCATAAATTATTTTAAATAACATTTAGAGACATTCTGTTTATTATTTATTTATAAATCTTTTAAAAAATTTTGGAATTTTTAATCTTATAAATAGATTTATTGCTCACATGCTATACATACATTGCATATGAACGGTAACTTTGCTGCTAGGTTCTTCTTAACTTATCGATCGGCTGGTCGCACAGCATAAAGGCCGATGTATGACCACTTCACTGTCTCTTGTCTCTAATAGCAGTGTTCTTACGTCACGGATGCAAAGTGACAACCGGTTTTGTGGCACTAACAAGTGGCTTTGGACTTTTTGCCATGATACATTACGTATTCATGTTAAATACATCGCGTATAAGCGAGTGTTTCTTACTCTGCTTATTTATAAGTTTTTTAAAATTATTTTGATGCATTTAAACATAATTTTAATAGTTAATCAATTCAAAATGATTGCAATTGTAATCTATAATATTGATTGTTTCCCGCTTAGAAATATTTAATTTTAAAACACTTTTCAAAAAGCTTTCTGTAATTACATATCACTGTCTACATTATTTCAATTTTTAATCACTTATTCTATTACAAAATACTAAATAAGCATCTTAGACAAATATTTATTATAATATTATATACGTATATATATATTTACTACAAATAGAAAATAGAGAATATAATATAGTACAATTTATACATATTTTTGTATTGGCATTAAAATAAGCAATGATAATATTTAGGAAAAAAGTAATATATAAAATACTGTTCCTATGTACTAAAATAGTTATAAATAATGTAAATAATAATATGTTTTTCGTGTAAGTTTTCTAAATTTTATTAATTTTTATTTCTAATAATATCTATTCTTAAATAAATATTACGTACACTACATTTAAACGATGTTCATTTATGTTGAAATTTAAAAAATAAATTTATATAAATACCATATTACCAAATACAATCATAATATACATATGATTAAATTAAAGATATAAAAATAGACCTTGTTTATGAACTATGAAATGTTTATGTCCATATAAGTATATAGTATATTAAAGAAAAATTTATATTTAAAAATTATATTTATTATATAATAGTACATATTTTGATATTTGCGATTATTAATATCTTATAAATTTTAGGAATAAAAAAAATGTTTCAAAAATTAATTGCATATTACAAGTAATGTAAGTTATTTTATGAATTTTAGATTTAAATGATACTTGCATAAATAATATAAAATTAAAATTTACTTTACCTTTCTGCATTTGACCATGCTCTGCATTCATTTTAGCCTGTAACAGAAAATGCTACATTTTAACAAGTAGAATATATGTTTACATTTTAAAACTAACTTATCAATTAGTACTATTTCTTTTGAAACTGACTCACGTCGTATCCCTGTTTAGCTCCCCTTGTACCACCCCAGTAATCACTTTCTTTGTCATGCAAGTTGCATTGCTGAAAAATTCAATAACAAGATTAAGCCATTAATTAAAAAATCAGATTATAATTAACATGAATATATTTATTGTTTTTTAATATATTTTTCAAGTATTTTCCAATAAATAATACAAATTAAAAATATTTCACAATATATTTATAATTTACTCCATAGATATTTGAAATGATAAATCATTTTAAAATATATTTTTAATAAAGAGCAATAAAAATAATTAAATACTGATTTATTTTTTTTTATTTTTTTAATTTGCATAAAAATAAATAAAACATTTAAAGATAATGAAAACAAAAGTACATAGATATAAGTAATATTTATGACTTATAATTAGCACATTTGATACTACATATATTTGTTTACCAAAAATAATATTAATTAAATTCAATAATTACATTAGTTACAACAATGTTTGAAAAACGAAAATATTACATTTGAAATCAGTTTGTAAGAAGGGTGTTCAAAGAATTAGTCATGTAAAAACAATTAAAAATTTATTTTGATAATCATTGAGTTTTTATTTAAAACTATAGATAGATTAATTGATTTAACAATACTTACAAAATGGTTTGCGAATAATTATTTAAATAATAATAATTTAGTTTTTATAATGACACACATCAACAATTCATACACTATCTTGCAATCATGCTCATAAATTATTTTCATGCAAAGATTTTTTTTAATTTTTACATCTAAAAGAATAAATGTTATAATAGCGTAAAATTATATTTTAACTGCTTCAATATTAACCATCGTAACGACATTGGGATATTATTCATTACTCTGTAATATATTATTATAGTTGAGATCATATTATAAATAAAAAATGTTTGAATCTATTACTCTGAAATTGTAAAGAAAAATATTACTAAATACTAATTCACAATTAAAAATTTTGAATGTATTCATTTAAAGTAAATAATTTTCGGTAATAAAATGACATAATGCAACTAAAATTACATATCAAAACTGACCATACCATTATTAAACAATTATAATGGTGCAAATTTTCTTCGATGGAATTCGAATAATGTGTAATTGTATTATCAGTTGAAAATTACTCATTGTATAATAAAAAGAGTTTATGTTTATAATAAGGGGAATATGAATTTAACAATAATTATAAAATCGTCTAAAATTAGTTCAAATATAAGTGTAAGGTAAAAAAGAGAGCTAACCAGTTTGTAGCTATTCGCTTCAAAGAAAGTTATTTTCTATTAGTGCACTGTTTATATGTATATGCATTTGTGTGTATTTATTTGTATAGATAGTATATATTATTCTATTTCAAAAGCATTTTATTCGTTTATTTAACCAGTGAATGCATCTTTTTGAAAACAATGGGTATATAAAATTACATTCTTATGTATTTTTAAGTATCATATTTTATGTGATTTAAAAACTTGCAAACTTAATTTAATTAAATTATTTTACACATAAAGAGATATAATATTTGTAAAAGTTATCTTTTTTTTATATATAAATTGATATTTAAACTAAAATTTAACGATTTAGATATAAATTTTCTTTAATAGTATGACATGTAATGATCCTATAATTAAATGTTCAAAGATATAATTTATATAACTAGTGTATCTATTTCTATTCATTTAGCAATGGATGAATTAATAAATAGAACACATTATGTTTTTTCATTTTTTTATAAAATACTTCTGTAACTGTTTCTTCGTCAATGATTTTATTCTGAATTTTTTAATTATATACTTAATTATAAAATAAAAACCAAAATATTTTAAAAGTGTGGCAGGGAGGATTTTTTCTTAAACTAATTTCATAATTTCTTTAAAATTATAAACATATTTTCATTCTCTTTGAATGTATTGTCTGCAGGCAAAAGTATGGATAAGAACGTTGGTTCATGAAACACTGAAACAAACCTTAGTTTCTTAATTTCTCTCTTTATATATATGTATATATTAAATTTTATTATTTACAAAAAAGGTTTCAAAGAAGTTTAAGATATATCGGTGTCAGAGAGTAGTATACTAGAGAAGTCCAAGTAAGCATAAGAGTGATAAAGCGAATATATATATATATATATATAAAGGGGATTCCCTTTAAGTATTACTAGAGGTCTGCGCTACAGGTGGTTATTATACTAACTGTAATCATTCGTATGAAAAAATCTTGGATAACGGTGATTGATCTAATGATACGCATTTTTAACGCATTTTATTGGAATTTCGAATTAAAGCCATAGAGTGATAAATAAGTATATATAAATAAATACAGATAAATTAATAAATACACACACGCAAACATGCTTCCGAGTGCATATATATACATATATTCATACAGAGAGAAAAATAAAAAAATAGATAATTATGTGTGAGATAAAAGAAAATAAGAATATAAAAAGCGTGGGTGAACGATGCCATAAATAAATATTGAATGAAGTTCGGAAACGAGAATGAAAAATATAAAAAGTAAAGAGAGTTAGAAGAACAAATATAAAAATAGATACTTTTAAAAATGAACATTTTCCTGTAAAATCGTAAAAAGAAATTGTAAATATGAAAGATTTTTCGGCCAGTATCAGGAATTGTATTATTGGTTACTAAATTTTAACAACTACTAGTTTGCATATGTATGCTTTATTAAATTCGATTGTTTAATAAAGAATAAAAGAATAATGCAGGTGAGACTAATTTAATTTTTCATATTTCATATTTTTTATGTAAAAATATCAATGTATTTTTTTCTATTTTCACAATATTATTAACTTACTCATTATGAAAAAAGTATTTTATTAACCTTATTAGATTTATTTGATAAGTAATACACATTTAATTTTTTATCTATCTAATGATTTGACAAAAGAAAATATTTCTTATGATAAAGATTATATATAAAATAACGTTTTATATAAACTGAAAAAATGTTTGCATAAAAAATATATCCTCGCATTAATGGTTATTGTTACGCTAACTTATCTAGAGAACCATTACATTTTATCTAAACTTTAACAGTATCTATTTTATTATTTTCAATGAAAATAAATAAGATAAACAACAAGGCACAAAACAGAATTAGAGATAGAAATTCGTAATCGAAACAACAACTAGATACACAATGCAAATTGATAAGTGCAGTATTTAAAAAAAAAAAGAGATGAAAGATGAAGGCGCAAAAATCTTCAATTTGTATCACCTTAACTTTTATTTCTGTCTCTCCCTCTTTTTCTTGCTCTGTTTAACCCCAACCTTTTCATAAACTGTTTTTCTTTGCTTACGTATTTCTCGCTCATTTTTGCTTTTTATGTTTTTATTATTTTTTATGTTTATATTTTATTTACAAAGAGTTGTATCTCGAATAATATATAAGTATTTATTACTATTTCAAATAATTCGTTCGTGTAAATTTAAATAGGTAAGACTCATTTAGTATCATTAAATTTTAATATTAACTAAAATGACAGTTTGTATTAAAAAAACTATTTAATTACACTTATCTAATAAATCATTATACTTAATATGAAGAACTACATTTATTGTCATAACTATTATATAAATATAATCCTGAAATGGGTGTTTATAATTTGATTAATTTAATGGTTAATAACTTTTTTGTAATTACGCAACGATAATAGTAGAAAACAATACAAGTAAAATAATAATAGTAGTGATAATAATAATAATAATAATAATAATAATGGTAGTGGTGGTCGATGTGTCTATAAAGGGAAAGGTACACTTGCGCACATGTCTTGTATTATATTTTGCTCAAGCTATTGTTGCTGCTTGTTATAACAGAAGAGGTAATGTTAGTTTATACGATACACAGAGAAAAAGAAAAATTAAAGAGAGAAAGAGTCAGAGATCTGTTAGGGGTGGTGGTTAGAGCAATTGCCGAAGAGAGCAGTCGATAGCAAAAAGATCCCGACGCCTGGCTTGTAGTCATTGGAAACGCCAGGGGTTTCAAGGTGTCTATCCTTTTCTCTCTGACTTGCTATTCTCAAATCATGCAGAAAAAAGAGAAAGATGGAAAGAAAGCGGGTAAAAATACTCAAAAAATATAGAAAAGATATAGTAAGAGAAAAGAACGCGCGTGCGCGCATAAAAGAAATAGATATAAAAGTAAAAAATCAAGAATAGTAAAAAGTTTGTCTTTTGTTTACTATACATATGAATATCTGCAAGTTCAGCATGTATGTGCTTGAATACTGAGTTTATATGTGTATATATAAATTCATCTCTTTACTATTACTTTTTTCTTTGGCCTCTCATAACTTCATATACTAATTAATCTACCTCTCATAACATATACAAATCTATATATATATATATATATATATATATATATATGTGACAAATGCACACAGCTTGTGAGAAAATCGTTACGAAAGTATTTATATTTTTCTTCTATTAATCTTTATTCAATTACATTTTAGCAACCTTCACGTTATAGTATAATGACAATGAGGTATAATGAGAAAAAAGTAAATTACACAGAAAATAATGAACGAAAAAACAAGACAATGATTATAAATTAGCAAAATGGGAAGCGTATAATAATGAAGCATCGAACGAGAAGTGGCTGTAAAAATGCAGAATTACCTAACAAACAGAATAAAAAATTGTCATACGTATGAAACAGAAGAAAGTGGTAGTATTTATGGGTTGATGATTAAGAGAGAGGGGGGAGAGGAAAGAAGTCACTTCGTGAAAAAAACGAGTGACGAAAAGAGAATGCGTTTTGAAAGAAAAAGAAACAGAGCCAGCATCGTGCACATGCGTGAGCGTCCATCCGAGTATACGAACTGCGACGTATTGATCAGCAAAAGAACGCTACGACGCCGGGAATCCTTGCGTGCTTGTTTTTTCGGTATTTTCTCTCTGTTTATGTACTTCACATAGCGGTGTTCCTCGTGAATGTTACCATTTTTCCCTCGTATGCAAGCAAATATCCGCATATAGATGTACACAGGTTATTGTACGACTACACAAGGTTGTATTCATAGGAATATAAGAGAGAGAGAGAGAGAGAGAGAGAGAGAGAGAGAGAGAGAGACAGATACAGAAAGAAAGTTTTTGCTGGGACGTTATGACCTAGCTCATCGAATGACATCAGGATTGGAAGGTTCACTTATCTTTGCTAGCGAATATAAATAGCTCAAGAACTTAAGGAATGTGTAATAATCGCCTTAAAAAATGAATTCAAATAAATATAACATTTTTTCTGATTAAAAGAATATTGTATATATTATTTTAAATTCTTATCTCTAATACATTTATATAATAATAAATTTATCCAATGTATCCATCTTTTACTTATTTTTTGCTTGTCTCTTTCGCTGTCTCTCTATAGATCTCTCACTGCCTTTACTATTTTCAGTGAATTCAAGAAAATTAATTTAAGTAATTTATTTAGAAGTATTTGAATGCAAAATTTCTAATTAATACATATTTGTTTTTGATTTCACAAATAAATATAAAGATATATTTATGCCTACATTATCTTCATAATCTTAATATTTGAGAATTATTCAAATAAAATACACACCTTTATTTTATGTTGGAGTACAGTAACTTCCAATAATTATTTTAATTATTGAATTAATTATTAATTATTATTGAATTAATTATTGAAATATGTTTATTCAAAACATGTAATTGTTATTATGTTTCAAATATATTATATCAGTTTTTGCTATATTTTTAACTTTTTCTCATAAGTTTGATTAGCAAAGATTATTTCAAAGTTCAATTATTTTGTACTTTTCCAAAAATCATATTTTTATAACGAAAAGTTAATACATTGCTAGTATTATAAAAAAGCTGATTTTTTACTTTATTAAATTCACATTTTATATTTTCATTAGAAAGTAAATGTTACGAGAGAAATATACATTTTTTTAAATACATGTGATTTAATAATACATTCAAATTCATAAATCAAAAATATCTCTAAAGTTTGAAGAATATATTTTTATAATTAATAAGCTTAATATTATTAAGCTTAATTATTCTGTTATTAAGTACAATATAAGTACAAATATAACAGATAAATATTTAAATTTTTATTTTGTAGAATATAAGTTATATACTAAATATTGAATATTAAGTAAGTCCATCCTTAGTAAAAGTTAAATATTAAAAAATTGTCTGTTATATTATTTTTATTAAATTCTATTATGCAATTAATAAATTTATGAACTAATGCAATATTAGAAAATATATTTAAATATTATCAAATCTGTTGAAAAAGAATGATAATTTTTAAAGTTTTGAAACATTTTTTTCAAACATGTTCAAGAGATTTAAAGATGTTAAAAATTGATAAGAAATTACACTATTATAATAAGCTTGAAACCTATATTACAAGATTAGTTTAATTTTATGAAAAAGAATACAAAGTTACTATTAATATCATTTAGTAACGATAAAAATAATCGAGATAAGGAATATATATATGTATATAGGAAGGTACATAGGAATATATATACATATAGGATACATAGATAGAACATAAGAAGGTAGTAAATAATGTTGCTTGTTAAAAATTTTTTTGATATTTCAAAAGAAGTAAGAAATAAATGGGAAAATTAATATTTCAAAACATTAAAAATTGAGGTTATAGACTAATACGTTTTGTTATTGTAGATTGTATTTATTAGTAATTATTTAAAAGCGTCTTTATTTTGTTTACATGCAATAATGATCTTAATAAGATTAAAAAGTTATAAAAATGATTTGTTTAATTTTTTGAAAGAAGAACTCTTTATAAATATAAAAATAAAAGTTGTACTAAAATTTTGAAAATTCTTAAAACAGCTGAAAAAGAAAAATAAAATATCGCTTAGAATATTTCATTAAAAATGTATAAGAAAATAAAATAATTAATAATCAAATTTAAATTAATATATTTATGTATTATATTACGTAATAATAATATCATATTAATGTAAATTTTATAACCTCATAAACAAAGAAATATTATATATTATTTTTGTGTATTTTTTTATTGATTTAAATTTATTATTTTAACGTTAAAAATATATTAGCGTTATAATATTATTTTATTTCAATCGTTAGCTTTCAAATCAAGTAACAGATTATTTAATGTATTCGATGAATTTTTGTTAGTAACATTAGATAAATATTAAGAATTGTTAGTTCTTAATAATAATAATATACATAAAAATAAAATAATGGCTATGATTTATCACATATATTTTTATAAAAATAACCAATAATTATTTTTTTACGATTTTTAGCTCAAAGATATGAATTGGATGTAAATCGTAAAAAATAAAGGCAACCAAATTATAAACATATAATAAATTATAAGCTACTGTAGTTACAATATTTAAAAGTAGTCAACATTGAAAGTAAAAATTGAAATAAATGAAAGAAAAAGTTAGAAAAACTATTAACGTATTATATGTATTGGTAAACGAAAAGCGTTTATTCGGTAATGATGTAATTGTGCAGAAATCTGTAATAAAGAATATTCAAATTCAAAAAAGTAACATTGAAAAATAACAAACTAATGCAAACAAAGAAATAAAAACATCATTTTATTCATTTTGAGTATTATGCAAATTCTAAAGTAATAATTTAATTTTTAAATGTCAATAATCTTTCTCTTCTTTATCAATAATTTTTCTCGGAACTCTTCTTTTCGTTTATTCTAAAAAATGCTTTAAAAAAAGATTCAGACTAACTTGATAAAATTAGAGAATATGTTAAACATATATAATTTTATTAACACGTGATAGTTATATTTTCATTATCAGCTTGTTTGACTTTTTGTTTGAAAACATAATCAGAGTTATCACTTAAATATAATATAGAAATGATGAATTTTAAATTATAAGGAGAGTTAGAAAATTCTGTACCATCTTTTCTATGCATATAACCTCGTACTGAAATTTGAAGCATACTTCTAATCTCCCCCGTACATATGTTCCCACAGATATTAGTATATATATATATATTTTTGTGAACATTTTTTTCACGGTACGTCAAAAAAAAATACTACTGCTTAGGCACCCTTGGAAATAGTAATTTCCATGTAAATATACGTTTTTTAGGTTAGTCTCATTCTCATACATTTACTCCTCGGTTACTACAAGTGTACACGTGTTCATTTTATCTCATGTGACGTTCACGCTCAAGAACAGTTTAACTTTATACACATACAGTAGATTGTATGTTGTGTTGATGAGAGTTAAAACTAAGTCATTTAAAATCATAGGCAAAATAAATAAAATTTAACAGCTATGTGAAGAATCTTGATTCATATTTCGACATTTGTGTACAGGTTATTAGAATGATTTTAAACTTCTTTTTATTTTAATCACGATCTTCTATATTCATACATTATATAATTTAGAATGCAATAAGTTTGAATAATTAATCACAATGTAAACTTAATTTTATTTAGGCATAAATATAATTATCTAATAACATGATTTAATGTTTATTATTCTTAATTAATTTATTACTGCAAATGTATTAAGGATAAAAATAAATTTTCTTAAATAAAAAGATATAGATATTTTCTTCCATTGCTTATAATTTCTACTATAATATAACAATATTATATTTTAATAAAACTTTGTTTCCATAAAAAAAACTCTTAATCATCTGTTTTTTATTAACATTGACTAAGTTTAATCTAATGAATAATAAACCGTAAGCCTTAATAGCTTCAGATCATCCTATATTCGTCATCAAATAATAAAATTAAAACTTTTATTACTAAAATTAAACTGTAAAAAAATTTTTCCAAAGTATTATTTTTAGAAGCATTAAATAAACGTGATAAATTTCATTCTCGTTAACAAAAATTACCTGATGATAATTTATAAAATTTTTTTTACGATCATTACATCAAACATTTATTTTTATCGATATATGTAAGAAAAGAAACAATATCGATATAAATAAATAAATAATAAGATATCAAGAAAATTATTTTAATAGTTTTTAATAAAATATATATAAAATAATCTAACGCTGTTTATTATTAAATTTTATATTCTATAATGTTTAATAATACCAGTTAATGTTTTTTAATTTGCAAAACTGTTAAACACTTCCACCTTGCTTAATCCACCCATTCTCTTTTATTTTTGTCTATTTTTTTTCTCTTTGCTCATTCAATATTTTTTGTTTATTCTTTTTTTCTTTTATATTTCATTCTTATAATTCTTTGTTTTTTTATTTATTATATTTGTGTGGTTTGAAAAAGTGAAATAAGCTCAAGTTCTGATATTGAGTCTGTGAGAATCTTTTTTATGACTGCGCCTTCAAGTTAAAAATAGGACTTAAAATGAGAGTTCGACGCACCCAGACCACTTTTTCTCTGTAATTCCCTTTGAATCTTGATATTTTTCGTGGTCATATAATAGTTCATGGGCTTTGTATTTGAATCTGCAGTAAAATTTTTACAAGTTTTTCATTTCGATCCTTTATTCTTCCTATGTGTCTTACAATTCTCCTTCTTGACTCCTTTATCATTTCAAGTCTACCTAATGAAAGAATGCTGTTTGTGGTTCTTGATTTACAGGAATGAAAGAGAGAAAAAAAGAAAGAGTGAAAATAGGGAAAAATGAAAAAGATGAAAGTTGAATAATTCGATATTAGACAAGATGTAGCTTTAGTTTCTCCACTATTCCACTCAGCCTTTTCTTTATTTTATGGCACATTCGCAATCTTGCACTTGTGTTTTTCTCTGTCGCGACCTGGTGGGGAAAACCATAAAAATGACTTTAAACACACACGTCTGTAAAACGTCTAGCAACGTTCAATTACAGCGTATTACGTCTCGTATTTAAAATGCAGCGTTTTGTTTATTGATGTAATCTATTATATTCACTCATATATATCTATAATAATTTTTTATATAAACAAATAAATTCACTTGTTTATATTTTTAATTTCAAATTTTTTTAAATACATCATACTATATATAATAAAAATGTAAAATACTATAAATAAAAAACTCTTAATAACTTTGATTTTAATTAAATAATATTTGCCTTTATATCGATATTAAATCTGAGAAAATGAATGAGTATATTAAGAATAGTATGAAAACATTTTTAATAAGAGATCGTATTTTAGAAAAGATTTTATTTAATATAAAAATATAATAATAATAATAAAGTATTATATAATAAAATATTGCATTATTATAGTATTCGTGTATTAAATTACGTATAATAAGCTCATTACGTTACCTAAATTGAAGATGCCTCCTCTTCCGAATCGGAAACATATTCAGCAGTGCCGTAACACTTGCAAAAAATAACTTCTGTGTAAACGAATGAGCAAATAATATGATCACGCTATTAATAGAATTAATCTTATTTTTCTAAATATTATTTTTAGATATAAAAGGTTCAATATTTTAATATTAATATTTTACTGTAACTAACCATCAATAATTTTATAAACATTTTATATTTAACTAAATAACATAATTTTTAAATTGTATATGATAAGTTTCCTATATTTGCATACATTTGGTTATTACTGTGTCAAATACAGGATATTCTCCATAATAATAATTTATTACTGTTCAAAAAAACTCATATATTTATGAATATTTGAATATAAATTACTTATAATAGATATAAAAACTTACATTGTATAAATGTATTATATATTATGATTATAACAGTTATTTAAATACTGTATTAACAATATACAATATTATTAATAAAATATATAGAGTGGCTGTATGTTGTTTATAATGCCTAGGAGTTATATTTATTAAATTTCAAACTGAATTAATTAAATGAGTTTATAGTATTAATTAATAATTTTATATGGAAAAAAATTTTTTTAAATAATAAAAGAAATTTTTTTTAAGTCAAAATTAAAAATTTTTAATTATTTCACTAAATAATAAATCCAGATATTATAATAGGTTTATATTAATTTATATTAATAGTTATGTAAAATTAGTTATAATAATATTCATAAATATAACTTTATATATTCTGTCCTCTTTCTCTTACATTTCTTTACGGGTATTTCTCTAACTTCCTTTCTCTCTGTTTTAATCAATTTTTCTATTTTTCTACTTTTAATTTTCTAATTTTTTATCAGATATTCTCGTAAAAAATAATGGACTAAATCAGATTTTTTTATCTCCTTCTGAAATTTTACGTCTTTGAGTATATACATATTCATAAGTAAAAATATCAGAATAGTTAAGAAAATGCAATTTAAGAATGTGAAATAGAGAAGAAGAATAAACGTCTCATGGAAAATCCTAGTGTTAAGAAAAATTAGAGAAGTAAAGTGCAGAAAGTTGTAAGAGAACAGAACGAATGGTAGTTGCAATAGATAAATAAACAGAGAAAAGAGAGGAATAAAGGAGAGAAAGGAAATAGGCAGACAGGGGTGAGTAGGTCAAACTTTACGGTTCCGGTGTCTAGACGCTGTTCCGCGATCCGTTCAGTGCCGTAAAACCGTTTTAAGGGGCTGTTTTTCCGGCGTACTTAAACGAAGAGGGTCGGGTGTTCTTTTATTCTTCCTACCTCTTTTTTTATTTTACACATACATCGTATTCTTTTTTTTCTCGCTCATTCATACTTCTTTCTCTTTCTTTTATTCTCTCTCTATGTTCTCTTAAACTCTTTCTCTGTTTAAAGAATATATAATAATAAGGTAGTGCATAAAATAATTATATTACGCTTTAACTTAACTGCAAAATTATTGAACTATCTCCTAACTTATCTTGAAAAGCTACATATTTTTATTTTTTAAAGATATATATCATTATCTTTAAGTAATGAAATTGTGAATTTATTTACTTCACATAAGCTCAACGTTTATATTAAAAAACAAGTAATAAGTATGGATAAAACAGAAAATCTTTATGTACCATTTGATTATATTTTAATTATAGAAAAATTGTCGTAATTATAAGTAATATTTCTATACTAGTGATTTGAACATAAAGTTTCCATAATGGTTTTAACATATTACATTAATTACTAGAATTACTACAAAAAAGCTTTTTTCAAAAGTCAAAGTATAAAATATATTAAAAAATAAAAATCTTGTACTTTTTAGAAATTTAAAGCATATCAAAAAATCAAAAGTTGTTTAATCAATTTATTTAATATCAATTTATTAATTTCATTTAAAAAATCATTTGATTAGAGTAATCATTCAATCATCAAATATTAGATATACTATTATTCTAAAAGAAAAATTATTTACTTCAAATGAGAAAGATGTACACAAATACAAAAAAGAATGATACAAATTTACATAAATAGGAAAGTTAATAGAAGAAGAATATACGATTCATTTTTGTAAAAAAATAAATAAATAAATACAAACATATATCACAAAGAAAAAGGAATTTGTTGTTACTTGAAAACATAGACGATATAAGTATGTCTTCTATTAATTAACAAATAAAATTTTAAATTTCAATGATATTAGAAGCTATTTATATGTTCCTACTGAATATTGAGTTGTAATAGCACCTTCTGAACGTTGGAACGACTGTAAACGCTCTGTCACCTAGATACAAGCATAGCTAGTAAACTAGTACAGTTTTTAATAATTGAAGTACTTTATTTATTTCACTCACTTGTGTGCACTTTCTCTTTTTTTTCTCCCTTGTTTATTCTTTCACCCTCTCTCGCTTATTTTTTTCAAATTAATGGTTAGATAGATCGATGAAAGTATAAAATGTATAAATAATATGCCTGAGCTTAAACATAAGAATAAATTTTTTTTTTTATATATACATTACCCAACGTGTAATATTAAGGACTATATTGCTCTTTATACGAGAATACATAATTATTTTTAATAAAAATCTGAGTGATTTGACTTTCTTAAATACGTGTAATTAACCATTATGATTGTAATAAGTTGTTCAATATCCAAGGATATCTACTAATATTTCAATGAATATATTATAACTAAATCATTGAATATACAGCTTTTTATCGAATTTTAACAATAATATAAATTTAGTTTTTTTAAAAAACAATGATATTATTTATATTCATGAAAAAACCAGTTTTTCTTTAATTATTTATATTCAAAATATCAAGACTTTGAAATTTGAATAGTTTTAAATGTATTGAAAAAACATTATATCTACGGTAGTAATGTTAATAGATATCTTTATATTAATAATTTATCTTTATATTTATTATTGTAAATTTTCATATACCAATTAAAATTAAATTAAAAAAAGAATTTTTTCCCAAAAAATAATAATTTGATCCATATTTACTATTTTTAAATAATTAGTTGCAAGAAATATTTCATTAATATGATCATCTCATAAAATACTTTTATGATGATAAACTACATGTTAAAATTTCGAAATTTTAAAGTATTTTATATAATATTTATAAGAATTTTATTTATTTCAAAATTAATTAAATTTAAGAAGAAATATGTATATTCTTAATAATATGAAAAAAATTAATTTTTATACTTATGAATTTAAATAAAAATAGTATCGTTCATACGATTAAAATAAAGCTATTATTTCCTTATCTAAGTTAACATCAATAAAAAATAAATTATATTTATTAGCAGTATTAAAAGTTTTACTAAAAAATAATTTGTCAGATAAATAATTGGAGTGCTTTTCAAACCACAGTTTCCACCTATGTATTGTAGCTATCTTTTTTGGTGAATATTGAAGAGCCATGGAAATGGTAAGAATTAAGAAAATCTTCTTGAAGAGAAATAACTATTGATTAAAAGTAAAAGAGAGTGAAATGAAAATAAAGATTAGGCATTTAATTTATAGAAACTACAAAATAACATCTTATTAGTAGGTGGGGTGGGAGTAAAAACTTTACCATGTTCATAATGTGATGTCGCTATACGTACATATATTTTAAAATAAACAAAATGACGACTATTCATGAATTAAGACCATCAATCCTGGTTCTAAAAAAGAAAAAGATGTAAAATGGTATTGATTTTATAGAATATATTATGAAAAAAATGCTGATTTTTTACGTAATGGATATGTAGCTGGATAACAATACATATATTGAATTCTATATACATATTGAAGAATAATGGATAAAATGAAAAACAGAAAAAAATGAAGTTGTACAAGTAAAAGAATACAATGAATCGTCTTTAATTTTTTTTATGATTACAACGTGGCTCTGTCAACTTTTAAGTGTTGTCTTCTTTTCTCTTCAACCTTGTTCGTTTTCTCCATTTTCTCTCTTTGAATATCTCTCGCCCTTCCTCATTTATCCACTTATTTTCCTCTCTTCTCCCTCTTCCTATTTCTTTCTCCTTCTATTTCTCATATCATCATACGTCTCTTTCTGTAACATTCTCTCTTGCTCTCGAGTTCCGCACTTTCTTTTTTCCGGGTCAAATATTGATCCCAATATTTCTTTTTTTGGACTGCGCACCACGTACGTATCTGAAGAAGCATTGCTGCAAAGCTATTACGGTTCGCGCTTCAGCTATGTTCGTGTTCACAGTTACAAGTAAAACACATTTGTGTAAGTGTCAGCACAACGAATAGAGTTATCCATTTCTTTTTTGTTCTTCTCGTTCTATCTTGCCCAATGCCGAATTGTAAGGATTCCAAAAGAGAATAGGAAAGAAAATGCAAGTGGGAACCAAGATCCCAGCCAAACCCAACCAGTTCAATGACTTTGCCAAAAAAGAAAAAAGTATATGAGTATTAAGGAAAGGTTTATTGTGAAGTACATTCATGGTTACAATTTTTTCTTCTATAACTGGTAAACTTGACTAATATTATAAAATATCTGCCAAAGTATCGAGCTTTTGTTCTGGATAACTTACAGTTATTAAAAATAAAAAACACAACTTTTATTCAAAATTCCACGTGTTTTACTTCATTAATATCTATTAGTTTTCTAACGTTTTAATATATACCAAGTTTTTTATATAAATTTTATTTTTATTATGTAAAAATAAATAACAAAAAACGTACAATATTTCAATAAGTTAATGAACTTTTATAAACTAAAAAAATAATTCATTTTTTTTACTAATACGATTTTGTCAACGTATAAATACTTTGAATATGGTATCATTTAATTATAATTCTATTTATTTTATAATAAATACATATTTTATAATAATTAAATGGTTAATTTAAATTTTCGTGTCAACATCGGATATACTATTGTAAATTTATTAAATATGTAAAACAAACTGTGAAATAAAAGTAAGCATCAAATAGTTAAAAAAAATCCAACTTATTCAGTTTTATTGCTCATTTAAACATTTACAGCCTTCTACAAAAGAAATTGTCATGATATTTGAAAAATTCATAGAAATGTATTAATTTTATACATTGCTCAATATTTAAAATAAAAGTAAGGAAAATACTTATGAAGATTTTAATATGTCGACAGGATGAGACATCGTGTGATACGAAATACAACCTTCATGTAACTCGCTTGAATTGACATCAACGAATTAAGTGTAAATGACAATGTCAGGTCTATTTTTCATTGAATATTTTATACGTGGTCACGTAAATAAGTGAGTATGATCATCAGTTGTGAGCTATTAATAGAGAGAAGAGATTAGAAAAATCATCAAATAAATCTAACAGCTAACTACGTATTGCATTCAGGTGTAATAATTATTTTAGAGGATTATTTTATATCAATAAAATGTTATTATTATTTTTAAAAATTCGCATTAATTAGATATAATAATGTACTATATTATCTGAATCATAATATGATGAAAATTTAACATAAGCATACAAATTTTATTTATTTTTATATAAATAATATCTTACTATGGTTACATATGACGTGAAACAGTTCACTTATATAATTTGATACTATAAAGTAAACTCGGTATATTATTTTGATTTCTTAGAAGTTTACCTTATGATATTAATACTGAACGGTAGTGTGTTATAAATTACTAAAAGACACAGTATGCAGCCAAACATTCACAAAACAGAAATATGACAACTCTGGATCAATTATATATAAAAACGAAATCATAAATTACAAAATAAAATCGGACTTAGAATTATTTAGTAAGCCACTGAATACTGAGGATCGTCTAAAACATCTCATTTATCAGACAAGGACTTCTCATAAAACTTTCCATCATTCAGAGACTTCTAATAAAACTTTCTGGAAAAACATATCTAGAAATATTACCATTAAATTATCAGCCAAAAGAAAATAATTATTAAAATAAGAATTAGCACGAGTTGTTTGTACAAATAGTATTATAATCTCGGGAGTGTTCTTTCTTTCATACTTTTAATACGAATAAAAGTAGTTTATGTCTTATTAAAACAACAATATAACTGTATTTAATAAAATCTATATATATATATATATATATATTTAAATCATTATATATTTTATTATGTGTTATATAAAATAAAAAATAGCCACTGAAAATAATTTTGTATATAAATAAGATTACAATTATGTCTTGAAATTAATACTTTATGGAATACTTTTTTGATAAAACTTCTGTCTTATTACATTATAATAAAATTAATATTATTACTATGAAACAGCAAATATTAATTATTTTAAATTATAAAACACTTGATTATGATAACGATAATGTATATAATTATAGATATATGCATTAGTAAATTAATTATTTATAATTGAAGCAATTACTTTTTATATATTACATTTTATAATTTTATTGAAAAATCATAAATCAAAATATATTTTACTATATTGTTATATATATAATATGCATTTAAATTTAAAAATATCAAACATTTTAAAAATTAAAGTAATAATATAATTAAGTTAATTTTAGTTAAAAAGTCTAATTAAGTTTTTCCAATTTTTAAATTTACTTATACAATTTTCTTTGTAAGAAAAATTCTGACGATTCATCGATCACGCGATCGGAAAAAATGGCTGTCAAGCACATGATTGTGATAGATGATGCCTTTAGAAACCATTCGATATAACCTCACACCTTTTTATTTTTCCATTCTCATCCACATCTATATCTATACATTAGGATAATGCTCTTTCACTCACTAACATATTTCTGTATATAACTTACACACATTTTCCTCATAGTTTCAACAACATCGTATTGCTATACCTCATTTTTTCTTCATATATACGCAACGCAGTTCCCATATCACCGATTCGAAAATTCAAATTCCATCGTCATTAATAATAATTAAAGAGACATCACTGAACGCGATTCTTTCTGCACTATATTTTATGGGACTAGTCCTTCATACTCACGCTTTCGTCTTTTTTTCTCTCACTTAAGACCTGCTCATATATTTTTTATCTTCATTTCTCTAGGTAGTTGTAAAACCTGGTTTAGAGAATCCATCAACATGCAAGAGCGTGTAACACCCTTTTATTTTACCTGAGGTCTACAATAGCGTGAGACTATAGTTCCTTTGTATTTCACTTTCTCCATCATCTGCATATGCGCCCCTTTATTTTGAGCGAACACCATCGTGTCATTTTTGCTATCACCTTCTTTTTACTCTTATACTAGACTATACTGCATTTTATTTCGGTACTACTTTTTACTAAATATTTTTTTAATCTTGGTAAATTATTTTATTTTAGGTATCTTAATTTTTGTCAAGATAAAAATTTACATTTTTATAATATTAATTTTACAATAATTGGATAAGAAAGTAAATTTCTTTTAATTAGTTTGTTAAACATTTATTTCTATAACTATATCTCTTTTAATTGTCTTTATTCTTTTAAAATTTTTAATTAAGTTTTATGATTTATTTTATAAAATTTATTGTTTGATTATTACGATGATTTATCATGAATTTAAATGTACTTTATTATTATTAAATTTATTATTAATTCAAATTAACATAAATTAAGTTAATATTTTTATTATTTGTTACTTAATAAAGTATTAATATGATAAAATAAAATACTATAAAATTAAAAACTGAATTAAATCTATATATTATATTTGATATTAATAAAGTAAATATTTTTTATGCATAATATTCATCACAATCATATAAATTACTTTTAAATAACGTAAAATTTTTGTATTATAATATAATAAATTATTTATTTTATTTTATTTTTTTCATTTAACTTATAATTAAAAGAATTTTTCGACGAATTGTATATTTTAATTATATTTTAATATAATATGTTATAAAAATAGCATTTATTATGAATTAATTAAAGATATTATTTGCAATTAAAAAACTACACTCAAATAAACAGCACGTAAAACCGTACGAATAATAATAATTCTGATTGATAGAAGAAAAATGAAAAATATTGATTAAAATTAAATCTTCTATTTTTTTCTTGTTTATAGATTTACATACTGGTATAAAGTATTTTTTGTTGTTCTTATATTTAGTAAATCTTTACCAGAAACTTTACTTTGAAATTAATACACAAATTTTTACAAAAAATATCCTAATAATATTGTAAATAAAATTTTAATAAATCTCAGATCAAAAACTTTTTAACTTAACTTATATTAATAAAATAAGCAACTGTAGTAAAAAATTAATGTTTATTCATAAAAAATATAAATTAAGAAAAAATAAAATAAATAAAACACTAGATTCCTTAAAGTGATTATAACTAAAGTTTTTGTAAGATTTTACTAATTATGTACATAAAAGAGAGAGATTTGAAATATGTAATATTTTAATTCTGCATGTATCAACGAATTTAGAATATGCTACATCGTACTACTTGTACTCATTATAAAAATAATACAATTTTCTTTATTATTGATATAGTTACCACAAATGATTGAAAATATTAAAAAGCAACTTTTTCACGTAGATTATTATGGAAAGAATAATAGTTGAGTTGAAAATACAAGAATTGACCATCGATCTGTTTCACAACACTCTTTTTCCACTCTACTGATTTCTTAAAAACTGGACTTTTAAATTATCAGTAAGGAATAAAAAATGCAATGTGAACTTATGTATAATAAACCTATAACTCTAATTGAATCCAAATATTGTGATATGACCAAACGACTTCAAACGTACTTGGCGACAATAGTACAGTTTTTAATAATATTTTTTTATTTTTTCTTTAATTTCTTATTATATTTTCTTTCTTTTTCTTTAACTTATTATAAACTGCGCATGTTATAAAAATTTATTTTTTTTATAAACGATTATTTAATTAAGATTTTTGAGTTATTATATAACTAATAACAATTGTTGTGTTTATTTTCATTATTTAACATTTTGTAGAGATTGGAATATTTATAAATATTCTTGAACTTGTAATCTTTAATTGTACATATGCATACATAGATATATTAATCATTTATTCTTAAAATTTATTATACGTTGTATGTTTAATATACATACATATTAAATAATATATTACTTAATTATTGTGTAATACTTTTTTAAATTATAAGAAAAAAAATATAATATTTTAATAAAATAAATAAAAATATAATATTAGATATAAAAATTCAAAACAAAAAATTAAATATATTGAATGAAACAGAGTGGCACTAAGATGAAAAAATCACAGGTAAAGAATTTCATCGACCGTGTATCCTCCGTGGTAAAGTGGGTCCTTTAAGTTGTAATCTTTTACGTAGTCGTCATTTATTTGCCCTGCGGGTGGTCAACCCTTCCGGCTTTTTTACGCACCTCTGCTTGTAATCCTTTAAAACGCTTAAGCTTGTTTAGGATAATTCTTACAAAAAATATATCATATGTTGGTGGTCTAATATATAAAATTTAAAATTTTTTTTGATTGGCAGATTACTTTATGTTATAATAATTTCTTAAATACATCAAAGCTAGAAAATTAGTCTATTACGGTCTCAACGTTTTATAAAATTATTTTGACTACCAATTACAAATTTTTTCAAGACTATACTGTGTGAGAATTTTAGACAAGAACCTTCCCTACTGAAGGATTATGTAAAAAAGAAGAACCGTATGCCTCTCCTCGCTTAGTATCTTTAATTCGTTCGCCATCTTTGAAAATTAAAATAATGAAGTCTTGTGCCATATTACCTCCAAACGATGTAATATCTCTCTATCTCTCTCTCACTCTTTGAATTTGGTCTCCTCTTACTCTAAAAATATTTTTTCTGCAATTTTTTTTTCTACTTCGATATACCCTTTTTCTTACTCGGCCCTAGCCACACGGCTCAGCCCTGCTGATGCAAATCATGCAACGGAATTTTTATCTCACTACACACCGGTCCAAGACTAGCAAGGATAAAAAAAATCTGTCATTGTTTAGGTGAGCTAGCCAAAAGCCAATAGCAGTAGGGTGGAGATGCTGCGTCTCGCCCCTTTAACGTCGTTATGTATAAAACGAGAGATTGGCTAATGAATTTTCAAATCCGTACAACATGCAGGGAATGCATCTAGACGCACATAGTTGAGACTCACAACATATATGTACCGACCCTGTCTCGACGGATATACGGCCTTTGTTCGAAAAAAAAATTGTACGCAAAAACTGTAATACAAAAAAATTAAAGAAAAACGAGGCGAAAGAGTTACAAAGCTGATTTTGGCCATTCACGTATTTGATTTAAAGAAAAGAGCTGTTGAACTAAAGAATGGCGCATATACGTTACAGGGGAGAATATGAGTCAGCATCGTCGTAATAAACATTTCTTTTTATTTTATTTACACATTACAGATTTAAAATATCTGAATTTTTATTTATAAAATCTGATTTTCCAAATATATTAATTCGATTTTAATTAATTTTTAAAGATATTGATTTAATTATCTAATGAAATCATTATAATTGATAAAATTGTTTTTGTACTTTTTTCAGATTCTATTAATACAAAATTAGGTTTTAATATTCATTCATATTTTATGTTATAATTTTCTATTTTATTAAATTTTATTAATAATATAATCATCAAATTTAGAAAAAAGTAGTTAATGATTATGATTAAAATAATAATGAATTTCTAATCAAAAATACATTTCTTTTCTATTTAATATTTCAAAAAGAAAATACATAAATATAAAAATAATTTATATCTATTTGCGAATTTAATTAATATGAATACATATTAAAATTAAAAAATATGCTAATAAATCTTATATAATACAATATGATATGTAACTTACTTAATTCTAAGGATGTAAACAATTAAAACATAAATTATTTTTAAACATTTAAAAATTGTTCCTATATTATATTGATACATTAAGATGTTAAAAAAAATTATATCTATATATATATATATATATATATATATAATATAAAAAATTTAATTTTATGAAAATTCAACTACAAATAATAATTTTCAATATAATGTCAATTGAGATTTTCAAGTTTTTTAATAATACATACACATATTTATAATTTTATTATTATTTATCATCTATTATTCATTTTTACTATATATTTAATAACTCAACGAGTATCTTTATCTAAAAAATAATTGAAACTAATTTTAGCATTAAGGATTTAAATATCATATTTAAACATAAATCACACAAAGTTAAAATTTAATTACTCAAAATAATTACTATTGATAAAATTCTATTTCCTCGTATTCTAAAGTCTTATTTTAATCAATTATTATACAACTCTGTCCAAAAAATAACTCTTGTTTAATTTAATTCAAAGTAAATATAATAGTCGATCGCAAAAATATCAAGCAATTATTTTGGTGAACCTCATATGGTTATTACGAGTCTCTCATTCTTCCGTGAGAATTTCACAGGTATTTGCATTCCATAGATTATTTAAATCATGTTCTTATTGTCTAAACGTCTTGTTCCTAACGCTCACAGATAGATCCCAGGTGAACTTCAAAAAAGAAGTGAGAGAGAGGACAAAGAGAAAAAAGAAAAGACAGAGAAAGAAAGAGGAAGAACAAACGCGTATGCATTTATATCCAAGAATGGCAGAAGCTCACAAAGGGAGCAGACTTACACATTCGACGAGATGTTCGAGAGGAATGAAGCTGCAGGTTCTACACGTCGCTGGCTCGATTTCGAGAGTCGTCCTATTCAGATTCAAATTTTCATCCTCGTTTCTTTTCTTCGCGAGCGCGCATAACCGAGGGACCCAGATGCACGCATATGGAGTTTGGTCCTCAAAGCGTATGCATACATGCATACATACGCAAGCTCTTAATTCGACTGTTGAAAAAACAAGCAAGCCTTCATTATTCTTATATCGGCCTTATATAATGTTATTACAGAATGTAGTTTTGCAATATTTGTCAATCACTATACGTAAACGAACTCATTCATGGATCTGTAAATTCTTATATGGATAACAAAATGTATTTCTTATCATTTTATACTATATATACAGTTAGATCTTATGTATTTCTTTTTTATATACTATACTACATTTATTATATTTTCCAATTTAAATCTATTTTTTTAATAGTTTTATATAAAGTGAGTATTATTTATAAAAAATATTTAATTCTTCAATTACAACAAAACATTAAATTTTAATTATTTTCATAATGTTATTTAATTACATGATAATATTTTAGGTAAATAAACTGCAAAAATATTCTTTTATAAATTAAATAATATTTTATATAAATTATTTGGATACAATTATTTAAATTTTAAAATAATGTATCTAATATACTTTATATTTTTTAAATAAAATTATGAATTATTTTTTAAATCCTAAAAAAATATTCAAGTATGTTATTCTGCTTATATTTTATCAACTAATTTTCAGTCTTATTAAAAATTAGGATTGTACTACATCTTTTATATATTTAAATAATATATACTAAAAATTTATTTAAGGTATATTAATTCGAATAATTATAACATATAATTTGTTATAAAGTATAATAAAAAAAATGAAAAAAGAATAAAAATTAATATTCTATTATTATTAAAAATTAATCTGAATTATAATTATTATATAATAGTATATACAAATCTTTAATATTTACTTTCTACTTTTATGTTTATTTATAAATAATATTAACAATAATTAAAATAAAATAAAATAAAAAAATTAAAGTTACAATTATACATGTACTTCATTCTTTATTTTTTATATATTTATTTTCCGAAAAGTATCTTTTTAACACATGTATAAATTTGTGCAAAAGAAAAAGAAAGTTATTCGATTTTTTTATCAATTTATCACATTTGTAATAGTTAGAAAAATTTGTATGATGAATAATGTTATTAATTGTTATCAATAATGATTTTTCGACCATTTTATAATATAATATAAATAATACACGAAAGAATTATGTGTAAAGAAATTTAATTTATCTTGTATGAAAAAATAAAAAACTGGATTATGTAAAAGGGCTAATAGAGCAATACATGAGAATGAATTTAAATATCATCAAATGAAATACATTTAAGTAACGGTTCATTTTAGAAAAAAATTGAAAGTTCAGATAAAAAAGCAATTAATACTATAATTATTAGTATAACGAATCAAATATCGTCCTAATATTGAAGGCCTGCTTATATTCGCATCAACATTACAATACGGAATCGTCTTGATAACTATTTAAATGAATAACTTCTTTCGTAATTTTGTTTTCTAACCTTCAAAAATTTAAAAAAAAATTTTCTTTTTATCCTACTTTCACTTTTTTTGCTTAATTACAGTAGATCAAATCCTTTATATTGCATATGTATTAAAGTGATATCATAAAATCAACACTAGCCAATAAGCAAAAGGAAACTAAAACTACATGTAAAGATATTTTGAAAACTTATACACCTTATTCTAATTCATTTCTCGTTTTTATATCTCATTCATGGTTCTTTTTCACTTCTTCTATTGATAATAACCAAAGAGAAGAAAATTTCGAAAATAAATTTTTAAAAAAATGATTAAATGGAAAGGAAGTTGCAAAAATGTCATTTTTGATTGTTCTAACTGTATTTTCTAGGAATATCCTGATGTTTATAAATATTTTACATTTATAACACTGTGGACAATGTTATTTTTATTATTCTCTTTTAATTGAATTTAAATTCAAATTAATTTTAAAAAATATTTAATTATACATTCTATCTTCTTTTAAAAAAAAGAAAGAAAGTAAGTTTTTAATAACACAAAAGAAACCTGAAGAATACAAAAGAGTGGTAAAATCATGGAAAATAAAAAAATGTAAAAATAGAGACAGATTTAACGAAACGTGCCTGAACGAACACAATTTTAAACGTAATGAAATAAGTTCAATTATTTAAATATTAAAAAGACATTACAATATTTTTTATTTACAGGAAAACAGATTATCTTACTAAATTACGAGTTTTTATCATTTAAACAGTATTAATAATAAAATTAAAAACTAAATTCTTATTTCGCAGAACATGTAAAATTTCCTGTTTTCTAGATTTTACAAGAGAAAACGAAAATATTTAATATACAAAATTATAATCTATACACAATAGTGTCAAAAATGCTAAATATAAATGAAAATTTGAATAAAATCGAATGGAATAAGGAATAAAAAAGCGAAAATTAAGGAAGTTAAAAATAATATAAAAGCATAGTCGGCAGAACTTACATCGCTAGAGATACCATTATTCCAATGATAGGGGGCCTGTGGAGGTGACTGTTGTTGATGTACGCTTGTTACACCACCCGCTGAATGTGGATTATGAATATGTTCTGCCATAACACTAACCCAGTGGGCCAGTCCACCACTGCTAGAACTTCCACTGGAAACACCTGTGCCACCGGTCGCGTTTGTCCCACCACCGCCGCCACCACTGCTGGTAACACTTGCCGCTCCACCAACACCACCTCCACCGCCACCTCCACCCTCTTCTCCGCCTTCCGACCATGTAAAAGGTGCTTTCTGTAATTCAAATCGTTATATGCATTCATTAATACTATACACATTCATATATAAAACAAGCAAATATACTGCAAGCTTATATTATTCAAACTTTGCGACCAGGCATTATACACATAATAAGGATATTAAGAAAAGCAATGATATGAAGCTTTGAATAATTATATGAATTATATAATATGGATTTTATGTCTTATATTTGAATTTCAATTACTCATTTTTCTTTCCGAACTATGTAACTATTCAATTGTTATGTACTTTAAATATACCCGACAAACATCTTCTTTTGTCTTGACATTAGCAAGAAATTAATAAAAATTTTTATAAAAGTAATTAAAATAATTATTTACTCAAGTAGGTAAATAATAAATATTTCTTTCAAATATTTGTTCAAAAACACATGTCATTCATTAATTAAATATATTGTAATAATTTTAAAAAATTCCTGAAATCAAAAGTTTGAAATCAATGTCATTTAAATAAATAAAGCCTGAATAAAACCTGAACTAAGATTTAATAAGAATGGAATAAAACATTTTTTTATCATTTATTTAAAAATATTTTTTAATTATTATTTTTAGAAAAATACATAAATTTCGCAAAAGGTGTGAAGTATTAATAATACTAAAATGTATGTATCTTTCAAAAATAATAATATAAAAACAAAGTGGTAGTTTTATTTCAAAACCAATGATAAATAATTTTTAACCAAAAATAAGGATAATGATAATTTAAAAAATACTTAATAATAAATATCTTTAAAATGTTTTTGGTAGTTTTAACAAATAATTTAAAAATATATAATGTTTACTAAAATTCTGTGATAATTATATACTATAGATAAAATTTAATAAAATATTAGAAATGTAAACAGTTTTTATTTTAAAAAACTAGAGTTGATTTTTTTAAATTAAATAATTATTTTAATGAAAAAAAATTATATTATTTGAGGAAAAGTCATTAATTAAAAAAATTAATAGTTTTTTCAACTAGTAAATAAATTTGATATAACTAAGTAATAATTAAAAATTTAATTAATATTTATTTTATAGTACAATAATAATTTATTTATAAATATAATTTTATAATAAATATAATAATAATTCCATGTTAATTATTTACTTAATATATGAAAATAAATGTCAATTAACTATAAAAATATATAACTAAAAATATACATAAAATATAATTAATTATAAAAGTAGGTACATTATATGAATATAATTAAATATATCACACAAATCAAACTTATAACATTAATTTTAAATTATTTATATTTATATAATGTCACCAAATAATTTGAGTAATTAATACAATGAAAAATAAAATAAATCACTATAAAAAGAAAATAAATTTCTTTTAATTACTAGTTATTTTTAAACAGATTTGTATAATCTAAGATTTTAGCATCACATATGAATTGGCAAGTAATTTTTTTATTGATTTTTTAGAATTGTTTAGATTAAATCATAGATTTGTTTAAAAATAGCAACTATAAAGTAAGAAAGTTTATTAAATACATCGCGCTTATTAAATTTATGAATACATATCTTTTTATTTATAAAAATTTATTTATTTTTAAAGAAATACTTCTTAAATTTATAATAAATTTAATACACATACAAAGAAATATTTACTAAAAATCTACAATATATTCTTTTATAATTTAAAGTTAAAAATAATAAAATAATTTTATATTTTTAATATGTACATATTAAATATAAAAATGAGTACAGTAAATATATAATACAACACTTTCTTAAAAAAATGTTAAGTTTCTTAATTTTTTTGTAAATATTAGAACAGACCGATGATACGTATACAGCTTATTGTTTTATTATAATTGTTTTATCAATCATCGTTTTATGAAATTCAAAAGGATTTTATATTACAAATATTTAATACTGAATCTATATATATGAATAATCAATACAATAAAAGATAAAAAAATTTGATTATCGTAAAATATATTAAAAATAAGATAAAAATATTTCTGTCTGTCATAAATTGATCAATGAATTTTTCTAGCTTTTAATGTTATATCAAAAAATTTGAACAACAAATAATTACAAAACTTTTTAAAAAGATATGTGATAGTAAATTGAAAAATGAAAATTATAATATAATATAAAAATGCAGAAAAATGAAGGAAAAAAGCAAAAAAGCGAAAACAATCGAAAATATATAAATACTTTGTTGAACTTTATATTTATTAATGAATTAATTGAGCAGTAGGATTGAATTAGTATTTTGAGATTCAATCAAGAATTGACATATAATGTTTACTACCTGCAAGTACTGCTGTTACCATTTTAATTGAATCAGCAACTCAATACTGTTTTATTCCTCAAAAACACATATATTCAAATTCAATGGAAAATGGAAAATTTTACTTATTGAATAAATTATTTATTTTTTAACGTGTTTCGTCAAAACACTTATGAAATAATGATATTTTATAATACTTTATTGCGTAGATTATTACATAAAAATTTAATAATTTTAAGTTATAATAAATCTGTTTTTTTTATACAAATCAAAATTAAACAAAAAAATATTAAAAGTTATTATTATATATAATATTAAAAGAATAAAAAACAAAAAAGGCTATTTTTTTATAAATGATTATAATTTCAACACATTTCTATTATTATTTATGTATAAGTAAGTAAATTTATTATACTTTAACTATTTAATTTTATAAAATATATGGAAAAAAGTTTTTGAGATTGTCAGTTATCACATTCATATTTTTTTTAATCAAAAATAAAAATGTCAAATTATTAGAGCTTATATAATTTGGTTTATAGTCTATTTGAGAAGAACAAGATTTTTAATCAATACGTTTAGATTAATAAGAAATATAAATATTTACATTTTCTTATCTTAAGTTAATACATTGTAGTAAACAAATAATTATTGAGTTAATGAGTGATACAAAAATTAAGAGAAGAGAAAAAGAAGGAGAGAAAGAAAAAAGTTCACAGAGTAAGCAGTCGTCGTTACTGCTATTACAAAACCGGCGCGTAATCAAATCCGTTTTCACTTGTTGCACATTAAGTACTGAGAGAGTAGACCAAAAGATGGACTAAACTAACCTCATCCTGATCCTCTCTGCGTAGAGCCAAGTTTCGCGGGAATACCGGTATACTGCTGACAGTTAGACCTTTGATATCCTTAAGCTCTTTTAATGCTGTATCCAAGGCATTAAACTTGCTTTTAAAATTAAGGTTGCGATTAAGAACGGTTTTACCGAGTACAGCGCTTGCTAGGAGATTCTTATAGAGCTCGTTTGGCAGCATAAATTTGTGCTCAGATCTTCCGCAATCTTCTTTTAATCCAACATCATTTGAAGAATCACTTTCCACCTCCACCGACGAATTCGACAGAATACTAACGCTCGACATATTATGGATGCCACCGCCTCAGGCTCTTCTTTTTTGAATAATTTAACAAAACAGTAGATACAGCCTAGTAGACTTAGATTAATATAACCACTTGGAAACACATTGAGATACGTATTCGTTATAATTTTTTATTAAGTACTCTACATTATAGTTATTTTTAACAACACCAGTAACGAAATATAAAGAATAGAAAGATAGAGAGTGAAGAGAAAGTAAGAAAAAAATAATCGATGTAAGAGATTGCTTTTATCTGTCCGTTTGAAAAAATGAAGATTCACGCATACTATATTTCTGGATATTACTAGACCATAAGACATGAAGGACTGTGTATTTTTATTTTTTAAATTTAATATCCCATATATTACATTTTTAACCTAATGACATTTCTAAACTTTCATTTGTATCAGCAAAAACTTTCTTGAATTCATAGTTACAATTATAATCCTAATTAATATTATTATATTATAATGCTAATTAATTAATATATCACTAGGTGATTGTTACAAATAGAAGTAAAATAAATTCTTCTTGTTTACATAATTTTATGATTTGAACTTCAAGATATTAAAAAATGTCAGCATATTTATACTTTGATGATTGTAAGTTAACCACAAGATTTTTCAAATACTGCATCCTTTACAAGTGTATGCGTATATATTTCGCGTACATAAATTTGATAATATATAAAAACTCATTTATTTCTCTATATTACTTAGGAACTTTGCGCGCGCAGCTATTACGTAGATTGCCTCTAATTGGCTGAGTAATTAGCGCGGGAGTCTCAACCAGCCACGAGGTGTTTTTTTAACTTTTTAAACTATTACACTGAAGTTTGGGATAAAGTCTAATCAATTGCTTGCTTTGTTACATCTATGGTGAAAAATAGGAACTTTAGTTGATCGATGGAACGCCTTCATCAGCCTTGTCTTAATCTTCAAACGCGAACCCTCGGACGAAATCGAAATTCTATCCTCCTCACCAGCACAAAGAAGTTACAACTCCTCGTACTTGGCTGTCCTCTTACCATCGTCATTCCAATTATAGAGTACACAAGTGGTGCTTTCTCTATTAAAAGAAAGCTTTTGCAGCCATCAGTCTGTTTCATGTCTCGATGTACGCAAGTGAACTCTTTATATTTGGGCGTTTACACGCTTCTATGCTGCCGTGGCCGGACAGGCGTTGTGCCCGGCCGGACTTCCGGCCGAGCGCCCGTCCAACCGATTCTTCGCGATGCTCGTAATCTTAGACAAAAAGGAATCAAGACTATTATTCTCGTTCTTATTGCTTCACCGAAATTTCTCGTTTTCCTCAATAGAAAATGTATTCAAATTGATTATGAATACTCCTAGACATTGACGATAATTTATTATTCATGACGATCGTGGAATGAGTGCGAAAGACGCAAGCTTGAAAAGACAGTTCTAGATCTTGACTTTCTCACGTTCTATTCCCTTATATGAGCGCGACTGGGCGAACCGCGCGACTGGTTGATGTAGTCCGTAGCAGAGCATAAGGAAGCGGAAGCCGGTTCTCTCTCCATGCGCCTTACCAAGGAAAGGCGCGCACGCTTCGCTGCGATCTTCGTCGTCGTCGGTCGTCGCCGTCGTGTTAGCTTTTTTACTTTTTTCTTTGCGCAAATGCGCGTGAGCAAGTGAGAGAGATGCATGAGAAAAGAAGAACGGGGGAGAGGGAAAGCGTGAGAGGAAGCGGGGGCGCCGAAGACGAAGCAACAAAGAATAAGGAGAAAATGGCAGAGGTGGAGGAGGTAGTGCGGGAGAAGGATCTAAAGGGTGGCAGCAAGACGATCGAAGAGAACGACGACGCTAGTTGAGTAAGAAGCCCATGAAGAAATAGAAAAATATAGATATTGTTGAAAAAAGTAGTGTGAGATACACTGCACATAAAAAGCTAAAAGGTGGAGAGTAAAGCACAGCACGTATTTCGAATCTAAAAAATGCAAATAATAAAGATCTAAGGGTTTCAAGCAAGAAAAAGATAATAGAAATAATGTAAAGTGCGATAGAGAAGATAAATAAAAAATTTGGTATAACAGTCTAGGGGATGACAGTCACGAATAGTGAAATAGAAGTATCAGAAAGCCTTTGATATAAAAAGAGATGGTGACAACAAGAGAAAAGATGGGGATGGCAAATGCGCAGTGCAATCTGCGCAGAACGTACACTAGTAAGTTGTGGATTCGCAATCATCCAATTGGGGCGAAGCGAGGGAAATACCATAGGACGAAAGTGTGCTCTCCCTCAACCTCGCGCTCTCGTTTTCTCCCTCTTTCTTTTCTACTATCATGTAAACATAAGGTGCATCTGTACATTGCGAATATCTTACCTGAAATTTCCACTTTCATTATCCTTGCCATCGTGATGCATATTCGTATGTTTGTTTAAATGTGCCAATAATTTGTATTGAAATATTGTATGTTTTTTCTACTTTAAGTTATTTTCAATGGTGTAAATATAGTTCTAGAATTCTACTTTAACAATGTATACTTATTAAGTTCACCATAAATATTATACATATAGAAAAATATCAAAAATTTATACATAGATTTCATTAATAAAATTAATTTATATGCTACATGTAACATTATACTAGCATTTATTAAAAAATACACATCTACTCTTAAATCTTGACATTCATAACTAATAATAAAAATAAAAGTTAAAAAAATTATAGAACTGAATATTTAAACATATAGAAATAAAATGTAGCCTGATAAATTATGTCGCACTTTATACAATATGTGGAAACTAAAATACAAAAAAGCTATATTTAGAAAGAAGGATATGGATCTAAAAAACTACAGCAAACACACATATTATTTCTTATTGTTGCGTATGCACATTAAGCCACATTGCTGCAGTATTGATAGAGCGAGTATAGGTTCCTACAATGTAACTATTTCGAACTCAAAAAATTGTGCTTAAAGAGATACACAAATTTTCGTTTAATGAAATAAAAGCAGCGAAAAAAGGAACTGTAATGTACTGCTTCAACAATATTCTTTATGTGTTCATTGTTATGTAAACTTAGAAGAGATTAAATTCGTTTCTTTTATAACATTTTCTTTATTTCTTGATAAATTTTTTTTATAAACTGTGTTATAATACTCTTGTAATTTAACATCAATAACTTCGTTTATTTTTTATCAGAGTATTTTTATTCATGTTTGCAAAATCTTTTTCATTTTTAATACTTTAAGTTATTGAGTATTATTAACATTAGTGTCAAATTCTTTAACTAAAAGATTTGAAAAACAGGCCAAACAACAGCACATTTATTACAATCGCCGTAATCATTAATTGATATATTTCAATATAATTATTTTATCAGTACAAAGTACAGTTTTAAATCCATTTTCGATAAACGACCATTATGATATTCATACTTACTTGTATCATGGTGTATAGAATATGTATTGTATGTATACTTATAAATATTGTATTTATTATCTATGAATTATAAATTCAGATATTATCTATAATAGTCTTTGAAAAATTATTACATAAAAATTATTATAATAAATGATTTTTTCAAATTTTATATTTTTCATATTAAAATATTTACACTTTTTTTACATAGAGATTTAGAAAAATTTTAAAAAATGAATGGCAAATTCATTGGATTCATAATAGAACAATTATTAACATTAATGTCTCAGAAAATATATATTTTTTTAAATTATTATTATTTTAAAGTTTCATAGAAAATAACTAATAATACAATTTGATTTTTATTTATTAATAAAGATTTATCTGTGAATAAATGAAGCTCAATACATCCAAAAGTGTTCATCAATGAACAATGAACAAATATCATAGACTTAGAAAATCGCCGGTTAGTCTCAACACAAATTATCACAAAAGATATTAATACTACATATATTAGATTTAGTGAAGTATAATGAGACTTGTAGCATAGTAAAATATTAAAAAAGAATCATCTACGAAATTAGCGTGCATTCGTTGAATATAAAGAAAATCAGAATAACTAATTGAATATAAAAATAGTGCACGCACTCTCATCCATGTGGTATAGTCTATAAACTAGATAAGGAAAGGGAGAGAGAGAGAGAGAGAGGTCACCTATAGATAAGTGTTGAATGAAGGTTTACGCTTTGTAACTAGTATTCAAAGTACTTCAAACTTAAAGTTCGTAAGAATACACAGAATAATGAAAGAATGGCTTGGTTATGTAGATTAAAAAATCCTTCACCTGCGAATAACTTTTCAAATTCTTTTTGTAAATTCTTTTCCATTAGTCTTAATTATCCATACCCTTATTAGAATTTCTTATAACTGAATAAATTATTAGATTCTTATCGAGTTGCCATTTCATCTGAATATAAATGTCAAGCAAAGGTATACAGTATCTAGTTGAATAAATATAAATATGAAACGCGTAACAATTTTTATTTAACTATTTAAATTATATTTAAATTCTCATCATATGAAAAGTAAAATCAATGATGTTATTCATCAAATTAGAATTTATACCTTATACATATATCTCAAATTATTGTAATAAATATTAGATCTTATTATATTAAATCTGCGCAAAATTCTGCAATTTTTATTTCAAATTTTGTTCCTTTCAATTAATAAATAATTAATAAAAGAATACAATTTCGAACATTTTTTTTAACTCTATACATAATTAAAATTATTTTTAAAAAATATAATTTTTATACATTTTACATGAATTAAATTAATAACTTAAAGAAATAAATACAATAAAATGTTTAAATATTATAACAATTATATTATAATCATAAGATTTATAACATAGCTTCAAAGATCAACAATATTTATTAAAATTGTTTTTCTTAGAAAAGAAAACGAAATTAACGTATAATATATTACCATACATATGCATTCTGTATTTCTTTTTTTTTATATATAGAACAATCCGTGATCTTAAACTCAAGTCTCATGTCACAAAATCTCTGGACATAAGTAAAAGATAACATTCCTGGATATCTATAAATACGACTCAAGTCTATCTTGTCTTATAACCGATAAAAAACGACTAAAGAAAAAAACTTTTGTTTTTTAAGTTTTATCTTTTTTATACGATTACGTTCAAATTTATATGGAAATTTCGAAAATTTTGGTATAAAATCCATTAGAATAAAATTTCTACGATTGTAAATTATAATGTGTTTTCTTCTTGCTTTAAATAATAAAAAACAATATACATTTGGAATTTCGGTATTATTTTGATCCTGAACTATTCTTTAAGTAACTTTGTTATTTGATATCTTTAACATGAAAAAGTGATATATGCTGCATTAAGATATATCATCATATAATTCATAATATTTAATAATTATAATAGAAACAAAAAATGAGGTTAATATTTTAATTAATATTCAGTTAATTCTGTATTTTAATATGAAACGGACGTTTACACATAAATTTTAACTTACTACTGAATCACCTGGTCTACTTAATTCAGGACCATCATGAGAAGTATGCTCTCGGATAGTAACAAAAAGTTAAGTAAACATACGTTATTTCATTTTGCAATAAATACTATAAGTAAAAAATATAAAACATAAATTACAAATATCAAATATTCATCTAGAGTTTAAACATCTTTTTAAAATATTTTATTTTTAAAACTTGTGAATATATTAATTCCCAGAAATTTGTCGAAGTTAATTAATTATATTTAAGTAAGTATTGAGAACTTCATTAGCAACTTTACATGAAGTTAAAAATGAAATAATAAGATAATAGGGAAACCATATCAATAATCTTATAGATATTTTAAAAAACTAGTTTTGCTTATCTCGTATAAAACAAGGATAAATGTTTATATATGCGAAAAAATAAATAAACTAGAAAATAAAAGATAAAAAAATGGACAAAAAAATGAATAAAAGAACAAACGTTGACGTGAAAAAAAGAGGAAATGAAAATGACTGAATAATGAATAAAAAAGAAAAACATACGAAAAAGAAATAATAAAGAGAGAGATAAAGAGAATATGATATTGTGAAAAATAAAAAAAATAAAAAGAGAGAGACAAAAACACAATCTCTTTCCATATTTTTTCTTCATAAAACTTACTCACTGTCATTCTTGCTCATAAAAGATTTTTTCTTTTCAAAATTCGAAGGATAGGACGTTTGGCGCCGAGATGTTGGCGTCGGCCAGTCTCTCCACATATCACGCTATTCCGTCGTTGCATTTCTCATCAGTTGTTTTAGTTTATACACATATTTTTCTCTCATTTTTAATATCTTTATTCTTAGTTTTATCTTCTAATTACAAGCATAATATCTTATTTTTTCATGTTTTCCAAATTATTTTAAAATTCAAGAAGGCTACATGACGTATATGTATGAGTAACTCAGTACTAAATATGCGTTCATTCGACTTCGATTTTTTAGAAATTGAAGCGTTTACGAAAACCACGTTTGCAAATAGAAAGAAAAAGCTAGGATAGACAGAAGTCACGAGCTGGATTACAGCTAGGAGGCGGATGAAGAAAAAGTATACGAGTGTTAGAAGAAAGAAGGGAAAGATAAATGGTTGTACGTACAAACAAGCACAGAAGTGAGTGCGAGATAGTAAACTTTTCTAGTCTTTTCTATCCTCCTTGAAGATTTTTCGTGGATGGCCCAGATCGTCTCCATTGGTTATTGCTTTTACCGTACATGCCCTCATCGTCTTCTCTATTCTCTTTTTCTCATTTTCTTTTATTACTTTTCTTAGTGTGTACTTTTTCTATTGAACCAAAAGTGCAGAACTCGCGAAGGCTTTAAGAGATTGCGGTTTTCTTTTGTGCCCAATGTAACAGCATTTTCAAATTTCACGAGACGTATGCTCTCTCTTATTCTTTTTTGTTGTACTTTTATATCGTACCTAACTGATTTACTGCTGTGTTGACGATATTTTTGTATTTTGTTCGTGTAATTGCGCCTGTAGATTTTTCATATTTCTTTTTAACTTTTAAAATAAAGCGTTTTCAACTTTCCTCTTACATTTGTAATCTACTATTATTTCTTTATTTATTATGACGTCAATTATTTTCAAGTTTTATTTCTTAAAAATTGTCATTGTCTGTTAAGAATCTTGAAAAAAGTTTTAAATAAAATCTAAAATATTAACTTTATATAATGGATAATGTAATTATTATTATTTTCTAAACCATCGTAATTTTTTTAAAAAATAGTACACAAATTTTTATAGTTTTCAAATTCAATTACATGGCAAAATTAATAAGAAAAAAAATATTTATGGTTTTATTGTTTAAAACTTATTTTTAAATTTCTTTAAAGAAAAATAAGAATGTTATTAGAATAAATTGATACCGATAAAAATAGAAAATCTTTTATAAAATTAAATAATGTAGTATAATTTTGTAAAATTAGTTCGTTAATGTACCGATTAAACAATGAAACTTGAGAAACTGAAAACGTAAGACTAACCGAGTTTATTAAGCGAAGCAGTCAAACGAATAAAACTATTCATTGATTCATCAAAAGAATACCATGCAAATTGCTAAGGATTTCAGACGACCTAACTTAAGGTAAAAGGTCGTCTGGGGCGGCGTCTAGTCTCGTCTATCGATTATGTTCCACCCTCGTTTATTCTGCCCGATCTTGCCGTCTTAGTAAAGTATCCCTACTCTGTAGACCAACTTCTCCACCTCTCCACCTTCACTACTGCAAGTTGAAGGCAACACCAGAAACAGTAGTTGTAACTCAACTATTTGATATATACATATTCTTATATTCACTTTCTTTTTCATACTATTTTATTGAACGTTTTTGCCTTCTTTCTGTACATATTAAATTTTTCATTTAATTTTTTATTGTTCATTTAATTTTTGTTCTGAAATAGTGATTTAAAAATTAAGAATAAAGAACATTATATATACATTTATTTAGAATAAAAATACTTTCATAAAATTAAAAAATTAAATTTGAAATATAAACATATTAAATTATTTAATTTTTCGTAAATATATAATAAATTAAGTAACTTTTTTTAAATATATATGATTTATTTTATATGGTTTTACTTATATAATATTCAAAAATAATTTTGATTATTAAAAAATGATTAATCATTATTGAGTAAACTTTTATAAATTAAAATTATATTTAGATTCAATATGAATTCAAAATAAATACGAATACAGAACTAAATATAAAAATTTATACAGATTTGAAATAAGCAAATAGAATTTATAAATATTAACATACTATATATGATAAACATTTTTTACTAAAAATTAATACATGTGATATAATTTTTTATTGATATGTAGTAAATATTTTTATATTTACTTTATAACATAATATTTCAAATAAACTTTGATTATGTTACTATCTATACTACATAATGAAACTAAAATTTTTTATTTATATGGTAACTTTGAATATTTCTTTTTTATTAATTGAATTATTTTATAATAATAGTATTTTATAAATTATAAAAAATTTGATATTTTTAATAATCTAAAATGAATAAAATAGTAAGCGGATACAAATTTTCAAACCTTGTTTCTAAAATTGTGTATTTTAGATGGATATTTTTTTTTTAATTTCCTCGGATAGAATATATTTTTGTATTTTTATAAATTTTAAAATAAATATGCAAGAAATTAAATTAATTTATGAGTTAAAAATTGTTTAAGTGTAGTAACAATAAATACATTAATTACAAAAAACTGTTATATGTATTACAATTAAAATATATTATTAAAAATAAGGTTGAAGTGTTTAAATCTATTTTTTATGGCGTAATTAATATATTAATAAATAATAACTAATAATTATAATAAGTATAAATAAAAATATTAATTAATATAAAACTTTAAAAGAAAGAAAAAAGAACTGTTTAAAAAAGAATAGAAGCTAAAATATAATATATAAGTACTCAATTAAAACACACGCGATTTCTTAAATATATATATATATATATATATATATATACACGTGAGGGATGGGTCATGACCCAGGCCATCTTGAAGGGCAGACATTTTTTAATCGATAAGCTTGTCATCTCAGGATCTCTTTTACTTTCTTTCTTGTTCTAGTTTAACGCGCATTGAAGATGCAAAGAGGTGAAAATGAAGAGTCCCTAATGAAACTGTTTAGTGATATCGACTAAAGATTCATATTTTGTATACTATCTTTAAAAATACAGTTATCCCATGTAAAGTTTGTTACTTAAAGAGGATCCGTCCAAAAGTATGATTAAAGTATATATCATGCCAACGTTCCGCTGTTTGTAACTTGAGAAAATTTTCATAAATCACCCTTCTAACCTAGTTTTTCAGGTAGGCCTAAATCCTATTATATGTACAATTTATTTGGCTTTAAAGTGCTGAGTTTTAATTTTAATCTTTTATTGAAAAAGGAAATTTTTAAAGATAAGTTCTAGATGTAAATATAACTTTTATTAATTCAATATCATCTAATGAAAACAGAAGTTAATTACAAACTTAACTTACAACTTTTGAAACTGTTTGAAAAATCTGCTAAATTTCATACGAAAAATATATTATATAAATATTTTTTGAGATTATAAAAATATGTTCTTTGTGAAACATAATATATCTTTTTCTGATTAAAATATAAAATTATATCCGTTATAATAACTGATAGTTTATATATTAGATTTCTATTCTAATTAATTTTATGTTTTCAATGTGTTATTAACTTTTTCTAATAAAATTGCACATAACGCTAAAGATTTAAAAAGAAATAAATAAACATATGTATTTTTTTTTAAGCCAATTTAGAAGAATTTTAAATATTATAAATATTTTCAAATAAAAAAAAGAAAGCTTCATTTTTTCAGTTATATTTAAGTGGAATAACAAACGATACGAAATTAAATAAAAAGTTTCATTTATATGCCTAGCTTTATAAAGATATCAAAGGAATAGTAAATAATAGTAGTGTTTTATATTACTCTAAAGTTTTAATTTAAAGCATATATGAAAACATGTATAGATTCATTATTAAATGTAACATATATTTTTGTTATAACGAATTAAAAATAATATATTACATTAAAAGTTTTAAAAAAAAATTAGTTGATACGCTAATAACTAAATTATTAAATTATAATTGAATAAAATTATTTCACCAAATAGATAAGCTTACAGAAATTGAACACAGTAAAGAAATCGTAACAAAGATCTAGAAGAAGCTTTTTAATATTTTATTAATAATATTCGTCGTTAATTAGTATATAAATTAATATAAATATAAATAATTAACAGGATCTAAAAGTTACTTTTATTAGAGATGTCAAAAATTAACTGCTTGCTAAATAATAAAAAAAAAGAAAAGAATATTGTTGAAAATAAAACGTGATCTTAATGATTTTTAAAATAATATATTGTGATTTAATTAAATTAAAATTATGATTGAAAATATTTTGAGTTTTTTTATAACAAGAAATGGATAATGCTACATTAAAAATTTCAAATATAGTTTTATTTTTGTATTTCAGGGTACTTTATTATCTTAAAAATAATATGAAATAGAATTTCATGTAACAAAAAACTTTAAGTAGCTTAATTTTTTAAAGAAAATTTGTACCTTTCACTATTAATAGACTCTTCTGTTATGAAAAAAAAAATTATTTCAAGAAAATGTTTTTAATACTTTAAATATATAATAAATATATTTATAAAGATATATAATCAATTTCTACTGTTTCTATTGATAGTATGAATCACATATTTTTTTCTATTATAGCTACATTACCTTTTAAATTAATTAGTAAGCAAATAAATCAAAAGATCTTAATTAGAATAATAAAGACTATGGATACACTATTTAATTATTAGTTTTAAATTACATCAAATTTATAAAATAGAATTGCAAAAGAATCAAGTTCAAGAAATATAACGTAACCCTATCACATGTATATTATCAATATTTTATAAACATAATAAAATCTTAATGAAAATAAAAAGAAAAATTAAAAAAAGATTACTGATTACATACCATCATTTAAAAACATACTAGATATAAATACTTATAAAGTATGAAAATATTTCGAAAATACGACTTAACGCTACTGAATAAGACATGTACACACAAAATAAGTATATAAATGGCATTCTAAAAGTATACAATTGAAATCATAAATCTGGCACATAATTTTAAAATATGAATGAATTAATAATATTGGTTATTATCTTATAAATAAAATCTTACATCTAATAATATTACATCTAATAATAATAACACTCCAAATTATATAAACTATAGAATTAATTTATTAAATATTAAATATTTGCTGTATATTTTTCAAAAAAAAATATAAAATCGAGGACTTTCAAAAAAAATATTTTACGGTTAAATAATCTATCATTATGTATTTCTTTGTAATCAAGTTTGTTTTATTAAAAAAGTAATTATTAATATTTAGTTTCTTTATTTTTGATAAATCTTTTACAATATTGATTTTTTTAAATCAAAACGTAAAAAAAACGTAAAAAGATATATATTTTTTTTAAATTGTTTAAATTTGAAAGTTATAAATAATTATAAAACATATTACTTTTCATCCATTTATTTTACAAAATACATTATTAATATATTATTTTTTAAAATGAATAGTTCAGTTTTTCTTTAAAATATTTTTTACTATTTATATTAATTTACAAATTATTATTTAGATAAATAAAATATCATTTATTATATATTACTAAATAAATTAAAATAATATGAATAAAAATAATTATAGACAAAAATTACTATATTATTATAGTGTATGGTTTATTGGAAATATGATATTATGAATGAATTTGTTTTTTTAATTCAATACATCCATGCACTAATAATTATTCAATTATTTAAAATATATTAGAAAATTAATAATTATACATTCTAAATGTATTATCAATATATTTAAAAATATTTGCTTCATGTATATAAATTATTGGTTTAAAAAAATTAAACAGTTTGATGTATTCATTAATTCATCATAATATAATAATAATGAAGATATCAACCGCTGTTATTAAAGTATCGCAGCGTTCTCTAGGGGTTGCATCGATTTTCTTTATATTCATTTTTCTATTTAAAAAAGAAGTATATTAACGACCATTCTGTTTTACCCTCTATAGATAAGAAATATTTGTTTGTTCTGAGAAAAAATAGAAATCTTCTACATCACCAGGAGATACCGGCTGTAACCATATCATCCCTTATTTTGAATCAATATGAAATGCTTTAATTAATTTATAACTATTAATTATATGGTTTCCACTTTTTATATCTACAAATATAATATACATATTTTTAGTAATATTTTCTTTTTTAAAATATATTTACCATATTTTATTATTAAAACATTTATCGCAAAAACTTTTTAAAACGATAAATTATTAAAATTTGAAATAATATATGAATATTTGATGTCAAATAAAATTTCTTTTCTAATCTTTTTGCGGTTCGAGTATTAAATTAGCAGTGAATTAAAAAATGTACGAAATATTCATATAATTAGTATTATTGGCAAATTATCAATTTTTATTTAACTAAAATTATTTACAAGTTAAAAGTTGTGAAAAATAAAAAAAAAACTTGTTTAAGACTTTTGTTGTATATTTAACGCAGATTATTTCTAAGCTAAAACAAATTATAATCATTTCATTATGAAATGTCAAAGAGCCGAAGCCATTAGGTATTGAATGATTCATTTGCAAGTCGATTGAACAGTTTGATAAAGGGTTTACTACGGAAATTATAACGACAGCAAATGACAATATTTTTGCCTTAATGAGTACACCATCATTGTGTACGAGCTAAAAAAATCATCTTTACGTTTTTATTTCTTAACATATAGACCAATATCATATATAATCTATCATGTGAATTAAAATGAGAGATTACCTATCATTCGTTTTAAAAAATCAACAGGTTATATAGGTTCTGACTTACTAATTAACTTTTTAGTTCTATTTTACTTGTACTTTTTATTTTTCTAATTTTAATTCTGACTGTAATTTATTTAAAAATTTTGTTTGATCTATAATCGTTACAAATAATCATAGGCATATTATTCATGCAAAACTAGCACCTTCCATAATGAATATTTTTAGTTAATTTATAGTCTTACAAACTGTTAAATAGATAGTTTTGTTTTTAAAATAAATAGTCTAATAAATGATAATTCTAATATTCCTATCACAGTCGTCTTAATAATTTTTTATGCAATTAAACACACAAGCTAAATTTCTCATTCCCTCTCACTTTTTTAATTTTATCTAGTTTAATACTTTTAATAAATTTTATACACCAGAAGCAAAATGTCTGTAAATTTATAAATTAAAAAAATTTTAAATTAAGATTATAAATTTATATTTAAATGAGATAATAAAACATCATTTATTGTATAAAAAAATATGCATAAAATAATACTTTTTTCAAACTATTTTATAAGAAACTTTGAATATTATTATATATTTAATAATATCTTTTTATTTAAAAATTTTTTAATGTATACATATAGAAAATAATCTATCTATGATGCAGCTTCTAAATAACACTTTCTTATCTCTTATATTTTGTTAAAGGAATCGTTGAAAATTATGTATATGCTTAATGATAGTAAATAGATAAAACGTACCCTTATCCCTAGGATAAAATAGTACATATCGAAATTTTAAATGCACTTACCTGTCCATATATAAAAGAATGTCTTCTTATTTCTTTGTCAAAATATCTTAGTTGCAATATGCTCTCAATTATAATTTTTTAAATTCATCTTTACAATATTTATTATCAGTTATTAGAATTACAAAATATTTATTTTAATTTGATTATTCTGTTGTTTTATACTTTAAAAGCTTATATTTTACCTAATTAATTAAAATTTAATTCAGTATAAAAATTATCGATATTTTATTATATCAACACATATTATTTATTATATAATAAATGGTTTAATAAATTCATTATTAATATGTATTGTAATATATATAATTATCAGAAGCAGTAATGCATTTTTCTAATTGCAAAATATTAAACTTAAGTATTACATTTATTAATTTGATTTACATTATACAATTAGCATTCTATATATATTTTTTTATTTATATCTTAATTTGACAAAAATAAGTTTTAGTTTCACCTACAATACTTTTTCCTAAAATAATTAAATAGAAAAATTTGTACTTATAGTCAAAGAAAATAAGAAAATTTATTCCAATTACTTAAGTATATTATGTTAAAAATATATAAATTTATTTTTAAATAAGTAGGATATGATACTATCCTCAAAATAAAAGTAAAGAGATAAAAAAGTAGGTATAATTTATTGTTTATAAAGTTTAAAAATATTATTAGTAACATTAGATTTTAATAATATATAGAATAGTTTGTACTGAACAACCTAAATTCTTGACAAATGTATGAACTACCTAAAGTGGTCATGTCAAAGAAATTAAATATTGGAGAAAAAGCAAGCAAAATGCAAAGCTGAAAAAGGTAGAAAAATAAGAAGAAGTAGATCTCCTTCTCTTTGATGCTTCTGTATAAAAAAATTAAAGGAAAACAAATATTTTCGGTTTTTGCTAGAATACGGTAGAGAAGCGGAAGAAGGACCGACGTATAGTGTATAGCGGGCATACATGAGCAAACTCTTCCTCTCCCTCTGCAAGTGAGGCACGCACACGACTTACCCGACGATCAAAATGCCGAGCGGTACCTTTTGTTCAACCGGATGACAAGCTCTTCTCTTTCTCTCTCTTTTCCTCTCCCTCCTTCACTCTCTTTCTCACTCTTTCACCACTCATCTATCTACCGACAAAACTCCTCCCTGCCTAATCCTCATTCTTTTCGTTTTTTTTGCGAGTCAGCAGCAGCGGCTCATCTTTGCTCTCCTTTCTCTCTCTCTCCCACCACCTATATATATATATACATTAAAATGTATGCCGATTTTGCCAAGACATCAATCTCTCGTCAAAGCTGTTCCTAGTTCAGTAGAAATGCCACCGATCCCGATGATTTTTACCTTCTTGTTCCCTGTGGAGCACTTTAGACGATTGCTACGACGATGACTATAAACACGAAACAATCCACACAGATCTGCCATTCCGCAAAGCGTTGTTCAATCGAACCGACAAGTAGTCGCAATGCTTTGAGTTGTTCTTCTTTCCGAACCTTCTTCGATTTCTGATCAACTCTGGAATTCATCGCCTTCCTTATTTTATCCTCTTTTTTATTTCTTTTATTTTCTTTCCCTCTTTCACTCCCTTCCTCACTCTTTCTCACTCACTCCTTCTCTTTATCTAGTATCTTTTCACTCTTTAGAAAATGTCTACTCCAAATGGTATATTACAATTCATTAAAATATAAGATATTTGAATAAAACCAATAATTCTACCATTACGAATTTTATTAAATTTTATACACATGTTTATCGAACTTTTTTGATTAATTAAAGATGATAAATCCTGATAACTCAAGACTTTAAGCAATTAATGAGCGATGTTTTTGAGCATTTGTGAATAAATTAATTATATTTATATAAGTATTTATTTATTCACATAATTATTCATATTATGATAGTTATAGAATAAAAATGAAAAAATATTAGCGTATATACTTGTCTTAAAATAATCCACATGTAACTAAAAATTAACTTAAAATTCATTTATAATTGATTAATAAAAATTATTTAATCCGATGTTCAATATTATTGTTCTAAAAAAAGGTTTTAATAAAATTCATCTTGCATTAGTCACTTTAATATAGCTATTTTATATATTATATTTTTCATATATAACATAAATTTTAAATAAAACATTCTATTAGTATAGATCAATACACATTAAATTTCAATTATTTCTTGAGTAAGTAGCCATTGATAAAATAACAAAATTAATAATTCATATTCGTCATTACAAATTCAATTTATTAGGTACAGTATATCAAAATATAAATATAATCATGCTTTCAAGCAAACGAAAAACAACTATTTATTACATATTCATTGTTTAATCAATTGATTTAAAACTATATTTTCAATAGTATTTTATTGGTCAATTCAATAAATCAATTTGTGTTTTTAAATATAATATTTAAATATGATAGAATGACAAATAATAGTGTATTTAATTTTCAAGATTTTTTATACTTCTGTTTTATTATAAATTAAAAACACTATTTAATGATATATAATCATGTATGCACATAGTATTATTAGATTACTTTTTTCCAACAAATATCATAAATAATTTGAAAATAAACATGTTATTTGTTAATAAATTTCACGTATATTATAATATAATGAAATATTAATTGTATGAAAGTTTTTATATTTAGAAAATTCATATATAATATATAATAAAATGCATTTAACTCGTACATAAAATACTATAAATTAATGTAATAAACGAAAAATCATTTTAAATTATTGCAATTAAAAATATAAGAATAATATTTAAAGAGAATGGAAATTTTGAATATTTAGAAATAATCTGCTCTCGATATATTTTCTGTGTTTAAGCAAAAATGTACTTTACTATTTACATGCAAAAATGATGATAATTCATGTATCATCTCTCTTTGTCTCTTTTTCTCTCTAAAATATATATATACATCAGACTTAGGTTAAATGAGACTCTTTTGCAAATGATTTGTATTAGTATCAGCACATCGGTAATTTCGAGATAAGTACTCATAGACACATGTCGCATAACACATGAAAGTTAATTCGAATTTTGTATAATAACCCGTCAGTTATAATTTACTTAAAACAAATAAAAAAAATATATTCACATAAATTTGAATATTTAACCCAGGTAAAATATTATATTAATACTATCAAAGATTAAGCTCATAATTGTTATATATATTTGCCTTCTATACTAATACAATTTAAGTACATAGATCATAACATAGAACTAATATATTAAAAATAAATAAGTACGTAATTTTATTTTATTTTTCTACAAATTATTTTAGAACAATATATATTTCCAAAAGTATATATAAAAGAAGATCAGATTTTTTATCATCACGAGTCTAACTAGAAGTTAATGCAAGATTACATAAAAACATGAAAAAGAGACATATGAGTTATCCAGCCCCTTTGCAATCTGCGGTTTTAGTAACGCGCATGGCCCCCAGGCTAATGATGATGACATTCGCTTATTTCTTGTCGATGAATTTAGCGCAGTAGCTGCGTTCATTTTTCATCGGGGTTAGTTCAGCCATAGACTCGGGAAGTGTTCTTGTGTATGTGTTTATGTAAGTCAGTTCCAGAGTTAAGAGAAACAAGTAAAGTAAAGGAAAAAAAGATGAAAAAGAGTGAGAATAAGTTCGAATTCTGTCACTGGATAAAAACAAGTAGATAATGTTTCTTTTATATTACCTTCTCTCTTTCTCTCTCATTCTTACATTCTGCAGTATATCTTTGAACTTGGAGGATTGAAACAAGTGTAATGACTGTCAATCCATTATAATACGAAAGTATAACAGAATAAAAGAAATATAAACATATCGTTTCCTTTTCTCTATATGTATTGTAATTTTTTCTTCTTTCAATTCGATTTTTATCTATTTAATAATAATTATTAAAACTATTTATGCTACGGCCATTAAGATAGAACAACATAAAAATCATACGTATATAACAACTTATTACAACCATATATAATTAATTACATTATTATAGATGTCAATACGTACTACTTATTGATCAGATGTATTTGGATAGATTTAACTATTAGTATTATATTAATTATTAATATTCAATTTGATAATTAAATCAAGTAATTTCCTCATAAATGTTCTTAATATTATTAGAAAAACAATGGTTTTGGTACAAAAAGTAAAAATCAATTAAAAATACATAAAATTATAAACATATTGATATTTAATTTGTATTCATATTTTATACATTAGTATATAATATCATACAATGATATCCAAATTACTTGAAACTTTTAGAATTTTTATATCAAATGAAATAAATTTTTAAGGTTCACTGACTTTTCCAATTCTGATTTTATAAAATCTATATTATTTTATAATCATCATATATATATTTAAAAAATATACACCAGTAATTTTTATTTTAAGAAATCACGGTAAATCTTATATTATTTCACTCTTCTGATTATTTATTTTATAAACTTTAAATAATTTTCAAAGTTAATTAAAGATCCCTCTTATGATATTTTAAGTTGATTCAAATTAATTATTAAATATAGAATTACAATAAAATTTTTTAAAGTGATGACTAAGAGTATAAAATTAATACTATTTTAATAACTTTTATAATTTTCCTAAAATAAATTTAATTTAAATTAAACAGCTGTTTAATAAAGTTTTTGTTTAATAGTAGGATGATATTTAAATATTAATAATAATAAGAAAATAATACATTTACTGGTATAGTTCAAATTAGTACATTTTATATAATTATAATAAAACTACAATAAAATTACTGTTTCAATAATTGTTCAAAATAATTTCTGGATTTTATGCTAAATTCATAAGATTAGATTGCTTGGTATTACATTTAGTACCGAAAGTTACGTAAATTCTCCCTCGTTATACTTGGCTTAATAAGCTTAATAAGCCAAGTACACATATGTGCAAGGAGTATTCGGACTTCCAGACTTTCGAGTAAGTAAGCAACCAATTAAATATTCACCATACGTACAATGTTAATTCAATTCCTTGGACCCTAAGGGTATAGCACTACTAAAACTTTCGTAAACATTATCAATTATTTAAATAACCAGTATCTAATCGCTAATTTGTTTGAATATTGTCTATTATTCATCCATCTATATAAAAATAGTTCATAATACAAATAAATTAAAATTTATTTTTGATGGATTTTCTAAAATATCATGACCAATATTTCTATAAAACTATGTATTAAAAAAATTATAAAATGAAAAATTTCAGCAAATAAAAATTATAAAAAAAATGATAAATTTATTTTCTGTAAATTAAATTTTAAAAAATTAATGAAATTCATAAATAGCGTTTACAAAAAAAAGAGTTATGTAATATATGATCTTTATGATTACTGAATTATTACAAAGCATCAATATCGATAATATACGTGTAAAAAATACTTCTGTCACGTGCCTGACCTAATACAGCGTAAGTATTGAGAGAGAGGGGGAGAAATAGAGAGGAAGAGAAAAAATAGACAGAGACAAATAGATCGAACAATTTCTTTTTCCTATTTTTTTCTTTTTTTCACAGTATAGCAGTGGCAAATTCTTTGCTGAAGCGGAAGCAAATGGCTGAGCTGAAGCACAAGATAGATGTGCGTCACTTCCGGTCGCGACAAGGGATGGCGTCTACGGGACTACACGTAACACCCTCCTTAGTACATGGACTCAGTTCTATGAGCGGTCTTTAATCCTCTCGCTCATTTCATAATCGCCTTTTTTCATTTCTGCAAATAATAATTACTGCTTTGCTTACCAAGCAACAAAGGAGAGAGAGAGATGTTGTTTAATTCTATGTCAAATCATTAAAATTAAGTAATTATAGAAACATAAATATAATAATATAATCACTCTTACAGATATCTAATCATTTATGTATTATACGATTAAACATATAAGTACATAAGAAAAAATGATAATAGATTATAATATTATTGAATTGAATAACTTATCAAAATAATTATACACAAAAATATATAAAATATATAATTGAACTAGTTTCATAACATATGTCTTTTTGTTTTTATTTTGCATCTTGTTTTCATACTGTCAAATTTTATTATGTTTAATAAGTAATAAATTTTTACATTAAATGAAAACTTTTACACTTCAAAGCTATTTTATTAAGTTATTAAAAAAATAATTTATTACAGCACTAATTAAAAATTTATTTTTTATTTACAGTTGTATATATTTACATTGATTCTAATAAATTATTTTTCATATTTAATTAATTGTTTAAACTATATATATACAGATTATTTAAATTGAAAATTCAATAAATATATTTTTCTATTATTATTTATTTATAATTACACAATATATTTTTCTTTTTAGTCTATTTCTGGCTTTACTAAAAAACTAAATTAAACTATAATTGTAAATTAAGTGATAATAATAACGCGAATAATTCAAAATTATATTCAAAGATATTTTTGATGTACAAAGATAATTAAATTAATAAATATTGATAATTTTAACCTTGTATTTTTTTATATAAATCCTAGTCGTTTATCGAATTAAATCATTATATACAAACTTTAATTTTAATTAATAACAATACAGTAAGTAGTTACTATTGTTACTCAATTGTATTTTATTAAAATAAAGATGTAAACAATAAATTTTTAGATATTTTTTTCTTTTTAAAATATATCTGTGACTTTATATATTTCAGTGAAATAATATAGGATAAAAATGGCCAAAGAAATATAAAGTACGAACATCATTTTCATTACACATGTTATACATGTCCGATGTAAGGGCGTGGTGCATTTATAAAGAGAAAGATTGAGAAAGAACGTGAGGGGGAAAAAATGAGATGGACAGTACAGCCCCACCTTCTCTGGGCGTAAACTATTTTTGAAAAATTTTCAAGAGAATACAATAAATGGAATTAGATAGCACTGATGTCTGCGCAGCAACCGATGCTTGTTTTAAACGAATTGCGTAAATGCGTGATGCCAATCGTGGCTCATTAATAAGCCAAGGCATTCACCTATTTCCACTGTATAACTGCGCATATATATATCAACAGAAACAAGCAAATACTGGTTATGATGTGAAAATACGACAAATGAGTATACAAGATAACCTTCGTAGTACTGCGTCAAAATATGTGAACTTAAAATATTTCTTGAGAATTTATAATGATCAAAATGTTAGGAATATTTTTATCTCCTATCGCTAATTTTATCGCTATCGCTTTTTAATCCTATCGCCTTATCTTTAAAGTTATCCTTTTCTTTTTTATTTTTTATATTTTCTAGTAAGCAGGTTTTTATAACTAACTTTAAAAAAGATTATTTGGTAAATATTTTCGCAATTGTGTGAAGATTAATATAATTATTTTTATTTTCATGTAATTTGTTTCATATGATATTAAAGATTTTTTAAATATATTTTCATATTGAAAAATATATTTACTTCTTCTTACTAAAATAAAATAAAAATTAAATTACAATTTTTTTAATCATAATTTCATAAAATAGCATTTTTCCATAATTTTATATTACATTTTAAATTAAGCATTAAAAATAAAATCAATGCAGAAATTTTATACTAGTTCACTTTATATCATAGAAATATATATAAATTAAGACACCAATCAAGAAATCTGATCTGCAATAATTATGTCAGAATCAGAAATTCAATATTTAGACAATTTCTTACGAATTTATTCTATGAAAATATCGTAGATTTAAAAAATAAATTAGTGTAATGATGACCATCAGCGCTGTAACATTACTTGATTATTTTATTATAATTTATCGATCATTTTATCTTTATCTTAGTAAATAAAAAATAATACTAATATATCTATATATAATAATAACAATTAAATAAATATTAAAATATTTAAATATACATTCTTTATTTTATATCCTTGATTACAATTTCAACAATTTCAAATCAATGAGAATAATTATTTTTTAAATATAGAAAATGTACGCATTATCTTACAGTGATTAATAATCAGAACTAATTCAAACTCTGAGTGTAAAATTACCAAAAAAAATAGATCTGATGTTGGATGAAATAAATATAGAAGAAATTAGTCAATTAATGATTTAGCTTTTATTATAAATTATATAGTGTCAAAAAAGGTCATGTAAAGCAATTCAACTTGAGACTGTTACCTTTATAAATACCAATCTAAAAATTAACAATTGTCAAGCTTTTAAACATCTTCTAATAATCAAAATTGGACAGTAATATTTTTTATATTTGAGTCTGAAATAATTCTTCTCATATAACAATATTTTTATATGTATAAATATAAAAATTTATACAAATATATTAATGAAAATGACAGTACTGAATGTAGTTTAATATTAGAACTGTGTTTTCATAATATTAAATTGTATAAAACTCATATTATAAACATAGCAAACGTTATTAATCTATAGCATGTATAAATATAATAATATTTTTTATTATAAAATTTTTATAATGAGTAACACGTAATATTATAAAAATAATACGCATAAATCCAAATAATATACTATAATTTGAACAAAATATATATGTATACTTTCTTTTTTATAAAATAATATATGCAATATAATAAATTAAGAGACTCTCGGATTATATATTTTTTCATAATACTGAAGGGACTGTTCAAACTTTTTAAATAAAATTATTTGTTTGTTTTGATTTTATTTTAAATGTATAATTAATTATGATTAAAACTGTTATTCAATGAAAAATTTTTTAAAATTCAATTTAAAAATAAGATCTCAACAACAAATAAAATTTCATTCTCTTTAGTTAACTTTTTAATGTAATAAATATTTTGGTGTGAAAGCATATTAAATACTCAAAATCTGTGAAAAATATGTTGAATAAAATATTATAAGAATTTAAAAATTACAGAAATACAATGAATAATTTATATTCACTTTTATATATAATTTATATTCAAAGCAAATTATGAAATACAAAGCACTACAATATTATATTAATAGTACAAAATTAACCTTCTTTTTATAAAATGCTAATGAAAAATATATTTTTTAAAATCTTTTTTTGAGCGATCACACTTAATAAGAAATAACAAATTTATCATTACAAATTCATGTAATGAAATTTTGAGAATCTGTACTTTCTTGTTTTTATTCTTTATATTTTAACATAAATAATGAATCCTTTAAATTTTTAAAGTTAATGTTTCATTTATTACTTGCGTAAAATATATTTATAGATAAAAAAATTACATATATTACATACATTTTGAAATTCACATTCATCAATAATTATTTTATAATACATATGTATGTAAAAGTACAATATTTCAAAAAATATTTTTAAACAATCTTTTTGAAATATATAAACGAAAAATATATTTTTTTTAATAAAAAGTTAAATATGAAAAAAAATATGTGATATTTTATTTTGTTATAAATATAAAGATAAATTTATACTTATAAACAATTGGAAAACTATATAAGCACATTTTATAAATGTATTTTTCTTGTAATCATTTTTTTATATTTTACAATAAAAATGAAGTTCAATATTATATATATATTTATTTATTTGTTTATATATGACAGTATTATCTTTATTTTTATAAATGCATTTAAAAGAGAAGCATAAGACACTTGGAAATTGCAGTCTGTTTTAGGAAGTTTCTGTGCTTATACTAAATGGATTTCTCACCTCATTTGTAAAAAGGTAACTGAAAAGAAATTTAAAGATTGAGGACAAAGAGCATATACCGTAAAAAAATGTAAGTACACCAAGTTAATATAAGGTAAATGCAAACGCGTATAGAATATACATATCGTGTTTATATTTTCTTAAATTTATGTATATAAATATTGTACGTAGTACACATGCTTATATGCATGCACAAATATGTTTCCACGAGAGAATAGGTGAAAGAGAGACAGAATCAGGTAATTACTAAACATTATATAGTTAAAGCCCGTTTTAAATATACCAATGCTATGTTACAAGAGAATGCCTTACTTAAGTGAGTGTACTTGGTTCTGCCATTCACCTGCTCTGTGTATTTAAATCGCGTTCACTTCTAATTAACCTGGTGCGTTTACAAGTGGTTAAATATATGGGCGTGTCATGTAGCAGAGCTTACTTGCAACTATTTGCGCACGTCTGAGTCGATTTATGCATGTTGAAGTTACGAATGCTATAAAACAAGGCCGGAAGAGAGCCGAGCAGCTAGAGCAGTTTATGAAGATGGAAAAATTTAACTAGAAAATGGTTACAAACGTATATACCTATTGTAGCATTTACTTCCTAAAAATTTTATTAAATAAAAAAATTATTTCTTAGTAAGTTTTGTATCATTGAGTTAATTTGTCGAACTTTAATCACTTAATTCTTTGTTTGAAGGCTTATTTAATTTAGCAAGTAAGTGATAATATTATTCAGAAGTATCCTCATAAAAAATAAAATTTTATATAAAGAATAATTTTTAAATTAAAAGATAATCTAACTTTATTCAATTCTAATGATGTTTTGAAAAGTTCTTTTTTAATTTGCAAATTTTAAAGTTAATTTATAATTTTCAAATAGTTCTTTAAAAACATTTTTATGTTATTTTTTATAATTTTTTTTAAGTGATATTTTTATATTTAATATACACTGTCTCAAAACTACATTAGATTCTATTGGATGTTTAATTTTTTTTATGTTTTTTTTTTAAATCATATTATATGCGACAATAATATTATTTTTTTTTAATGCAATAGTTAATATGATTTAGAAATCGTATAAACAAATCGAGTTTATACTAGAAAGTGACTGTATATTAAATAAAATAGATAGAAACTTTATATACCGCAGTTTTATGAAAGATTAATTCATGTTTTTTAAATATTTTATAATAATTGCTATAAATGAGAAATGTACATCTACAAATTATTTTCAACTTTACAGTTTTATTATGCGCGCATGCATTTGATTTTATATAACAGCAATGTATTTTACTATAAATAGAAAATGTATTTATAAATAAAGATTATTAATAAAATAACTATAAATTTCTACATCAAATACTTTACTTTCTTATACTATAATGAATAATTAAAAGAGAAGTATAATAAATCCATATTACATAAATGATATTTATTATAAATTTTTTCGTATGCAAAGGCACGATAAACCTTTTGTTAATTTTATTAGCTTCAGTAGAAATAATATTAAGAAAGAAATGGGATACATTTTAAAAAATAATATATTTAAAAAATAATAACAGAATATGAAGATAATAGGTATAAAAAAAGATAATGATATAAAGCAATAAGTATCGATTAGAATTAGCAAGTGAGAGAAGTACGAGGATGAAGTGACAGCAAGGCTTAGCATAGAAAAGCGAGTGCGCACGCGGCTTCCGGTGACCTCGGTACTGGTACCAGTGCACACGACACTGTCAATTATCTTGATAATCCGAAGTAGCTGCGACTAAGGCTATACCGCTCTGACTTACGGAGCGAAAGATTTTCTTAGTAACAGCACAGTCCTTGGAACTTGGAGTCTAGTGTTGCCTTGGGCTTTCGAACGAAACCCGTCGCCGCCCAGTGCATGCACGCGATTCTACTGCGCGTTTCAAAGACATTTATTGCTTTTTTTCAATTCCTGCTGTTCGTTGTTTCAATTTCAGACCCGATATTTCGACTTTTACGAGCTTCCGAGTTATATGACTTTGACCCTTCTATTTTATTTTCTTCTAAAGGGCATAGCTTTTCGAATACATTAATTATGTCAATCTTACAACATTTCGCAAAGAAAAATAAAATAAAATCTATCAACTTATTAGTGTCAATTTTTTTCTATATAATTTTATTTTTTATCTTTTATTTTAGCCCCTTTATAGACATAAAAATTTTTCCATAAGTATTTTAAAAATATCCTCTTACTATTGATTTTTCTGTTTTAAATATAGATTAGAACTAAAAAATTTCTTTTTAAATCAAATTAAATACTAAGAATTAAATATATTAATAAAACTTTATATTGAACATGAATCAAATTTATGAATAAATTTAATAAAATATTTAGAATACGTAAAAGTAGTTACAAATATAGATCAAATCGTTGTTAATTCGTTTATATATATATATGTGTGTGTATATATTGATTTTTATTGTAGCTGTTATATAAATTAAATATTATGTTGCAAAGTATTTAAAATAAAAATAAATTATCGGATAATTAATAGAATCTATTAGCTTTTTTATATATTCTATTATATTTGTTTATAATAAGTATTTTATATATTGAATGGTACTAAATTGATCACCAATATTGCACGAAAATATTAGAATAAAAATAACGATTAGATTAATAATAAATAAAAAATGTTTAATTTTTGTGGAATTAAATAACATCAAGGATACTTGGCTGTATATTTAAAAACATAATATGTGATAAATATATTTTTTGGGACGAGTATATTTTATAATAATTAATGATTCAATTGAAGTTTTAATATCAAGTATATTAAAATTCTACTGATCAAATAATAATTATGTAAATAAGTTTTTAACATCTCGTTATAGACGGATATAATGTTTCTAAAAATGCATTAAAATTTTTTTAAAGAGACTCGATTTAAAAATAGTAATTTCATATCAAATATATTAGAAAATGTTCGTTCTTACTAAATAATGGATATCTTGATGTAATAAAAATAATCATATAAAAATTTATATTTTATCATAGAAAAAAAACTTATTATTTTATATTACACACATTTTCAGAATCCTTTTATTTAAAATATCGATACCTGTTTCACAATATGCAGCATATAGACAAAGGAAATAAAATCATGTAAGTGTTGTATGGTTACAAAGTTCATTTAAACGCATTTTTCATTACTAATCGAGCATGATTATTGCCAGTGTTGGTACTGTGACAATAATAATAGTATTTAGAAGGTAACACATAAGTATATGAACTGGATACGATAATTAGATGACGTAATTTAGTATAAATTAATTATTTTTTACTATTCCTGTTGATGAACATATATGTATGATTATGTATACATAACCATTGCATTTACAACAGTGAACCATAAATGTATTTAATGAATAAATATTATATATTAAATGATATCTAAATTAAAATATCTCACATTGATCTGAAAGCTAATTAAGCTCCAAAGCTCTAACTTTATTTCAAAATTAGTTATTTAAGTATTCCTGCGTACACTTGTACTAAATGTAAAATGTTTGAATACAAATGATAAAAAAGAATCGAAATATAATGCAATAAATTGTAATTCGTTTTATTTTTATTATTTAATTTAATTATAATAGGAATATATTCTTGTTATAATAAAAAATTATTAATAGATGGAATGTATAAATAAATATGAAAATTTTGAATAAAAACTTCTTGGCTTTCAAACGATTTCCAACAGGATTGAAAAAAATATGAAGAATATATATTAAAATGTTTTTAAATCATATTTTAAAATATTAATAATACTCCATAATAATTTCTAGAAACATTTCAATAGTACATTGTTAAAATATCAAATTAAAAAATGCTAGATTTATTGAATTTATTTAATATAGATTATGTCAAATATTTATATGCATATTGCAATTTTATATATTATAGTGTATATTTACTCTTTATTTTTAAAATATAAATAAAGAAATGAATTTAATTTTGATTTTTATTTGAAAATAAATATTTTGTTACTTATTAAAACTGAAATTTTATTTACTTATACTTTAATATTCATTATTTGAATTTTTATAAAACATTTAATGCGTAAATAATAATATAAAAAATAAGGAGTGATTTTTTGCGCAAAAATCACAAATTCTTTTAGATGCAAAGTAAACTAATTTAATTTTTTTTAAAGAAGATTTATTTTAGATATACTTAATTTATATGTATATTTTAATATATTTAATATCTAGATATAAGCATTTTATATTTTTCACGCAATTATAACATTGATACGTATTAACTTTTAATATGATGTAATGATTTATTCAAAAGGATGAAATAAATGATATAACAATATATGGTATTTAAAGATAGTCGAATATCAATTCTTTTAAAATAACATTGATTTTATTTTTTAGACACGAATATTAAATGAAAAGTTTTAAAAAAGAAAAAAATAAAATGATAGAATAATTTCATCAGATACTCATTCATAAAAGAAATAGTCTGAAATAAAAAATTTGATAGGAAAGCAATTAATGCTCAAATGCCGTTAACAAATATTATATATAAAATATTTTATTTATTTCAGGTATTTTAAAAATTAATGTTTGATTTACAGTAATGATGTAGTGTATAAAGATATAATAATAGTTTCTATAATAATTGCTATCATACTAATTCATTAATTGTAGTTACAATATATTCAGTTTTATAGTATATTAAAAAATTCAATAGATTTATACTTATATTTATGTAGATATTGCAAATATAAAAATATACAATACTATAATAAATATATTTATTTAAAAAATATTTTTATTCGATACTATTTTTTAACATAATATTTTTTAATGTTAAATTATTAAATAAAGTTCAGCTTTGATATTCTCTTAATTAATTTTTAAGTTACGTTCAAAGTCTTAATTTCTTTTATATTCAAATTATATATTAACTACAATTTTTTTTTTTATATTTACATCAATATATTTTAAAATATTCATGTTAAATATATATAATATTATGCTGTTTTTCAAATCGAAGTATATTTTTTTGATAATTTGACGTCTTAAATATATCTTTCAAATAAATTTAGAAATAATAAAAGTGATAAACAATATATGATTTTTTGTAATTTTAATTCAAAAGATTGCATATAAGATACCTGAAAATAATAATGTTTCAGAGAAACATGTTTCAGTAAACCATGTACATTTATGACATAATGAAAATTTTAATATGTTTCCATTTTATACTTCGATGATTTTTGAAAAATTATAAAAATATTAGTAATCAAATTTATGATTATTTTCATAATATGTATAAGAATATTCTTTGAAGGTGTGAATCAATTTTATATGAAAATCCTTTTATTCTATAAATAAATTTTTTCACTGATTTTAATTTACTATTAAAGCAAATTTATTTCATAATTTTTAAAGTAATTATGTTGCAGTTTATATATTCACTTAGTTATCTAAATTTTAATTTTATTTTGTTTAATTTATAGAATATAGTTAAAACTTAGAAATAGGGCTAAGTAAAATAGATGGACCGGATATCTTACATCCGAAGAATTATTATGTTAAATTGCGCAATAATAAATATAGTGCGGAGAAATGAATTTGCTAAGAAAATTTTGCAACCGCAATTTAGACGAAACAGGAAATTGATTACTGAAATATTGGACCAAGGAATTGCTGCAGTTTTCTGCTACAATTGACCAGAGACGATGAGAGAAAAAGAGAGAAGCAAGAAAAAAGTGTAAGAAAATGCAGCGAAGAATAAAAAGATAAAGAAAAAAGAACAAAAGAAAGATGCGAGAAAGAGAGCTTTAAGAATAAAAAAAGTATGATAGAGGTAAAAATTGAAGATTGTATTTGTTAAAGGAAATACAAATTTAGTTCATATAGATAGATTTTAACAACTTCCTAAAATGATTTTATATAAATACTAATAAATATATCAGTTATTATTATTAATTTTCTATTAATAAGTATATCAATTGTTTACTGCAATTTTTTCTATTATCTAAGTTTTTAGTATCAAACCTTATTTTTTTTAAAGCAATATAAACATAAAGTATTAATATTGAAGTAATAAAAATTGAAATAATTATATATATATAATTTATTTATTGATATATTACTTAATTTGATTAATGCATGTACTGCTATTGAATTATTTTTAACTGGTTTAATTTTTTATGCTCAAGATTAACGTTTCTCTTTAGTAATATAACACTTATGAATGCTGTATAGTACTACAATTTTAATAATTTGAGAAATGTAGGAATTAAAATAATAATTTTGATACGATTAATTTAAGAAGTATTTTATACCTGAAGTTGTTGATTATAATGTTGATAAAAATTCGATTATCACAGACCACAAAGTGGTAGTCATAGAAGTAGATGTAGAAAGCAACTTAATTAATAATAGCTAAATCCTTGAAAAATTAATGTGTATGCAGATATAATATATATATATATATTTAATTTATATGAACGAATAATAAAGTCAGAAATAGTATGAATACAAACATAAATGTTAGGTATGTAATATAAATTTTTCAATCAATACAAAGTAAGATTTATAGTAATTGTAAGATTATAAGGTTATAATCTTATCATTGTTGACAATTAAAGTAATTTTGATTTTGACAAATATATAATTTTTTAGATGAACTCTTTCAATTGTTGGTTTTTATTTATTGTATAAGTAGTTTAATATTAAGGTACAAAGAAATACTCGAAGGTATGAACACTGATTAAAGAAATATGGTTAATATCATAAATTTTTTAATATTAAAAACGTAACTATAAATTTTAAAGATGATTTATAAAGTAAATTTGAGATACATAAGAGTTAAAGAATCAAAAAGTTATGGTCACTTGCATATAATATTAGATTTTATTTTAATAATACTTATATAATATTTATAAGCTTTATAATTTCTTTACATCATATACAGCGGTACATGACATACGCAATCCGTTCAGAATGAAAGGTTTTTTATGAAATATCAAATCAAAATCAAGAAAACTTTGTTTGTATTTTATGTTACACTAATATTTTATAAAGATAATATTATCATTTCATAAATTATTTACTTAAGCATCTATTGAATTATTTAATTTATAAATTTAATAATATTTTTACAATCATTTTTTCATATTTTTACATGCTTGTATTAAAAACAAAAAAATTGGTTATAATAAGTTTATTTTATGTACATAAAAATTAAATATAAATACCTTTTTTTGAACAATTACATGTATTCATATTAAAGTACTTTACTTTATTAGTTATATGATAAATATTTTGCTAAAAAACTATTTATTATATATTAATGTTACATATACATAGATTTTATTTATCATAATAATGTGAGACTATAAAATCATAATAATTAATCAAATTAAAAATTGTACGTTTAAGTATAATATTTAAATTTATCCAAACAAAAAGCAAACAAAATGTCGAACGTACAACAAAAGAACAAAAATATAATTATAACTATCAACTCAAATATTTTTTGACTTACTTTAAGCAACATATACTGCGATATATACTTATAAATTTGTATACAAGCACACTAACATTACTAATCATTGTTATTTTTTCAGTTAGTCATGAACATAATGTATACTTTGTAGATAACAAAACAGCATATATTTATTATTATATAGCGCTTGCGAGGACATGTGTGTATTTCTCAAGAGTGAATAGTAAAAATGAAAGTGAAAATAAAATAAGAGACGCGCTCTCTTGTAAGAAACCGACGAGAGCGTCTGGTATACAGTAGCTGGTAAAACCGTCCTCGACTGTACTCAATTATTCGAGCGTGCTATACTAAACTATCAGGAGCTATAATGCGTCTGGGATGTATATGCTTTCTTAATTCATTTTCCCTCATTCTTTTTGCTTCCTTCGTTGTTTTTTTTTGACTGGATGCGATGGGAAACACATGAGTTCAAGCAACCAATTAAGCATCAAAGGATCATAGGTACGAGCTAAGAAGAGCGATGTGTCATTACACATGTAATTTATTATTTTTCCTTCTTTTATATTTTATCATCGCATGTACGTATCATACAATTTCATTTTTTATATCGAATTTTTTATACCAAATCTTTGCTTATTTTTTATTAAGGCATGATATTTTGTTTAACTCTGACAACTAAAGTGGCCCATTAAATTCGCCCGACAAGAATGTATTCAAAACAACATTAGTAAAATTAGGTGATTTACAATAACTTAAATTTATTAACTTTATAATCTCATGAATATAACTTAAGAAAAATTTAAATTTGTTGCTTCAATATCGTCTTACAATCAAAATTGTCTACTAATAAATTTTTTTTAATATTACATTGTTGCTTTCTATTAAATCGGTTTATTCAATTATCTTTGAATTTTTAAATTTAAACTTTGATCAAAAATTCCATTTTACGATTTATAATACTAATATTACCACCAATTTATAATACTATATCTAATTATTTTATAAAATAAATAATATTTTTACAAATAAATTAATATGATATGATATAATAAGTTATCAAAAATAATAAACTGCAAAATTAAAAATGTGCAAATTGTTTTATAAAATATATAGAAGAGAATGGTTTACATGGACATATATTTTGAAAAGTATACTGTAATCAGATAAGCATACTGTAAATTCACAAATGAGAATTTATTTTATGTAATTTTTCTTGTTTAGAAGGATTTTTTTTCTGAAAATTAATTAAAACTTTTCTTTATCACGATTTTCCTTTTTTTCTTCAAATAAATTTTTATTGGAGGAATCAATCATATAAAGGAGTTTTGAAATTATAATATTTATATAGAACGAGCTATAGAAATAAGAAAATATAAGAACATATAGATCCATTTAACATATATTTATATTATATAATATAGCGCATACTCGAACAACGATTAAAATATAAAAAATCTTATCCTGATACGTTATTTTCGAATAACTAACTAGATTGGTTACCATATTACATCAACATCATTCTGTTATGCCAACCATGTTACCAATTTACTCAATAATAAATAATAAAAAAGATACAACTTTTAAAATTTACTAAAAAAAAATCTTGAAATATAATTAAATATAATATAGTAACAAACAATGATATATCAAAATTAAAATTAGTAAAAACTAAAATAATAATAAGCTGTTGCACAAACAACTTTTAAGAAGATTAATACTACTGTATAATATCCAGTGACTTTAATGCGAAACATTCCGATAGGAAAAATCATAAAAACGTTATAAGAAATAACTTCAAAAATCATTAGCAAAATTAAGTAAAAAAAAAAATAACGATATAAAACAACAATTAAAACTAAATTATAAATGTCAGATCTCCCATCGTATCACAATGGGTTTTTTTACAAAGATATTTGCCTAATTGATACAAAATTCAATATACAAGAAGTACTTTTGTCAGAATCGAATATACAACTAACTTAACGTCTAAATCATAAAAATAAGACTAAAAATATCAGATCTTATTTACAACGAATATAATAAAAAAAATAAAAAAACGCTTAATTGAAAAAACTTTCATATGTTACTATTAATAAATTACAAACATTGATTATAATGAATAACTAAAATTTTATAAATATTTATTAAGATAAATAAGTAAAATTCAACGAAATTTTTCGAAATCTATAAATGCATACTGTAAAATAAATTAAATATCATAGCAATAAACGTCTGACAATAATGTTATCGAATGTAAGCAAATTTTTTATTTCCAAATAAAAAAATATTTTTAATATATTTTTTATATTAATAAAAATATCACCTCTTTAACTGTATCTCATAATATATTTCAATATTAAGATAAGTAGAAATATATGTAACAAATGTAAATAAAAATATAAATGATAATTTTATAAATAACTAATATAAATAATTTAGAATGTGATTAGAGGCAAAATATTTCGTCCGGCGATATAAAATCACGTCTAAAATTTACAGTTAATAACCATCTTTTCTTTGATAAGGTCAATTTACTAGTACTTTTAATTCCAAATTATTTAATAAAATTAATCCTTAAAAAAATAATAAAAATTCATTACAGGTAATGTAATAATTTGTATATAGGGCTTATAGATAAAAAACATAAAAGCACAACTTCGAAGTATATTGAATACAATAAATTATTACTAAAATGCATATAAATAGAAAAATAAATATTGAAAAATATAAAACAATTCTATATGGACAAATAAAAATAATTAATTCAATATAGCTCAAATGTCAGAGATATAAAAATCTTTTTAGACAAAAAATTTAAATTTGTTGCACACAAAACATAATTTTAGAAAAACTTTTTGAATTGAAAAAACTCTTTTTTTTAAATATTTAAATAATACCATTTAAACTCTTTTATTAAATCTATTTAAAAAATTTATAAACTATAGTAACAATTGCATAATAATTTCATATGGTTATTATATCAAAATTTATCACAAAAAAAATAAGAATTTTCAAAAGAAAATGTTGTAAAACATGTTCAAACATCTATAGATGGGAGCTAAGTAATTGTAATTAATGTATAAAAATTACAGTCTATTATAAATTATTATTTTTATATAAATAATCTAAAAGAATTAATTTAATTTTTAATATTCTACACCTAAATCCTAAATATTAAACAAATTCCTTGCAATCAGTGCTCTTTTCGTTTGAATCAAAATAGTAAGCATGGTAACCTTATATGAAGATATAGTAGGTAATACACTATATTATCTAAAAAAAAAAACAAGATAAATATCTTTTTAATTGACATTATGACATACTCATTCAAAACTTTGTACAATTTGTATAAAATAGAATTATGAATTATATTATGTGAGTAGAATCAAAGTATGTGAGCGTATTAGAAATGAATGGTACTGTATATAAATGTTATTTAATTCCTCTATTTATAATGTGAAACTCTTATATAATTTTCCACTGTACACAATATATAAAAAAATATAAAAAAATTAAAAATATAATAATAGCAATTCAATAAAATATTATTTGAAAAAATTATAAAAAAAAATTGTTATTTTATAAAAATTCTAATGTACATAAGAAAATATTTTATAAGTTTATATTATAAGACTGCACTTTCTATATATTATAATAAATTATTCTACATAAAATTTACAGTAAAAAAGTTCTATGTTTATTAAATATATTGATTATATAGTAATATATAGTAATCAATATATATTGTGGGTTTAAACATTTTATAAATATGAAAAACTGCATAAGCTTATGTTATTCTACCATACAAAGATGATTCGTGTTAAGATGGATATAACCATTAATTAATGTTGTAAACTTAATATACAAATTAATAAAATTTAAATATGTAACTCTATTTAAATAAAATTTTCAAATTTTCAAATAATTTTTTATATTATTTTTTTTATAATGAATTTTATTTAAGTTAATATCTATAATAATATATTATTAATTTGAATACCTTATTTAAAAACAACGAATTTATATATAAATATTTTATATTATTTTTTTATTTTTCATAAACATTAATTTTTTAATTTTTATCCGAAATATATTATTTTTAATTTTTTTTCTTATATTTTTAAAGTAAATTTTTAATTTTTATATTTAATAAAGTGTCTAATTTCATAGAAACATTTTTGTAAAAGAGATTCGTATTTATAAGTGCAGGTATCTTTGGCAATTATTTAAAATATATATTTATCACCTTAAATTTTTTTATTTTTTATATTATACCATATTTTATATTATATGCAAGTTTATTTATAATATTCATTTTAAAATATTCTTCAGCATATTTCAGACTCGTAAAAATATGATAACTTTACAATCTAATCATTAATATATGTCTATTAAAACACGTGTTTTGAATCTACATATATCACTCACTATTTCCATAAATCTTTAACTATATTTTCTTTTTATATTCAAGTATAATTATTCTTTATCTCTATCTATCAGGTATGTACATATATTCTTTATCCTAGTTTAAATTAATATAATAATAAATAAATGAGAGAAATAGAAAATATCCGAAATAAGATGTACATTCCGGTGTCGACTATGTCCTCCTTATTTTGCATCATTTCTCGTTGTCATCAGAAAATAGAACCCTTAGAATTAGACAAAGAAGAATAATAATGTAAGTATTCATTCATCCTGTCTCAGCTTGTATCTCTTGTAGTTTCTGAATAGGCTAGAAGGCGCAACAACTTACTCTTTATGCGAGATCACATAAATAGATACACGTACGTATATTCACAAGTCTTTCACTCGTTTACTCTTATGTTGAGTCTTGCATAAAATGATCTGTGCAGATTTCTTGAAATATCATGAACATAGCACGAACACTTCCGCAGAATGCCTCTTTGACACTTCTTGATTAATATAATCCTTAATGTCTTCGTTCTAAGCGAAGCGTAAGTGAAGAACACACAAAAATAGATAAGACGCAAGAAGAAAGACAAAAAAAAAGAAAAAAGAAAAATCTGAGAGAGGAGGTGCTGAAACAAGGGCCTACTATTAAGAAGCTGAAACGATAATTTGGAAAGGTCCAATGACGTAAGCATAAAATAAAAAAAAAGCTTCTATGGTCAGATTAAATGAGTTAGTGACTTTATTATGTAAGTATAAAAATTATTTGTAAATAAAATACTTTCTTTTTTTAATATAATGCTATAATTAAAAGGTATTTTTTATTTTTAAGTGTTTTTAAAAATTTCAGTTTGATAAATATAATTTAATAAATACATTTATAAGTATATTAAATATAATTTTGAATGTCATAAGAAATTAAAATTTATTTTGAATTTACCATTTGTTTAAATCATTGGTAAAATTTTTTTCTGTAATTTGATTTTTTGGATCAATTAATTAATAAATAATGAATTTTTTTATATAATTAATAAATTATATTTTAATATGAAAATTTAATTTTCTTTTTATAGTTAATAGTTATGTTAATGTCTTCATAATTATAATACATATAATTGTATTCATAATAATCTTATTATCATTTCAATCACGAAATATTAAGGTTAAAATCAGAAAAATTACAATCATTATCATCATTATCAATAAAAAAAGTTATACTATCCAAGGACAGCACTTAAAATTTTTAAGCTGTTATAAATTATATATATTTTATCGTTTTTTATAAAAAAGAAATACGTATAAGTTTCAAATTATTTTGATTTGAAACTTATTTTAATAATTAAATATTTATTTAATATAAATAGTATGCAATTTCAATAACGTCGAGTTAAAAATAAGGAAACATGATAAATTGAAAGAAATAAAATGAATTCTATTATCTTATATACCTGAAGTAAAAAAAATAAGATGCAAAAATAAAAGAAAGTAGTAAAATAACTCATTATTCATAATTAAAACACTATTGTCCAATGTGGTAAACTAAAATGTGCATATATATATATTAGTGTGCGTATACATGCAGGTAACACATCTCATGAAGGTTTATTACAGGGAAGTGAACACTGTAAAAGCTTAAAAGATAAAAAATGTAGTATAAAAAGGTATGCACTGCTACCGAAACTCATTACCCATGTATTGTATATGGACTTCTTTTAGTGAGACCGCAATTATTACATCGAGCTATACCTGGTGAAACACGCACAAGCATCTTCGGAAGCATTTCGAGATTTTATTCGTTGTTAAGATCGATTATAATAACCACTGACAAGATCCTAAATAGCTTTGTGTTCAAGAGCCGCCACCTTCTTAAGTATTTCCAATATCCTGTAGGGAGATACATCTTAGCATTTCTTTCTCTCTCTCTTTTCTTTACTCCCTTTTTACTACAATCTTCTCGCTCTCACTCAAACTCTTTCTTTAATTCTTGCTCACTCTCTCTACCTAACAACCTTTCTCTTTCTTCATCATTCATTTTTTTCTTTCAATTTATTATTTTTCACAACAAATCGACGATCATTTGGTTTCTTGACAACTCATTCATGATTCGTAATAGTAAAAATCTTTATATATCTTCGTATTAAATATGTAACCATCTATTTATCTAAATTTTCGTTGTATATTCTATATATTTACTTTTTAATTAAAAAAATTGTATTTATCGTATTATTTTTGAAAATATATAGATTTTAAATTCTTATACAAAAATGTAATATTTAAAAAAATGTTTTAAAATGTTTTTGAATGGTATATTTAGTTTAGAGAAAAAATACAGATAATTATTTTTTTAATCTGATTTAATTAAAGCACTTTATAAAACTGGTTACATATTCTTTAATTATGTTTTAAATATTTAAAAAATGATGAAACATAAAAAATGAAATTTTTTGTAAATGAAGCATATTTTAAAATTTTTCATACAACATAAAATAAAATTTTCAATGAATTTATTTAAGCTGTTTTGATTTAACTCAAATCATTAATATATTAAATATAATACGGTAAATTAAAAAAAAATTATTACAAGAAATCATAATAAGTTTTATATAACTATTTATGATACATGTGTTAGATATCAATGATATTAAATCGATAATATTAATGTTTTTATGTACAAATGAAATAACTATTAAACCATTTTACTTAATTATCTTCAAAGCAACATAATACATTAAGGCATTTGTTATTATTGTTGCTATTATTAAGATTATTTAGAAGTTTCAAATATAAATAAGGTTATACAATTAAACTATAATAATAATAATAATAATAATAATAATAATAATAATAATAATAATAATAATAATAATAATAATAATAATAATAATAATAATAATAATAATAATAATAATAATAATAATAATAATAATAATAATAATAATAATAATAATAATAATAATAATAATAATAATAAAAATAATAATAATAATAATAATAATAATAACAACAATGGAAAATTTATGTAAGTACATTACCTAATTAATATAATATTAATAAGAAGAATATTACCAACTTATATATTCTGTGATAAATATTATTTGTAAAAAAATAATTATCTAATGAAAGAAAAAAAAGAAAGAGAAAGAGAGAGAAAAAGAGGTGTCATAATTCACAGTACGCAGTTTCAATAGTATTCGGAAAGCTCTAGTAGCGCCACTCCTGAGACAAATGTAGAAACATATTGACAGACCAATGCTGAGATGGTATGTTAGAGAAGTTAATGTTTAATTTTATACACATTATTCATCTTTTCGTATATTCAAAATATAAATACTAATAAATCTAATAAAATTTAGAAGGTCAGACTTTTATGCTAAAATATATTATTTCATACAAATATTATTTTATTTATTATTCTTTCTAAATATGTCGAAATAAAATTGTTATTTTAAAATACCTCCTTATATTTAAATTTCTATTGCTTTATTATAATGAAACTTACTAAATGTATTGAAATAGAATAATTATATTTTGATTTTGTTTTTTTTTTTCTAAATAAACCAATTTTTATCATTATTTGTTGCTAATAACGAATCGAAATTAAATATAAATTTAAAAAAAAATTCGCAAATATTTATAAATAGATATTTATAGTACTTAAATTATGTTATATATGTTATTTTTAATTTCAATATGTGCCAATTAGTAAATTTTAATTTATTCTATTCATTTACCTATACTAAAGTAATTAATTATTTAACTACCGCGCTTAATTTCAAAAATTATTTTTTACTTATAATTATAAATAACTAAATATAAATAATAAGAAAATGACAAAATATTGAAAAAAAAGGAATCAGATTTTTCCATGCTAATTGTTAAATATGTTGTACATGAAATTATGTATGTATTACTTCAAATTAAAATATAAAATTATAAAAAGTATATCGATTATGAATAATATCTAAAGGTACAATTGTATAAACGAAAATATAATAAAAGTAAAAATTAATTCTTTTAAATAAAAAACTATAGCAATAAGTAATAAAAAATATTCATAAATTAATTCAATTTTTTTAGATTTAACTTGATATACCATTAAACTGTAATCTTAAATGATAATTTAATTATGATAATTTAATTTTACTATTAAATTAGAAAAATTTTAAAAATATAATTTCTTTATTGTTATAAAATTTGTTCTTAAACATATATTATTAATAAAATTCATTTTATAAATATTGAATATATATAAAAAAATATAATTATAAATTACATGTGTTTTAGAATATTTTTATTTATATTTTTATATAATTGCTCTTCTTTTTCAATGTTATTATTACAATTGATCAAAAATATAGGTTTTTCCTTAAAAATAATCAAATTTTCCTTGATGCAGTTTATTTATGATTACAGTTTAAAAAAATAAGTAGAAAATTCGTCATAAAGAGCTCAAATTGTTTCTTACGTCTAGCATCAGCTTCAGTTTGAGAGGTTAACGTCAAGTTTTATCAGATAGTAGATCGCTCCTTTTTAAACTACCGATCAGTGATGCCATCATAGCGTCATAAATATGTAAACATACCTAGAAATTTACGACTGCCAATTAAAAAACGGTATTTCATTTAGTACAGCAACACCTTCACCCCTAGTGAAAATTAATTTCCACTCAGTTAAAAGCTCTTTTTAAAAAATTTAATTCTGAAATTATGTGATTTTTTTTCATTTGATAATTTTTAATTTTAATTTTTAATTTACATAAATCTATTTTTAATCAGTTCTTGTTTTATAATTTATAATCTTATATTCGGTAAATTTTTATTTTATTTAATTAATTATTTAATTATATATACTTTTATGATGCACTAATAATGGTAATGAACATTGTTTTAATATATTTTAATATTTAATAGTATATAATCATATAATTACAAATTAATTACTAGTTTTTTTATTATAATTAAATAAGTATCATTTATCTTTAATGATTGCAAATCAGTATTAAATTAAAAGAATTTAATTTAATATTTTTTCAAATGATTTGATAATGTAGTAACATATAATAATAATAAATAATGTATCAATCGCACCAATACGACTTATTTTTAAAAAAATTGTATATTTTGGAGAGAGAGGAGGAGAGAGAGAGTAGTAGAGAGAAAGAGAAAGGAACAAAGAGAAACGAAAAGACAAAGCATAGATATTAAAAGGTAATGAGGGAAAAAATAAACATTTATTTTGTGACTGGATAATTCATGAAAGAGTAATTTTTCTATATTATTTTTGCAATAAAGTATAAAAATTTGAAAATTATTATTTATATTATGAAAATACAATTTAATTCAAAATTTAATAATATAAAAATTGAATTTTTAATTTAAAAATTATTCATAATTAACAATCTAATTATATTTTTTAAAAGATAGCTATCATAAAACGACTATAATCAATTTTAAGGAATTTTATAACTTTTTATTCATAATATATATTATATAATTAATAGTATTAATTAAATTAATTGTACAAGCGTTGATAATTAATTTTCTGTTTAAAATCATTTTGAGATTTGTGTGTACTTAACTTATATTATATAATACTAAGAGTTAATAAAGGTCAAAATGTAATAGTGCAGATCACTAATAAAATTAAATATTTTCTTTAAATAAGATATAGACATGCATGTTTATTATTCAACTGATGCGTGTATCATTTAAGTTATGTATATAATTATCCGTTATACAAATAGCAGTAGACTTTTCGTTGCAACGCTGTTACGTGGAGGCGCTTAGTTATCGCATGATTGGATATAAAGTAATTCGATAATTAATCGTGTATTGACCTTAATTGGTCCTCTGTTAAGTGCCAACCATGGCGTAATCTCTAGCAAAATATCTCATATTGTACGGAGCTCCAACTTCCTATCCTGCTTGACATTGCGTAAAGTTGTAAGATTTCACGATAAGCTACAAGATTTAACAGATCCGATATATTGCTTCGATAACTGCATAGCAAGTCTTGTTACAAAGATGCTATTACCAACCTTGCATATAAACTTACTGCTCTTTAAGCTTTACCATCTTATCTTCTTATCTCCTTCCTTATTCAGATCTCCCTTAATCTTTGTTCATACCTTCTCTACGTTATTTTCCTATATTTTACATTAGTTTATCTTTTGATTTATTTAATCAATATTGTAAATTCAATCTTTATTTTTGTATACCAGTCATTATATATATCATAAATAATTTTTTAAAAAAAAAATTTTCAGTTTCTTAAAAGTATTTATTAAATCTTGCCTCCTTAAAAATAATTTTCCTATGATATTATATCCTTCTAAAAATATAACTTTCAGTTTAAGAAGAAATAATTAAAGATCTCTACATCTATTACTGTAGTTAGATATATGATTTCTCGTCTATTTTCGTAATATAATATTAGGTTTCGAAAGTATCACAAAACTATACAAAACCATATTTATAGAATATTATTATTATGGTATCATAATAGTACTACATTTTATTACAATTGGTTTCATAATTTACTACATTTTATTCAAAACAATGTTTACATGATGTTGATGTAAAAATTTATCTGTTTCAAAACCAATTTTACTATTATTCGTTTGCTATTCATGAAATTTATATAAATCAGTTGACACGAGTCTTATGAGATTTCTAATACTTTATAACTACCTTTCATGCAATACTATGATCAAAATATATTATGACTTTCATTTATTTCATCTTATTATTGTTAATTACTTAATTTGAAGGTATTTTAATGACTTCTCAGTTGTCATAAAAGTATTTATAAAATTCGTTAAATTTGAGTTGTAACATAGTATTCTTTTGCAGTCTTATTTAGTATTTTGAACATGATTACCTAAATAATAAAATACTAATGATATCTTTAATGGCAAATTTCAGAAAAATTTTGTCTAGTAATATTTTTTTTGCGTAAATATCACTAATTTACTGAAAACTGTCTTAACCATTGATCATGAAATAAAAATTAAGCAATGTAGTTCATTAAAATTAATCATATCTTATAAATATAAGCATTCACTCACATAAGAATGTATGAATATATTGTATATTAACAAGTTTTGTACATTGTAATAATTTTTATAAAAATATTTTATTAATATATTGTTAAAAATAATATTATTACAAATAAATAACACATATTCATATAATCTTAATCTAAACACTTACTAACTTGATTAGCAATTTAAAATATTGTCTTTGAATGATATTTACTAGATATATTAGAAAATTTGTAATTCAATCTTTTAAGTATATTATAGTATATTTACATAATAGTTATGAATAACATAAATAATTGCATTTATTTAATCAAGTCCACGAGCCCATTCGTAGTATACAGATACAAGCAAATACTCCCTTTTTATACTTTTTTAAATTATAAATTTTTTTTATTTGATTAGATACAAATAATTTTTTAATATATATTAATAAATTCTCTACAAATGACATATATTAACCTCTGTTTTACTTAATATATTTTTTCAGTTCAATTTTTCTCATCTTATAAATATATACTAAATACAAATTATAGTATAACATCCTATTTATATTACATGTAACCTAATTAAAGTTAGTATTGAAATAATGCATTGTAATTAACTAGCTTAACTACCAATTTTTTTTCTTCATTATGTGCTTATTTGTATTGTCAGTATAATAACTTTTTGTGTAGTCATTATTAAAATATTTTATTTTGTTTAAACTTTGGTTTTTATAACTTATTATTTTAAAAATGTTTTATTATTTTAAGAACAAATATTATATCTACCTCACATATAAAAAATTTTTACTGGAAGAATTGACCATTTCTGAATTTTTTTGGCAACAATAATGCATTGGGATATGTAAATATATACTATTTATAGTATATATCAAAAATAATTGAAAATTCAATTATATTTAAAATTTACTATTTTTTAAAAAATAATAATTACTCAAAAAAATATGCAATAACAAAAAATGTGTCACTTTTTTTCGTATAAATTGTAATTAAAACATTTTTTTAAATGTAAACATTTAATCAAGAGTCATTTTATCAAATTTATAGTATTAATATTTTCATTTTATTTAATAAATGAAAATCAATAAAAATTTTAATTGATTTTTTAGGCTATTATAAAATAATGCAAAGAATATCATTTATTTCAATACATTGGGCTTCAATTTATAGAATTTTTAATAGTTTTCAAATATATAGATTGTTTAAGTTCATATAAGACTGATAAGAATTAATTTATTAAGAGTGACTTTAAATTCCTGCCATCCTTCTAATTTAGATAAATAAAATCAAAATATGATATAAAAAGTCAGAATGAGATAATATAAACTCAGAAAATTTGTACAAAAATTAGAAAAAAACTGCAGTGATAAATGGAAACTACCTGTATCGAAAAATTACAGACTATAAAATTTAGATACAAACAAACCCTAGTACATATATGTAAAAACTCTTGTAGATACCATACTTATATGTGAATATTAAGATATGAAATATTCAGAACAGTATGAACAAGAAAAAATACAGAAAGAGAAACAGACAGGCCCAGTAGAAAAGGTACTAATGCTGAAACATACAAAATCATGCCACCTGGCAGGTTTTTATAACTGGTACCTTAGTTCGCGGGAGATATTATATTGTTTTTGCACCGTTTGAGTTTTCCCCCACTTCCGGTGAACGCTGTAAGCTACACCAATCGCAGCCCAAATGAAGCCCCGCCCCACCACCCACGCGTACCTGCGACACGCCTACCTACTAGAGATAGGTAAGTTGAAACTCAGCCGATGCAAGCGTTCATCGAATCGCTACACGTATGTTCAACCAGTGAGAAATGAGGAGGCTTTACCTTCCTCTCCTCCTCTTTGCTCTTTCGGTTCTTATGTTTTTTTCTTCACTTCTCTCCACTTTTTTACTTTCTATCATTTTTTTTATCAGTAACTGCCTTTTGTCAATTATTAGTATTATACATTATTGATTTTTCTATTTATATATCATTTAGTTGTCATTCATATCAATCCCATATAAATATAACGACACTCAATACACATTACAGCACGTATATCATTTATTCAATTTTCCATCGGTTTTTTATACAAATTGTACATCTTCGATATTATCATATACTCTTTTATGTAGTTTTTGTTATTCATCATCAGAAAGATTAGATTAAGATCAGACTGTGTAAGAAAAATGTTAAACATATTTAATGCGAATTATTTTATTTATTTATATAGAAGATTATGCAGCTATCTATATATCTATCTTTATGAAAGTATTTAAGTATGTAATTATATATACATATGTGAGCTCTTGGCATCAAGTATATTACATAATAAAGAAAACGTAAAATAAATGAAGGATTTAGTGTAATTTAATAATGGTATTACTATAAAAATCTTGTAAAACTGTTATAAAGGGATTTTTACCAATTTTGTGGATATAAATATAACAGTCAATTACTCTGAAAATGTTGAATTTTTAATAATAGCATCATGCAAACATTATTCTTGATAAAAAGTAGTACTATTATGATACCAGAAGAATATTATTCTATAAGCATAATTCTATATAACAATTCTATTATATTATAATAGTCTTAATTTCAAAGCATAATATCATACTTAAAGAATGAAGTATTACGAGGATACATGAGTTAAAAATAAAATTGCAAAGTTAAACCATGGTAATACCTATAGAGGCTTAATATAGAAGCTATATTATTAAAAGTGTATCATATCATTGCTAGTATATTGTTAAATGCTAGTCTGTTTTTACATATTTTATAAGGAAATTTTAAATCTATGTCATTTTTCATCAAACTTTTGAAATCGTAAAATATTATATATCTATATTTACTATATTATACAATATAATAATAATTTTATAATCTTTTTTCTAATATTTTAAATGTAATAGAATGTTAAATTATATTTTATTTTTTATGCAAAAGATATTTTTAAGCAAATTAGTGTTAAATATATTTATTTATTCAGAATTATATATATAATCTTTAAAAAATTAATATGAATTTTGAAAATAATATGTATATATAGAATACAGATACATATGTATATATAGAAGTCTACTTAAGTAATAATTTCTTTTATATTTTTTATTTCTATAGTTTATATATATATATAAGTAAATACATTATATATAAATCAGTAACTTTAAAGTTAATAATAATACTGAAAAAAATTTAACTGAACTGAAATTTATGGAATATATACTATCAATCATTAAATTTGATATATATTTTACTGTTTCGAAGATTTAATCATAAAAATTGTATTTCGGTTAAAATTATACATAAAGTTTACAAATATTACATATTTAAATATATATATCATAAAGAATATTTAACTTCTCCTATAATGAAATTAAAATATCCTATCTATGAAACTAGTACTATAGGAAATTTATATAATAAATTAATGATTCAAATTGATATGATTATTTAAATAAAATTATGCTCGCCTCCAAGTTAACTCGATGATTTTTATTTCACAACTAGATAATATTTATTTTGATCCTTGTATAAATATTTATAAAACCGTCTCAAAGAAACACATGTTTTGTAAGCTATTTTCAACTATAGATAAAAACCTGTCCGACTAACTTCTTCCAAAGAAGTGAAGGACGCGTGATATCGCCTACTAACGTGCAACGCAGCGTTTCAATGGCCACCTATATTTCCCTTCTCACTTGATCAGAAATATTACTAGAAATCAATAAGAATATGGTCAATAAGAAATCCGACAAAATGTTATCTATCGAATACCATAATAATAAATAACCTTCATATATGAGATATTAAAATTTTATGGTAGTAAAATAATTAATTAATCTTTAAAAATAGTCAATATATATATATATGTATAACAGAAAATATATTACAATATTTTAATCCAATATTGAATTAGATGGAATAAAACATTTACTCAAATCAAGTGCAATGAGAATAGAGAAATGTAATTATTATCAATAAAATAATTAATATCATTATTAATTAAATTGAGTAAGGTATATTTTTAAATATTCTAGAACTTATTTTCGTCGATACAATAAATTTTTGCCTGTAATAAAAAAATAATTTTATTATTTTATTGTATCTATTTTATTGTAAAATTTAAATAAAAATTAAAGCGGAAAATAAATGTTTTTTAAATAAAATTATAAATTCTAAAATATTCAATAAAAATAATTGTAATATTTGTATTATAGTTCTAATCAAAATTTTAATTGAAAAATTTTTTATACTTTATTTATAAATTTATATGAAATATAAATACTTATTAAGTATTTCGATATCGAGGAATATTACGCTATAAAATATCATATTTGAATGTATTGTTCTACACTATATTTTTTATGTAAAAGTTTAAATAGTGTTTGACTTTATTAGACAATCAAATTTAATTTTTATAAATATAAAATTTACTGGAAAAACATTTTCAAATAAATGAAAATATATTTTAATTTCAAAATTTTTATAATATAATTAATTTATAGACATATTTTAAAGTACTTTTATAATAAAGTTTGATTGTTATTATAATACCATAACAATAATTATAATACGATGATAAAACAAAAATACGAGATCTATAAATTCTAAAGTATAGCAGTAAAATATATTATAAAAATTACAAATTAGGAGATTCATCTCATATTCAATAGACTTTCTTTTGTGGAGACACTACTAACTCATTAATTAAAAAATTCTTCTCTCTAAAATTCGATATTCTAAGATTGTAATAAACAAAATCTTATATAAAGATTACTAAAAATTACTGGCAATTATTTCATATAATTAATTACTAAAATTTAATTATACAACATCAAAAGGATTAACTTATAACTTGTATTACAACTTATATAAAACATAGTAAAATAATTGTCTCATTTTTAGATTTCTTTTATTTTCCTATATTTAAGGTAGTATACGTTGATTTGGTCAATTGATCGAGTATTTTACGATTTCTAATGCAAGTTTGCTTCGCAGTCCACGCATATGACATTGAAAAAGAAATAATGTAACAAGGAATATTAGTTTGCAAGTAAGTAGTAATAATACTTATTTTTTATTTTTATGGTATGTAGCTATTATTGAATAAGAACATGACGAGATGAAATGTAAGGTAAATCATAATATGCTGTTTCCGTTAAATTTTCATAATTCTAACGCGTATTTATGTACTAATGTTGAGATGATCCAAGTATTGTTGATGTAATAAATCGAATTTTAATGATAATGAGAATTATATGAAACTTTTTATTACGTAAAGTTTATATATAAAATAATATATTTCATAAATTTATGGTTATATTCTATAAAATATTTTTAGTAGGAAAAGATTGATTATTTTAACTAGTTTCAAATTAACGCTAGATTTATATATATTTTTAAATATTTGAAAAAAATATTTTTTCATTGACAATCATACACTAATTTATAATATATATTTAATTATTAAATTTCAATTGTATTAATTATAAATTACAATAAATTATATAGGTTTTTAATAAAGTAAATATACTATAATAATTATAGTTCAATAACTAATACACCAAATAATGAGAACCTAGTATTTAAAAAAAATAAAATTATTATTAAAAAAATTTTTTTTAAATTAGAAAAAAGTTAAATTTTGATACATTATTATAATTTTATCAAAATCATAAGCATTGATAAAAAGGATTATAGGAAATATCTAATAAAAATCATTATTTCTAAAATACATGTCACACTCTTTAATACTTTAGTAATATTTTATACTTTGTAATCAATTAGAAATTAATATATATTATAACTTTTTTAAATACTTTTAGATTAAAATTTTAAGTTTAATTTTTTTGATAGTTGTTCGGTTTAAATAATGATTAAAAAATTTGAGCTTACTAATATTAAACGTTGCAGAAATTCAGTTAAAATGCCTTATTAATTATAAAAAATATTTTTTTAAATATTCAGATTTTAAAGCATTATAATTTGAAGCATTATAGTTGTATGTATACATTTATTTAAATTTATTGACTTATTTATTATTTTTGTTTTTAAAACGATTTATTAAAGATAAAATAACTATATATTTTTTAGATATTTCTTTAGATTATTGTTACTGTTACCTGTATTGGTTTTTTGATGTATAATAAATATTAGGTAAAAATTTAAAATATAAAAATAAATATTTAAATAAATAATTAAAAAAAATATTTTAGTTTCAGTGATTAATTAAACAGTATCAATAATAATATAAAATAATATATTTAAAAATTAATGCTACTAATTTTTAAATTATTTTATGCATAATGAAGTAGTTATAACTAAATACTTATCACTATTAAAAATTTTATATAACAGAGCAAATTTATAAATATATGAAACTTAAAAGTTAAAATAAATTTAATATAAATATATAATTATAAAATTGAAATGACCTAATTTTAATATCGGCAAATGAAATATAATACTTCAAAGTATTAAAGACAAATTTATCTACATAAAAATAAACATATTAAAATATTTTGAATAAAATTTAAATTTATACTATTTTTTATCATACTCATTTTTTTAAACATAACAAGTATACCTTGCTTTGCACATAATCAAGGGCCAGCATGCAATCTGAGTAGCCAGTCTCTGTCTTGATGGTAGTGCTGCCCTGTCCGGGAACATTCGAGCAGAATCCAGAGCCTACAACTCCAACAGGACCGCCAAGGCCGGCGGCTGCTGCAGCAGCCACGCTCTCCCGGTACCAAGGGTACATAGTGCCTGGATTTGGTGAAATTTTCGTTGAAATTGTAATAGTCTTACTATCTCAATTCACTAATTAACCCACTCACTATCTCTCTCTCTCTCTCTCTCTCTCTCTCTCTCTCTCTCTCTATATATATATATATATATATATATATATATATATCTCTGGCTGGTTATCTGTCTATTTATCAATATTCTTTTCTAAATATAAATGATAATTTATAATCATATTAAAATATGTTCAATTAAGTATTTTATATACAAACTTAAAAATTACAAATAATTAAAGATATAGATATGCATTAGACTCTTAATTACTTCTTATACAATAAAATATTTGATGAAGAAAACATTCCAAATTATAAAAAAATTATTTAATGTTCTTTACTTTTTAGTATAAAAATTGAAAATTGAATGTTTTCATTTTAAAACTATTTACTTTCCTTGTACATATGTTTTTTTACTTTTTTTTCATTTTTTTTAATTGTTGAAAAGAAGTATTTGAATGCAGATCTGAATATCAAACATCTGAATATAGAATGTACTAGAAAACTTGAAATCACTTGTTTTTACTAATTAATAAAATGGTATTAAATCTTATTAAATTACGAGTGAACAATTTAAGATTTTGTCTGCTAAATGTATTAAGTATGATATTAAGTATGATAAATACAAATTTTAAAAAGATTTGCAAGTTCATAGTTTTTAATTAAAAGAACACTAAATTCAATGTACGATGAATAAGATACGGGAGCAACAAATCATTAGTAAACAAAAAAAATGTAATCCACTGTTTTTCAAAATGTCCTTTACTTTGTCACAAGTCATAGGTTTCCCTTATGCATGAAGTCGTATGTAAACATAATAATTAAAGTCGACTGGTGCACAAATACAACTTTTAATAAGTTTCATTTTTCTGACTAGATGTTGTCAATTATGATACACATTTTTCTTTTTGAATTATCCTCCATCTGAGTATCAGCTGTTCATTGCACGCTTTTTCAAAAACTATCCACTGACCTCAAATTTATTTCATTCTTTTTTATTTCTATACGCATATTGCATAAATTATAATAAAACGATAGTTTGCACACACTTATCTTCGTTGTATTATAGAGTAATAATGATTTCCCTCCAGTTGGCGTAGATAGTAAACAAATCAATAATGACCTTCGTTGCTTGTGCATGTATGTTTCCTTTATCCTTCTAAAGTTTTCAGTAAAAGAAAATCATAAGAATAGGTAATAAGAATATTTTTCCAATGACAACAGTACTGTTTATGCAAGAAGATGCGTGTCGGCTTTTTTTTCTATTTGAATCGACGAAGCATATTAGACAGCGAGAAAAAAAAAATCTCATTAAAAATTTTTTTCTTGATGATAAACAAATGCTGTGTAATGCGCGGGAATTGCAGTCATAAAAAGATGTTACTATAAACTCACGATGCTACATCAGTGCCACGTTGTCGAACTTGTCATACTAGTCGACTTACTGTAAGCAGTTTGCGGGAGGAGCCGCAAAAAACTCCCGCGCTCCGTCGTCGCCGTTGTCGGCCCCGGAAATCGTGAACCGTGGACCGCGAACGCGGTTTCTACACTGACGCGGGACTCGCGATTCGAACGAACCTTCGGCTTAGCTCGTGAGGCCTCGGTTCTTTTCGACTTCATTGTATACTCTGTCTCTCTTAATCTTTGGACTGCTATGCCCTTAGTCGTTGGAAGAGTCAGAACAAACAGTCTCTAACACTGACTCGAATGAAAGAAAGAGATAAATAATACGAGAGAGATAAAGTGAGTGAACGAAATGAGTAAAGACGCAGGCGCAGGAAATATTTTCTTCTGGTTAGACTATTCATCGAAAAGAAAAACATATACATACTCATTTGACTTGTGTTAAACTAAAGGAGGCTCTATTACAATTGGAGTACTTCTTTATATATCTAATAGAACATAATTATAAAAATTGTAATTCCTGTATATTAAAAGTATTTATTTTATATTAATTTATAAAATGCTTTCTTGTGAATTAATTATTAAACAATTTCAATTAATTTAAGCAAGAGAAATATGGTTTAATATATTTTTATAGAAATTTATTCAATTAAAAATCGTCTTGTACAATTTAAAGTTATAAATTAATACAAAGTGAGAAATTTCATAACTCGTAACATTTTTAAATACCCATAATAATTAATATGTCTGTATAATTTTATTAATATTAAGAATTCCTTTACTACAAACATATTCATTTGGATTAATAAAATATTATTATTTTACAATTTTTTATTATTTTACTCAAATAAATATGTATATTTAATGAATAATTTATAATAATAATATGTTTAATAATTATAAAATTATATTGTGATCAATGTATGATCACTATATTTATATCTCTCTATATATATTTACATCTGCATATGTAATCTTAGAACCGTAACTCTGAAATATATTATTTTCTATAAAAATCTTTTTTTGTATAATTATAGAAAATATGAAGAAGGTAGATTATAAACTTAATACTAATTAATAATAGTATAATACGTATTTAATTGATAACGAGATTATCTCAACTGAAATTCGTACAAGATCAATACTTTTTATGTATGAAAGTAAATAAAATAAACTAATTTTGATTTGTTATATAATCTATTTTTATATGAGCACCATTGTTTACTTTTTTTTATTAAAATAATAATTAATTTTAGTATTCAATATTAAATACTTCTGTACTATAAAATTATTTCATAGATTAATTTGATTATCATCAAAAATAAAAACATGGATTTTTATTAATATATTATTTATGTACATTAAGTTATTCGATTAAAATAATTAATCCATTCATATAAAAAATTAAAGTGATTTTATCTAGATCGATTCTAATAATTTATATTTTTAAATATAATTTTTATTTTAGTTTAAAAATATATAAAATTTGATAATATTAAGTATATTTTCACATTTATAATCATTATTAATAGAAAATTATTTTCAAGCATTAAAAATATTATAATTAAATTTATCGATAAAACTATGAACTTTTATAATATATTTCATATAAATTCTCTATATTTTATTAAATATTGTCCACTTTGTAACATAGATAAATAAATCTATGATTTTACTTATTTTAAAGAATTTAAATTTTTGAAAAAAAAGAATTTTTTGATTGCTTTTTTATATTTAGTTTTAGAAAAAAAAATATTTCTTCTAACCTAAATAATATATTTTCATTATTCAATAAATAAAGCAGATTTAAAAAATTTTATTGTAATTTTATATTAATTTTAATATCTTCTAAAAAAATAATGAGTTTTATGATTACATAATAAATAAAAACTATATGATTTTAAATATATATCAGTTTTAGTTGTAATTATTAATAATATTATTAATAATATTTTTATGTGTTAAAAAAATTTATTTTAATTTAAAATACATTACATTAGTATATAATTATTATTAAATTAATTTTTAAAAATATTTTAATTTAATCCCAAAATTTTTTATTTTATTACGTTATATTATATAATTCACTGAATATAGAAAATTTTATAAAGTAGATAATTAGATTTATTCAAATCAAATAAGAATATTTTATTCAATAATTTTAAATTCAACTGAAACGAGATTAATTAAATTCATGTATTTAAGGAGCACATATATTTCATAAAGCATACGAAGAGATAACATTGTTAATTAATATATTTAGTATTCGTAAACACATTTACTTTTTTAATAAAGATAAATAATATGTTATAATGATTCTAATTTTTATTCAAAGGAACTACTTAAATTTTGATTGAATTAAAAAAAGTATATATTTAAATAATAACCTTTCATACTATCTTTTTTAATTTTAATTAATTGTGAGATATATTATAAAAATAGCAAAGATAAAATATAATAACAAACCGTAGTGGTTATCTTTTATTAATAACGACTCTTTTTAATTTATTAATCAATACCGATTTTCTAAATATTTATTTCCATGGGTTTATCACCGACGCATCCAAGCAATCTGTTTCTCTTTGAAAAAAGAAAATGCATACTCTCTCATACAAACAATCGTTCAATCTCGATTAATTGTACACTCTCGATTAATCTCAAATTAATAGTTTTTTTCTCTTTTATGTAAACTAATAAATTATTTATAAGCAAAGTTCTTCCGACATTGCATATTTTGATAAATAGCTCCAAGTATATTCCTCTCTTTTTATTGTATAAAGTTAGTTTGACACAATTTTGATGAAAAAACTATAAAATAATTTTTTGTTAAGTAGATGGAAGTGCATAGTATATAAGATATTGGGAGGAATTTAGTGAAAACTATCTGAATTTTAAGATATTTACAAACCGATACTTTTTTATTTCAAATATTATACGCAACAACTGATAAACTAAAAAAATCTGCTGAGGTGTTTCTCAATGTTTTCTTTCTCTATCTTTCAAATTGCGTACTTTTTTTCTTCAACTTTTTTATTATAGCATTTAGTTTATTTCATAATATCAGTGCTATTGTGCGATGTTTTATAGATATCTTGCGATGAAATGTATCATGTGTATATATATTTAATAATAGTTATAATATAAACTTACAATTGCAATAATTTTTTATTACAAATTTATTAACAAATTTTTCTTTTTTATGTATATATTACTTATATGATAATATAATTACACGTTTTTTTTATTTAAAAAGAATTCAAAAAGCAATATGATTTGATGCTATTTTAACTTTCTATTAATATTGTATAAACAATAAAAATAGATAATAAATATCAGTTTTATAAGTTTATCAAAATAAAGAATAAAAATTATAAAAATAAATAAAAATTAATTTGAGAAAATTAAACGCACAAAGCAGTTTTCTATGCTAATATAGAGATATTTAAAAAACTTACTCAATTTTAGTACCAGAAAATTGTAAAAGAAAAACCGATTTTTCATTAAATTAAAGATCCATTTCATTACATTTCATTTTTTAGAATATAAATATTTTTGTTTACTTTATAATATTCATATACTTATATAAAAACGAGAGAGAAACTAACAAATATAAACATTAGTTGAATAAGTAAAGCTTATGATTAACACAAACATGTGCAGTACGAGAAATGAGCAAAATCTATTTTTCTGTCAGGGCAGTTGACCAAAATGAATATAGTCAATGAATATTTATATATAAATTAATCTTTTATATTAAAAATTTATAATTCTGATAAATTACATCATATTCAATTATGCATATATTTTAAAATAATTTATTAGATAAAAAATGTTTTCTTACAAAAATGACATAATTACACGACACCGATAATAATTTTCAAACTTATTTGATAAATAATTTCATAATTTTGAAATTTCAATAGAACAAAATTTTATAATTCATAAAAAATTTATAATTATTTTTAATACTTTAAACAGATTTTAATTTTTAACCTACTCTGCAATAAAAATTTTCACGATATTAAGATTGTATACTCTTATAGATGTGCATTTTTAAATTATTATTAAATTTTTACAGTTTTTAAAATGTAATTTATCTCATTGTTAGTTAATTTCTAATAAATATTTTTATATTAAAATATTTAAAACACTTATATTTAATAGTGTAGTCACCTGTGTATAAGTACAGAAAGACGTATTTCAAATTAAAGGTATGTATGAAAATACTCTTTCAAAAAACTTAAAAAAATAATTCTAAATTTTCCACTTTTATAAATCTAATTAGAAATAAATATATAGTAAAAAGGTGATTTTTCTATGTAATTTAATTCTATGTCATTATATATATATATATTTATTTATTTATTGTTTCTTTTAAAGAATTTAATGTTTATTAAGATATTATTTTTTATTTGATACTTTAATATTAAAGAATTATTCAAAAGATAATTTATTTATAATATTTATAAGAAAGTAATTTATTGCCAACAGATCCCAGAAAAATAATAAAAGCTACTTTTACAATTCTGTATCTTGCGATAATCATGTTTCCTAAAATATCAGTTAATCAAATTTTACAAAAGAAAATTTTTTAACAAAAACTTGTTTTCATTTTATGCTTAAAAATGTAATAAAATATTTAAAAAATCCTTACATATTTTTATTGTTTATTATAATAAACAAGATAAAATAAGCTACGTATATTACTTGCATTTTACATTGAATTTCACATATATTAGAAAATTAATAACTGGTAATAAAATTTTATAAAAATTAAAATAAAAATTACCAACTACTGTAATATATTTATCACATTTTCATAATTTTGGACGTACTTACATTGATTAGTTTTTTAAAATTAATTTCATTACTTAAGATTTTTAAATTAATAATTAGAAATAACCCACATAAATGTAAAATTTATGCAAAGTTAATAAAATATCATTTAATGTTTTATATAAGCATAAAAAGCAATTTTTTTTATTTTTGCATTAGTACTTAAAAACGTAATTATTGGATAATATTATTTTGAATTATTTGTATAAGGTATTTATCATTCTTTCCTACCTTATTATACCTAAATTCTGTAAAAGTCAATATTATATGAATATTCATAATTAAAAATATTTATTCATAAAATTAAAAATTTTTTTTTTTTATTTCAATAATTTTGTATAATTTTAAATATAATTTTTTATTATGTATACCTTATCAGGATCAGGAATTGCAAACAGCTGAAAATTGAATGGGATAGACAAATGCTTACACGTAACAATATTGATTAATTGAGCATATATTTTATAGTGTTTATATGACAAACTATAAAAGTGATAAGAACTGAATTTTGTTTAAATATGCATATTCTGAAAGTATGATGCAATTTAATTTTCTAAATTTGAGGTAATTGTATTGGTAATTGTCTAACAATTTAATTATAAATATTCTTAATTTTGATATTGAGATTATATTTTGTATTTTCTGATATTAATTTTTATTTTACAATACTAAAACAATTAAATTTATAAAATTAACGATCATTCGATATATATATATATATATATATATATAGTTTGTTTAAATTTATTAATATTGATAAAATAATAATTTACAAAAATAAATAAGAATGATTGATTGATTAACTACTAATATAATTAATGTATATATATATATATAATATATATATATAAATAATTTGATTAACTACCAATTTATTAATCTTATGAGTTATATTTAAATTTCTATATTATAAAAGAAAAATAGAAAAAAATTGGAATATAAAAGTTAAGTATAATAGTGCATAAGAAAACGAAAGAAGACTGCTTTAATCTGTTGACAAAGTATAAAAAAATAAGACGTATATGAGTAGGGTAACTAGGCGTATACACGTTGCGGCGCGTGTTAGTGAGTGGCTGGAGGCATGAGAGAGGTTTTCCCGCTTTCGCATCGGAGGATCTTCTACCTCCTCTAGAGGCGTGCACTATCTGTTCTCTTATTGGTTGATTTCAGGTTCAATGGTACCTCCCACCGTACACGTAACTGCAAAAAAAACTTTACAACGCGATGTTAGCAGTACATGAAAAAAATAGAAGGAGAAAAAGTGCGAGTGAAAGATGGTGAAAGAGAGGGAAGAAAGATAAGTGAACAAGAGAGAGAGAGAGAGAGAGAGAGAGAGAGAGAGAAGAAAGGAGTGAGAGAAACTCTGAAAGAGATTGAAACAGTTGAAAGTTTGGCAACCTCGCGCAAGAGAAACCTCCAGTAAAGACAACAGAGGTTAGCACATAGCTAGTTTGCGTCCTTCTATCTTCCTCTTCTTAATGCTAGTAAGAGAAGGAGAAAGGGTATGTTTCTTATGAGTCTAACTTATGCGTGTGATTTTATATTTGTGTGAATCCGACGCCATGACAGTGTAGACCCCACCTACAAGGGAATCAACATTGACGTTTTTACATTATCTCACATTATTTCAGCAACGTTGCTTCTTAGTTTATTATACATGTATGTCTACAAGACAATAGATATTATAGATAAATGCACCTGCTTCCCATATAGAATTTTTTGAATTCTTCACTTTTTTATTCTATAGTAAAATATTTATTTCGCATATGTTACTTTTTTACCTATTTATTTGCATGTGAATCGCTATTCTAATGATTGTTATATCAATGCATCTTTTATTGCATATGTACAAATGGTGCAGTTACTTTTAAGACTTTCATAGAATTAAATTTTATATTTTCAATAATATGTTGTTATTTTATTACACAAGTTATAGGATTAACTACAATTTATAAATATTTTTTAAAACTTTATCTTCACTATGGTACTAAGAATATATAATAACAAAGTATTAAAATTCAGCCATTTATACATAAATAGTAGTACTATTTAAAAAAAGAAATTTTATTAAGCAAAAAATATATTCAATCATAAATATATAATTTGTAAAAAATAATATTTATTTTAAACTAGGAATTCCGATTTCAATGGTAGTTTCAAATACTGATTAGCTCCATATTTAACAATTAAACTACAAATTGATTTTTCTATAAAAATTATATTAATATTATTGTCTTTTAATCATAATTATTAAAATATCTAAAAGACTGTTAATTACAAAATTATTATTAAGAAATGTGAAATTGGAAATCCAATCTGAAAACATATTAAATATTTATTTCGTAATATTATTATGATTTTTAATTTTAGCAATTAGTTCATTTTTATTAAAATTGAAAATTTCTCAGTAGCATCAAAATAATGAAAAAAAAAAGACTTCTTATATTCATTTTGTTCTTGTTATTAGCATATAATAATTATTTTATTATAACATAATGTATTAATTATGTAACAAGTAGAAACAAATTCCGTTGCATATATCTTATTTTATTCTTTTTTATCAAATATTTCTTTATAAATAAAATAATTAACAATAAAGATTACTAAATATATATTATTTTTATTATTTGTACTAAATATAATTAATGCGATTAAAATTATCATAGTAAAATAGAAAATAATTTTTTCTATTTTTATTAAAGATTAATATTTTAAAATGTTATATGTTTACGTTAAAATTAATGTATAGATTTATCTAAATAATCAGTATTATTATCGAATTTTTAATTTCATATGTTGAATTTTGTACATAATATATTGTTAGTGGGTAACCATAAAACGGATAAATCTTTTTATAATATTGTATATAAAAATTATTTTATTATATTTTATAAAAAAACATAAATGGATTACTTGCGTTAATTGAAGAAAAACTTGATTAAAAGAGGTATAAAATTCATACTGGTAGATAAATATTTTTAAGAGATAGTATTTAGATTAAAAGATTTTGATATTTTAATTGATAAAGTGGCTCGTGGTTACGTAAACTTTTCTTTTCTATTTATTTTGTTAACTATTATTAAAAGAAATTATTCATAAATAAAACAAAACTATCAAGAATTAGACCTTAAAATATTCTAAATAAAGAATGTTATGTGAATTGATTTAATAACTATTCGCGATAACAACGAGATAACATTTAATGAATACTATCATGTACTTATTGTAGTTTCACATTTTTTACATAGATAGTGCAACAAAATAGTACTAAAATTAAACTGATCATTTCTTTTTTATTACAAAAAAATATATTTGCAACCAATAGCTCGAATTATTGGTTATTTAATGCATCGCGTAATATTTTAATTTAAGTGGATAGTAGAAATATAAAAATGACTGAATTTTTAAAAATTCCTTTGATTTCTTTTGCGTTTTAATTCAATTTGAAGATTTTGTAATAATAAAATTTAAATCTATTATCTATTGTTAAATATAATATCATAAAGTACATAAATTTAAAAAAAAATTGAAAAAAGAATTGTTTGAAATATTATCAGTTTGTACACAAATATTTTGAATTGACTATTAAATAATTCATATTTTGTATTTATGAATCTAATTAAAATAATAAAAAAACTAAAATATAAAAAAAATATTTTGACAATTATAAAATATTACTCAAATTTAATAATACTTGCAATTTTCTTAAACGGAATCGTAAATAAATAATTAAAAAATGATATATATAAATAAAAAGTTTATTGTATATTATGTATACAATTATTATTCATTAATTATAAATTAACAAGGTCTTGATTTATTTTAGCTAAGGAATACACATTTGAAATAAATTTATTTTTAATGATTATAATATTGGAACATATTATCAAACATTAATATTTTAAAATAATTAGATTGAATTGATGCTAAAAAATTGAAATTTTATATTCTTAAATAAGAGATATTTAAATAATGATAAGCACAGTTTATTAAACATATGTAATTAAATTTTTATATTATATTACATATTTTACAACATTGAATCATATAAAATAATTTGATAATTATTAAACAATGTAAAAATTATTGACTTTTATTCAGTCATAGCATTTTATTAAAACGAAAGTTTACAATAATCTTTTCTCTACTTGGAGAAAGTTATTTTTTATTTTTAAGGTTTTAACTCCTTCATACAATAATAATGTATTACTTATTTATTTACATTTTTAATAAATGTGGATGTTTATGAATTTGAAATAGAATCACAAAAGTTTAAATTGGTGGAGTTTTATGAAAATTTTTAAAAAGTACAATTAGAAATCGTAATACTTAAGTATGAATGAATTATATTTTGATAAAATTCAAGAAGATGAATAAATTAATATTGAAGAACAATATTTTAAAAGCACACGTATTGATACAATGTCTTCGTGAATTAAAAAAATCGTCAAAGACAAATAATATCAAAAAAGCAAATGCTCTCAATAATTCATCGAATGATAATACTTATGGAGTACATTATTATTTCAAATTATGCTACAAACCTTTGATGAGAATCCATTACAATGAAAGTTATACAAAACTACATTTGAATTAATAGTATATAAATTTGATGGTATTCTTATAGCTCGTAAGTTTCATTTGTTAAAAACCTCTTTTCGCAATGGCATTTCTTCAATTTTAGTTTTATTACAAAAAGGTGAAGAAGATTATATAGTTGTTTGGGAGTTAATTAAGCAACATTGCGAGGCAAAAGACTAATAATAAATTCACATATTAAATATATTTTTTCACTTCTATTAATAATCAAAGAATTTGTTGCAAAATTAAGATCGTTACAAGAAAATAATCAAAAACATGGAAATGAAGTAAAAAAAAATGATATCGCGATTATTTACAAAGAAAACAGCAACTTTTGTTGGTGCGCAAATTAAAAAAGTTAGAATGTTTTTATTAGAAGACATTTAATAATATATTTACATTCCTTAAATTTCTGAAATTAAACCTTTATAAGCGATCCAATAATTTACAAAAAAAGAATTTATGCATGAATTGGTTCAGAGATAATCATGCTACAAAGGATTACCATACATCGAAATGCAAGCGATGCGACGAAAAGCATAACATGCTATTATATTTTTCATATACAGTATAAAAACATAATAGACTGGACAAAGTAAATCATGAAAATAATAACATAAACGTATAAGATAGTAGTAGCAATGACGCAAATGAAACTGCAATCTATGCAATAACAAATAACTTGGAAGTTCTCTTAGGCACCGTAATTGTAAATATATTAGATCACTACCAAAGACAGCATGCATGTAGTGATTTATCAGTGCATGCTATCAATGCAATTTTATAACAATAAAATTCGTTAAAAATTTAAAATTTGAAAAAAAACAAATAAATCTACCATTTTTAGGTTTAGCTCAATTAAGCACTCAAGCAGATTTTAAGTTGTGCGCTAAAAAAAAGTAATTAAATAGTTATTTTCAAATAAAATTTATTTCACTACCAAAATTTACCGGTGCATACCCCTCTCAATTTTTAAATAAATGAAAATTATAAATTCTAAAAAATATTCAATTGGATGATGCGGAATTCAAGAAATCAAGTGAGATCGATGTATTCAAAAGTGCAATCCTATTTTATCATTTACTGTGTACCAGGCAAATAAAATTAAATGAACATAATAGTACAATCCTTCAAAAAATATTATGGTGAATTAAATGTTACAAAAATTATCCTTTGATTTGCAATCTTGAATCTTAATTAATGTATTTTGTAAAATCGAAAAATTTTGAGAAAAAAACTATATGTCAATAGAAGAAAAAATGTACTAAACATACTAATCATTTCGTAAAGGCTCAAAAATACAGCAAAACTGGGAGAAATATCATGTAATTACTTTTTTATAAAACTATAAAAAAACTCGGTGAAATATATATTACTGCTATAATAATTCTGAATTAAAACATAAGTATATCAGTTTTTAAAGTGAGTATAAGATTAGGTCATTTGAAGATCCTTGAAAATAACAATAATCATTTTGAAGGATATTATATACTGCTCACGGAGTTATGAAATGGAAAAATATAACAACAAAATAACGGTTTTTTTTTCCATGAGAAGCTCAACGAAAATATCTCTAAATGATTCACTATTAATTGGTCCGACAATAATGAACAATTTGATTAATATAGTATTAATATTTAGATTACATAATGAAGTACTTACGGCAGACTTAAAAAAGATGTATCGGCAAATAAAATTACTAGTCAAAAATATAAATGATAAAAAAATATTATGATGTGAGCAACCAAATAAGGATATTGTGATATTTGAACAAAAAACAGTGATACAAGATACACCATTGGCATAATTTTTTGCATCATAAAAATTAGAACAATTAGCAAATGATGAATGCTATAAGTATTCAATAGCTGCTAGTTGTCAATTAGCGATTTTTATCTGAATGATTTCTTATTGGATGCTAGTAATATCAATGATGCAATACAGTTAAAAAATTAATTCATAAAAAATTTACATGAAGAAGGATTTAAGCTTCACAAATGGGTATCAAATATCATAAAAATATCAAAGAAGAATAAAAATATTATGAAAATTATCAAAGAAGGATGTAGACATTTTTAATTTAAACAAAATAAGAAAAAATGTTTAGGCGTCAATTAGCATGCAAAGCATGACGGAATTAATTATTTAATAAATGGGTTTGTGTTTACTGAATGCATTACGAATAAAAATTCCACATGAGTTAAATTTATATGTTCAAAATAATAATTACACCGGTTAAAACGAAAAATTCTGCTATAATTGAAGTTATATAATATACGTCGAAAAAGAGTGGAAATATTTTAAATTTCAAAAATAGAAATTTAGAAATTAAATGCTTATACATATCTCTCTCTTTCTCACTCTATAAACAAAATATCTATTATTAAATTTAATTAATTTATAGCATTTTATTTAAGATTAAAAGTATTCGCAAAAAGAGTAATTCAGAAAATAATTTATTTGACGCGTATACTATTAAAGAATTAAGAATTACACATTTCAAAGTTATTAGATTCATGTAAAAAATACATTTTGAAAGTAAAATAAACAGTTTACGCAGAAGTTTAAAAATTAATTGAAATAGTAAAATATTATGTCTATCAACATTTTTTAATAAGGACGAAATACTACACGTCGTTAGATTAATTAATAATTATTCTCTTTCTAAGACATCATGTTACCAATTTAATTATAAAAAATGCAAATGAAGAAAATTAGCATACAAAATCACAATTAACACTTAATACTATTCAATAAAAACATAGGACAATAGATGATAAAAATGCCATGCAACATATAATTAAAACATGCAAAAAATGCTGCAAGTATGTTCCTTTGCTAATTCAACATAAATGAAAAATTTACCGTTAAAAAGAATTATTTAATCACGTCCATTTTACATTGTACAATTAGATTATTGTGGACAATTTTTTTACAAAGAAGTTTCGCAATAAGTTAAAATTAAAAGCATATGAAGCCATTTTTGTATTACTACTCTAGCTATACTATATTAAAAAATAATTAATTTTTTGTCGCTATTGATAACAATTATTTTCTTAATTTTTGCACCTTTTTTTTAATGTAATGTAATAGTTAATTTTTAGGATTATATTTTGAAATTGTACAGAGGTAGTCATATATAAGCATCTATTTATAATTAATTAAATGAAATTTTAATTTTATATTTAGTTTAATTTAAATGTTTAATTATTGCTAACTTTACTAAAAATTTTATGGATTTTTCAAAACTATATACTCTAATTAAAAAAAAATATGTAATATCTATATATACTTATCACTCAGTATTCTCTGTCAGTAATATATTTGAAGGGTAAATAAGGTAACATCATCCCTGTAATTATTATTCTGTCTAACTTTATTATTTACAGATCATATTATATTACTAAGATTCAACATATTTTATTCACTTTTTAATTTATATATGTTTTTTATACGTTTACTATAGATTCTTTATTTCCAAATTTTTTAATTATTTCAATGACTGTATTTAAATTGAAAATTTGAATAATCATTTAAGTTTTAATTCAAAGAATATTCGTTTCACAGATTAAAAATTATAACAAAAAGTATCTAGTTTAGATTTTGAATTTTAAGTAATAAAATTGTTTTTATTATTTATTAAATATTATTATTTTTAATATGAATAATTAATATTGACTAATAACATTAAAATTTTCTGATTCATATTTTATTATTTTTTAAAAGATAATGATATTTTATTAATTACAAAGTTCAAATTAAACTGTATAAAAATAAATGTAATAAGTGTATTTATATTATAACAGCATTAAGAGTTAGTTTTGAATCGTAATTGTTCATTATAATAACAAAATTTATCTATTTTTTTAGTTGCTAAAATAGAAATTTAGTCAAGATTAAAATGTATTAAGAGTATTTATTTACTATATTTATTTCTTATAAGTACAAACTATTCATAATTTCAACATCTTATTATAAGGAATAAATTATACGATTATTTAGAATTAATTTTTATAGATACAGTCGTAACATATACCTAAAATATATTTAAACTTTATTTGGTCATTTTAAAAAGATTTGATTGATACAACTGCGCATATTTCATATTTATATTTATACATAAAATTTACATACTCAGAAGAATAAGCGCTACTATGTATATTAATTAATCGTATTGATATTCAAGAATTTATCTATATTGATAAAGTTCATAGAGATTAAAAGTGATCAAATGTATGCATTTACTTTTAAGGTTATACGAAAAAAATTCTATTGATATATCATTTATAAATTTTTTTCATCTTTATTTTTATGTAGTTGTATAATTTTATAAATATGTTATATTGCAAGCAATTATAAGCATCTATTATTATACGACTTTTAAAAATTCAACAAGTTGAATAATGATTAAATTCATTTGCTTTTAATGGTTCATTTATTTATTTTTAATCGAAATTCTTAAAATACAACGTATATCAAGGCGGATAAACATATTTACAACATATGATTTATAATATGTATGGCAGTAGAATGGTGCACCCATGGTTAATAAAGTATTGATTGCTCGAGTATTAAGATTAGGATTCATTTTATTTTTATACATAAAATTTAATTAAATAAATTAGTATTAAATTATATCATTTTATTATTGAAACAAAGATTTACGTATATTAATAGTAATTTAAAAGGATTTTATTCAGTGTTTAACGTATTACATATATATTTTATAAGTAACTTCAAAGAATTATCTAATAATGCTCAAATTCGGCTAATAACTTTTTAATTTGTATATTAGTCTATTATTTTTATATCTACATAATTATGTTATTTTATCTTATATAAATTTTTGTTTGGTCAAAGAAATTGATGAAAACAGATTTATATAGATAATTTTAATAATATTAAAACAAAGCAAATCTTTTATGTAAATTATAAATACTATCTCTATATAATTGTGAGTATTTAAAATTTGAGTTGTTGAATAAAAAATAGTAGTAATTATAACTATAAATTTTATTATTATATTATAAAAAAGAAGCAAATAAATAAATAAATCTTGAATTTAATAGATAAACGAAATTAAAGAAATTTAAATAACTTGTAAACAATTTATAAAAAGTGGCTCTTTTAAATAATAATAAAATAATAGTAAATATTTTAGGTATAAATTTTTTAATTAAAAAAAAATTGATGCTTTATATTATATTTAATGTATTAACTTAAAGTAATTTTTGTTTCCATCGGTTAAAATTTCTTCCAAATAATAAATCCAGTCTATTTTTTAGTAGTTGTATACATAATATAATATAGATAAATAATATAAATAAATAGAGTTATATACAAATATATAAAAATAGATAAATTGGAGAATGTGACTACGAATGCATAGAAAACTGGGATACTAGAGTTATAATATATTTATATCTATATTATTTATTTTCTGTTTCCTTTTACAATTAACATTTTATTTTCTGTAACAACAGTGACGTATTCCATTTCAGTAATTAGACTAAATTCAATCACTATCTGTAACAATATAGCCTTAAGATAATATGACCTACGTTAAAAATATAATATATGTATTATTTAGGCAAAGAAAATACAGATATCATTAGACTTTTAAATTCGTGAAATTCAAATAATAAAATACGTTTCATCTTTAAGAAAGTGTATATATTTTCTCTCAATGTTTTACTAAATTGCTATTATTATATTGAAAGTGATATTTTTTAAACGAACTAAAAATTTCAAATTAAAACGATATAAATATATAAAAGGAAAAAAAATAAACGTTTATATAGGTGCACCACTCAATCTTGTACTAAACAAGAAACTATATCCTATACTAAATACAAGTATGAATTATAAATCGAATAAATCACTAAATTATGCATCAAGCACATAAGTTTATCCTGATCGAGTGCATTTCTGTATCTTGTATGTTGAGTATTACTACATCACATGTATCATTGTATTATATATCCAGACCTGCATCTACTATTACTGAATCTAAAATCAATACCGTTAAATTGATAATTTCAAATACCCAATAAAGAAAAAATAAATAACTTTATTCATATTGCTATACGTTATATATTTAAGAAATGTATTTTATTAAATATACCAATTTCGATAAACATATTTTTTAAAATACTATAATTACTTAATAGAAAAAACTAATATTTATAAGTTTTTTTAATAAATCAAATTAATAATGCCAAAAACAAGAATGTAAATTTTAAAGAGAAATTTTAATAGATGAGAATCCCAAATAACATCTTTAACTAATATATATTCGAATATCTGTTCTCTCGGAGAATAGCAACTGAAATTATCATTTTTTAGACAATGCATTAATATTATCTATTAAATTAATGATCAGCTTAAATGAAAATATTTTGTATTAACAGAACTGCATACTTAGGATTATTAAACACATAATCATAGAATGTTTTTTTAGTGACCTTAAAAAAATCAATAATTGTCAAAGACTATAGGTATTGAGATGATGTTCATTTATTATTTAGAAAGAATTTGAAGAAAAAATTGAAAAATAAGCTTATGTGAAAAAATTTTTTAATTATAGCAAAATATTAATTATTGGGAATATTTATTTAGTCAGTGTAAATATAAAAATAACGCAAAAAATTTGAAAATTAATTTTAGTGAATTTACTTCAGAAAAAAATTAATCGAACAAATTTTGCATTTTTTACAGAAATTTTGTCTATTAGATTTTGAACGCCGATAAAAACAAATATACGACATTTTAATATGTATGTACATAGAAATAATTACGAGTAAGCTTTACGGTGTATTTATTGTAAGAATTTGGCAATTTGATCAAATAATTCAGAAAATGCTAATTTCATAACTTTCTGAAATAAAACTATAATACATTTTAATAATATAAAATTTTTCATTTAAACATAAATCCTTCTTTGGTTCAGCATTAACCAAAGAAAATCAGTCCATTAAAACCATCATAATAATCAATAATATTAATTACAAAATTTTAAATATAATAATTAAACTAAAATTTAGTACATCTAAACTTTATTCTATTCTGTTAACATAAATAATCAAGGACTTATTATACAAATTTATTTGTTCATACTAAAGTAAATATCTCTAAAATTTTTTCAAATTTTTCACTTGAACTTGATTTTTATGACGATGTTAATTAAAAACAATAATTTATTAACGGAAAATATTGAAACATCAAATTATTGCTCTATTAACATAGAAATAGATATATTTTATTATTAATATAAAAAATAACTTTACAATCAAATAAAAAAATATATCAGAACATAATATAATGATATATTTAGGTATGGTAATAAATAATGAATCAAAGTATATTCAATAAAAAAGTTTTGTTCCTTTAAATATTTTAGAGACATATTAAAGAGAAAGTAACAAGTTTTTTTTCAAATAAAAGTCACAAACTAAAATAAAATTTTTATAACATTCATTAGATTGAAAATTATTATAAAAGAAAAAAAATAAATTTGAAATCTAAAGAAGTTATTTAAATTATTATTTCATAATTTAATAAAATAATCATAAACTTACGAGCAATCATAAAACCTTAAAAAAAATTAAAATAGAAATATTAAAGATATCGAAGTTTATATAAGAAATACTGAAATCGATCTTATGCTATTGAATTATAAGAAAATGTATAGAAACATTTAACGTATTAAATATAATAATTAAATATAGCAATATTGAATATAATAAACTCAATCTGTAAAACTGTCCAATTAAATACTTTAATTGATGTAATACTGTTTGTGCAAACAAATACTCATCATCTAAAAATAATGTTACCAAATCAATTTATATATTTTGCTATTGAAAATTAATTCAATTTTCTAATTAAAAAACAATTTAATACATGAAAATTTTTTTTAATTAATACTTCATGTTATATATGGCTATTATAATTTTATTATCATTTATATTATAAAATTGAATTCATTTAATCATCATATGAACATTATTTCTACTTCTTAATAAATTAGTTGATAATATTTTGATAAGTTGAAAAATTTTAATCAATAATTTTAAAAATGCGATAATATACTTGAATTGTTTTATTTTTAATGAAAAATATATAAAATAATTTATTTTATCCAATAGAATTTCTTCAAGAGTTTTTCTTTTATTATACAGTTATAAAAAATTATACAAGTGTATGTTTTCATATATTTATTAACTGAACTTAAGTATTAATATATACTATTAAGAATTGTAAAAATTAATATTAATATTGGAAATAGAATAATCAGCTAAGTTTTTACTTTAATTTTTAAATTTATATCACAAAATTATATAATAAAAGATAATAATACTAATTTGTTTACATATATAATAATATCTTAAATTAAGTCCGTCCCATCACATCGAAATATAATTGTCTCATTAAAATTAGATAGCATGATTGGTTTTCCTATATTAATACTCATAAATTTTACGTTTTTAGCCCCCTTTTGGTTCGCTGAGTAAATGAATTTAAGAAGCGGCTTATAATAAAGAAGAGAATATTATATCTTCATAAAAAATCTAAATTAAAAAAATACAGTAACAAAATAAAAACGAAGCAGTGTTAAAATAACATTATGTATGGTTTAAAAGAATAAAAAATAAAGGTGGCAAATATGTTGTTATTATTGCCGATGCTATTAAATTTCATTCTCTCCCTTATATCAAAATCTCATTTTATTTTTTCTTAGGTTATTATTTTTATGATTGCGATATATTTATGTATATTGCATGAAAAACAAAATTTAATTACTTGTGTTGTATTATCATACTTTAACTTATAAAAATATATAATTATTTTTTTAAAAATTAAATTAGCTTGATTTGATTTTTTTCTCAATTTATTTAGAAGTATGCTTTTGTTATTATTAAAAATATTGTATTGAATTATATTATCTATTTATATGTAAAATGTTTTAGAAAAATGTTTCAAAAATTGAATAAACTAATAAATTGAAATAATCATAACTAAATTTATATATTTGTATATATATATATATACTATTTATAACTTTTTCTTTATTGAAAAGTATATTACAAATTATAATATATTATAAATTAATATATTAAATTATTTTATTAATAATTATATAATTAATTCAGCAAAATAAACACATACACGTACATGTACTTATATATTTTTTTAGTAAGTATTTAGATATTATAGATTCTTATTAACTTCCAGTAACACTTATAAAAATGTTATAATAATATATAAGTGATACATAATTGAAATAGAAAATCTAATTATTCATATGATATTTATTTATAGAAAAAATAATAAAACTTTTATATAAAAATTTAATGCTCAATTATAATTTTCTAATTGTGCGAATTAGGATTATATACATTGAATTATTACAATATATATTAACCTTATAATTTCTAAAAATATAATATATTCATGATAAAATATATAAAAAAGGTAAAAAAAACTTAGACGATTCTATATACTTAAATAAATATCATATAAATAAAATTTACATGTTTTTATTTGATCTATGTTTAGGCCTACTAAAGTCGAAAATCCAACAACTAGCCCGTCTATATGAATAGAAATACTCGAAAAACTTCTGAAAATAGCCCTAATTTTATTGATTAATATGTATTTATTAATTCACATTTAAATCAATAAAAATTCTTTATACTAATTTTTGATTATATATGAAAAAGAGAGAACAATTTTATTAACACTTAATACTTGAATCCACCATTAAAATTAATCGGCAAGACAATTAGATCGTAATATAATTTTTATATTGTAGTTTTAGGCATCGAGACAATTTTTATCTGTTCTAGACTATCTTTTCTAAAATAAAAAGTTAAAATCTTCGCTAATGCTCATTTTAAAGGGGACTGAAGTTCATCTATAAAAATAAACAAATATCATTCCTATATATTGTATTTAGAGAGAAATAGATTCTCCTAGATCTGAACCAACAATTTGCATATTAACGGAGCGTCAAAAAGTTGTAGCAATGGGAATAATATCGAAATGAGTAAGACGGCTTCCGTTTATCATTATCAAGATTAATGAGATTTGTTCGTTGTCTTTGGCCATGATAAAATAAACTGTTTCTAAACCTTTAAATATCAAAGAAGCTTGATTCTATCATTATTGTATGCATTCCATTGTTTATCAGCCTGTCGGCTTCTTTTTTAACAATTCTTCTGAAATAATTGTCAGCGTATACTAAACTCCTCTTTTTTTTTAATTAGCTTTAGTTAAACATTAGTTAGAAATAAAAGTTCAATTTGAACAATTGCATTAAAACTACTTTCTATCAAAATTGATTTCAAAAGAAATGATAAATAAACAAGTTGAAGAAAATCTCATGAATATTAATTATAAAAATAGAGTTAAATCACAAACACTGAACACAGTGTAAAAATGATGTAATTTTTTTGTTCATATTTATAGCTATCCGATAGTAATAACAAGCCTTATATTAATTTTTTCTCGTACTAAAGTCTTAACTTAGATTTATATATACCTATAATAATTTTGAAAGTTATTTATTTTTAAAATATTGTAGATGAAATAAAATCTTATATCATAATATTTGAAAAGTATTAAATTTTGAACTAATAGAAAGGTTTATAAAACATTATATTTATAAAATTTTATTTTATGATAAGTTATTATTCAGATTTAGTCTTAATAAATAATTTACTATAAAATGAATCAAGAAATTAATTTACCATTGAAAATAAATTTAAGCTATTTCATAATTTTTGTTGAATATAGTCTTAAATCTAAAGTTATTCTTCATTAGTAAATTTTTTTATATTAGGATAATCTTTATACATTTGATTATTATATATTCTATATATATTCGCAACAAATAAAATAAGTGTAATTTTATGGTAGGAAAATCATATTTTATAATCTTCAATTTTTTATCTAATCTTATTATTAAATAATCAAAAATTGAAATAATACTTTTTTCATTTTGCCTTAAAAAGTATATCATGTAGTTTTTCTAAATAGTTTTATATAAATTGAAGAAATAATATTATTTCAATACTCAAAACCATTCATTATAATTTAAGAATAAAAAAATTTTATTTGCAAATATGAAAATATAGTATTTATTAATGGTGTCTTTTATTTTAGATCAATCTATTACATTCATCAATACAGCTTTTATAAATCCCCTTATTTTTGAATTCATGTTAATATTTTATAATATATTCAAATGAATTAAGAGTAAACTTTGAGGAAAGCCAAAAATTGTATACATACTTTTAAAATTTCGTATGTTACGTGCATATCTTATAGTATTATATTACAGGTGGTTGTAAAATATATGAATGATAAATAAATGATAAATTTTTTAAATTTTTTGTAGATTTAAGTACAAATAAGAAATATTTATTTTATATTTTAATTTTTCTAAAAATTTAAGTAACTGACTGCAAGAAGTCTTAGAAATGAATTTTTATTATACTTAAACTTTATATAATCGCAATTATTTATCATTAATAAATTTTTATTAAAAATAGACTGTTTTTTATTTATTTTAATATTTTAGACGTTGTTAGAGAACATATATTTATATTTACGACCTGTACAGTTAATTTGAAGCTTTCGAGTACACGCCAAAACAGTATAGAGCTGTCACTTTCTGGTTCAGAAATTAATTTTGACAGTATTATAAAAAAGTCTATTGTATACAAGATATTTAAAAAAGTTTGTTCGCTTATCTTTATTGATTACTTTATTTAATACTACATATGTTATTTTTAATCTACAATAACTGCTCAAGGTTAAAATCTATTTTACCTTAAACTCACATTTAACTAAATTGATAAGGAAATAGATAGTTGTCTCATTCATAGGTTTGTTGTACTATTCTATAACTTATCAGAAAATCAAATATTGCTAATTATCTATAATGTACAAGCAAATCGAATACTTAAATTTTAAAATAATAAATATTGCCGTAGATTACAATGTAACAAGATTACAGAGATAATAAAAATATTGCAACAATAACACAAGTTTAAAAGACGAAAAAAAGACTGTTAACTAATGGGATTTATCATAAAAATATGATAGAAATTATAATGAATATAGTTAAAAATTAAACATATTAATAATATTAAAAATCGACCTAAAATATAAATAAAATATAATTCATAAAATTTTATATTAAAAAGATAATTATAATAATGCAAAAATCTATAAATATTTAAAATAATTTAATAAAATCTAATATAATTAGATTAATATTCATTAATCTTAATGATAGTTATTTATGTGTACATTTACAAATTGGAAAAATCGACTTCTTTAGCATTTCTCAAAAGAAAAATCTTTTTTAAATATAAATCCGTTAAATTTATAATAAAATTAAACAAATTGTTTATATAAGAGTCGAAAATATGAAGTAATATCTGATCTTTTTTGCTTGTTAGTTAGACACCAGATGTATTTAGGTGAAAATTTTTAGGAGAAACAATATATAATAATATTAATGGTTTTTTTTACTGTTTTATAAATTAGTTTAAATTTATCTTTTTAATTTAATATATATTTATAGAAAGTTATAAATTTTAAATAGGTCTACAAATTCACATTTATTTATTTTAATATTCAATTTAAAAATAAAATAAATCATTGTATCGTTTAAATAAATTTTTAATAATAATAATATAAAATAATTAATAATACTATATTGTTAAGATTTATTTGAAATTTTTAAGTTGACAATTCATTAGAAACATGTGAATATAGAATTATACTTATATTGTAAATAATAATTATTATTTTATTAATCTATGGTTATTTATCGCATAAATATATCATAAGTTTTATCTTTAGATGTACAAGAATGGAAAGAAAAGTTTAAACGACAAGTTTTGCACAATAACTTAACAAAATATGTAGTGAACATTAAATATTTGAAATTAGCATATTTTTCTAAATAAAAATGTTGTTGATTAGTTTCAAAGTAATATTTTAAACTTTGAAAGAAATGGGAATAATTATTCAAGAGATTGGGAAGGTTTTATGTATACTAGTGAACGAAAATCATTTTTATAATGTCAAAGTAAACTTAAAATTAATAATGAGCTGTTCAATAGAAAACTATGAAAACATCTAACTAATTTGTTGGAGTCCATTAGGAAAATATTTTATATAAATTATATAACAATATATATTCGTATAAATTGAAAATTTTTTAATTAAATTGAAAAAATTACAAACTACATAAAGTTAATATAATTTTGTTGTAAATCTCCAGAACTTTAATCAATATTCTTAATTATTTATAAAACATTTTAAAGTTGTTAGCAGTTATGATTACATAATCTAAATTTTATTTTAGTGATAAAATTATTATTTTATGGAATGAAATAAATATTTTTTCACTTTTACTTATTCCAAAATATAAGTGTACAGCTGAAAAAGATAATATTATTAAATAAATTTTTATCTTAATTTGATTATTTTGTGTAATTAAAAAAAGATATTACTGTTTAATAATAAAAAAGATTACAAATATAAACATCTACTTTTATTTATAATTTTTAATAATATATCTTTTTAATAAATCATATTAAAAATAATACTAGATGTATGTATTATAGTTATTATGTAAAAGTTTTCAAAAAAACTTTTCTTGTTAAAAACAACTGTTTAGTCTTATTAAGAAATTCGAGCGGTTGTAATTTTCTAATGTTTTTTATTTAATGTTTTAAAAGATAAACTTTTTAAAAATATAATGTGATAATTTTAAATCCAAATTTTTAAAAAGTGTATTTACGAATTCAAATTTCTCAATAGAAAGTTTTTATATTTTAATATTTTGCACTCAGAATTAAAAAAAATATTCTGGTACAAAATATTTATATTTACATATTACAAAATTACTTTTCTAAGAATTTATATATTGAAAAAGCTTTCTTAATTTAATAAAGTTTTATTATAAAGTTTTAATGAATACTCTAATTAGTATATTATTAAAATTAAAATAATATGAAGAAAGAAAAAGTGAAGTAGTAAATTGTGGAATTAAAATAATATTAATAATGTGAAATGGAAGAACCCAATGATAGCAACATTTTTTCTCAAATATATATTTTGGTAATCGCTATATTTAACAAATGATTAAAAAAAAATTAATGAGATATAAATATAAAACTCAACTTTAAAGTAATATCGAAGAGATTGTATTTTTTATTTTTGAAGTATTATTTTACGAAAAACTTTTTACAATCTATAATAGTAAATAAACATAAAATGTAAATGAAAACCGAATTATGTGGTTTAAAAAATTGCTTTAAAAAAATTTTTAGTATCTAAAAACTTATAAAAATTTATCTATATTTATTAGGTTTTATATATAGTAATAATTTGAAAATATTATATTTTAGTAGAACTAAAGTGAAAATTGAAGAATATTCTATTGTGAACTATATAGGAAGTGTAGAACTAAAACAAAAAAATAAAATTTAAATAAAATATTTAATTTTTCCATTTTCTTTTTTATTTATAAGTTATAAATTACGATAATATAAAAAGGAGTATATATATATATATATATATATATATTAATTTGTTTGTAATTAAGTATAAAAAAATATGTGTACCAAAAATAATGGTCTAAGCCGTTTAAAGGTATATTTATATCTTTTATTTATTTATGTGAAATAATTGTAATATGTTCGTAATAGCATGACGGTAAATGTAAAATGTTTAAACTTAATAATTAGATATATTATTAAACAAAATTAAAAAAATAATAGGCAATATTTCATGTTACAAACTATTTTGGTTATATAATTAATTAAGTTTTCATTACTATTAAAAGGAAGGTGTTCATTTGTAGTCTAATGTGTAACAATAAAAGTTCATGAATCGAAAATTCCGTGTTTAAGCGGACGAATAATACAAATTTAGTTACATGTACATCGAGTTTAGTAAATTATTTTTGTAAATTTCAGTAAATAGATAAACTTTATACAAAATATTTCTTTATATAGTTTGTATGTATTTATTAACTACGTAGTTTTAATAATTAAAAATAATGCGTAAATAAAAAAAAACTTTTCTTTAGTTTTGATCGTTGAAAATAATGTATATTAAAGCTTAAAAATGTAATCTAAAAATTTTACATATACAAAAAATATAACATTTCATTTCTACATAAATTATACATATATTTTTTACAATTTATGTGTATTAAATTTAGTAAGGGCTGTTTTTTACATTTCTTTATACATAATATAAATTATAATAGGTCCTTGTTCTTTCATTTTTAAGAGAGGAATGGCAGAGCTAACTGAATTTTAAACTGCAAGAGAATTCACTGGTATTCTGGTATGTCGCGATTGCTGTCAAACCACTGAGGATTCCCTAAGTCGGCTTTCTTAAAAGCATCACAGCCCTTCAAGAAGCCATATAATACTCTTAAGCAAGGCAAGTGCATATGTGCATACTTTATTCTTTTTCGAATCATTTCTTAGAAAGAGGAACGTGTGTATTGTCATTTTTGCAGTTATAATAAAAAAATTGTACAAAAAATATAACTATATAGTTTTTAATTAAAGGATTTTTATATATTCAAATGTAATAAATATTTATTTTGAAAACTATAAATCATCAATAAATTATTTTTAATTATCAATGTTAAAAGTTTTAAAATAAATACATCAAAAAACAAAGTATGCGACAAATAATATAAAATTAAAGTATTACTATTTCTTCAGTAGTATTCATATGAAAAAAATATAATTTATTATAATTTTATCTAACTAAAAATTGAGAGAATAATAGATTTATATTATTTATTATTTATATTATAATTAGAACCATAAATAAGATATTAAAACATAATTTATAATATTTATAAAGAACTTTTTTCTACAAATTATAGAATAATATATTTAATACATTCAATGCGTACATGAATATTGGGATTTTATATGATTTATAATATGAGATATTATTACACGTTAAAACAAAGTATTAGTATATTTGGGTTGGATTTACTGAATTACACATTCCATGATAATTTAACGATGACTTAGAAACTTTTAATACAATCAATTAATTGTTTTGAATTTTAAAGATTTTCTTTCTCATAAATGTATTACTGTTAACTAATTATGTTATTTTAAGGCAAAAAATATTTTATTTATAGTGATTCTATAAAAATAATTTCTTTTACATATGTATATTTTATAAAATTTTCAATTTATATATTCTACATCAAAATTTTGATATTTTTTTGGTTGTAAATAAAATGCTGCAAATTTTTTCATTGTATGGAATATCATACAAAATTACATACAAAGTCGCAAAATAAATATTCCGACTTATTAGTCAGTAAGTCAAATAGTGAAGGCGAGTTGTATTTAGATTAATGTAAATATATTTAAAGACGACATTAATAGAACTATGTATTTTGGATGCAATAGTTTATGAACAATAACTAATAAAAAAAATTTTTTAAATAACAGCAAAAATTAATTAATCAGATTTCCTTTTGCTTATTGTCAATTATTTAATCATGATTATATATAAAAAATCTGAACATATAAATGCATTTATTAGCATAATTCAACTATATTAGTTTGTTGTGACGCGGATGAAATATCATGTATTATCTCAGATGAACGCTATTATATTCTGAACTATCTATCTGACTACAACTGGTAAAGAGTGCTACTCAACTAGAAAATAAAGTAGCAGTAGCAACTCAACTTCTAATTGGCAGCCGGAATGAGAAGTAGTAGGGGATCGACGGTTATACTGGCAGTTGGCAAAAAGCCTGACGCGTGATCGAACTGCTGGATGTGCTCGACAATGGTCACGACGTCGCGTCGCCGGACGGGGCTCCCTTGTTTCGTCTCGGTCTGTCTACTTTGCTCCTTTAATTCATCTCTACCGCGGAAGAAGAACGCCCTCGTCGATTCCTCGGGTAATTAAAAGGTTTGAAAGCCCCGTAAAGCGTATTCGTTCGCTTCTTTAGATTGATTTCGTCGAACTCGATACTTTTTTCCTAGTCAAAGTTTTTTTCTATTTTCTTGAACTGCTATGTATGGTTATATGCTCACCATTGGTATCTCTTTTTTTTTTATGTATTGCTTTTCTTTTTTATGTTGATCTTCCAATTTGTCACATTAGTACATATGTTTAGTCATTTTAACAATGTGAATATGTAAATTTGACTTGTGCATTTCTTATTAAATATAAATTAAATTATCCTTTTATTATGAATTCAATATAGTAATACTTTTTTATAAAAATAAAACTGTTTTATGATAAATTGAAAATATTTAATTAATAAATATAAATGTAATAATTTTTCAATAAATTATTGGTATTATAAAGAACTTATTTAACAAATACACCATTTTATTGTAAATAAAATAATTTATAAAATTATAAATAAAAAACATTAGTATAACGAAGGTAAATACAATAATTATAGTCAGTATATAAGTATTATACTATTAACTCATTATATACTTTTTTATTTAAAATATTAAATATTTACAATATTAAAAGTTTTATTTATATTTTACATTAAAGATTATTTTTTAAGCTTATTTTTTGTTCATAGAAAAACCGAAACTGTAACAGAAATTTCGTAAATTTAAATTGTTAAAAAATATGCTTAAATACTATTAAATTATTAATACTAACGATATGGTTTAGTTTTCTATTATATTATTACGCAGATGATATTTTTAAAAGAATGATATAGAAGTGTAATTCGAATATATTAATATCTATGGGAATAATTCTTTATCTTTCCTTTTCCCAAGTTATCGAACACCATTTTTTATCTCAATTGCTTTACCCTCAGAATAATATAACTATGAAATAAAAATTAACTGATAAATAAAAAATAATATTAAATGCATATTATAAAACTCTAATAAACGAGATGGTAAAGTTGTATGTTAAAATAAAGGAACATTAAGGATAAAGTATAAAAAATAAAATGAAAATAAGAACAATTACAGGTTGACAAATTATGTGTAGAACATACTTAATCATATATATTGAATGAAAAAATTAAAAAGAACGAGAGAGAGAGAGAGAGAGAGAGAAAAAAACAAATGTAGATCTGAAAGGTGGAATATGAAAAAACATATTATTAGATAAAAACATGATAGTAACTTTTTGGTAATATTACATGGCTTGGATTAAGTTTTTTCAGTATATTTTGAAGATATTGTAATTTCCTGATATTTGGCTTTAGATTGTGATTTTTTGAAAATGCAATTTACTTTGAGGTTAATTGTGCATATCTTCATAATCTAATAATATTTTCATATCTTCAAAGCTATAATAAATCTAATTTCTTAAAAAAGATGAAATATTATCTTTGTCGTTTGTTGTTATACATCTTCTTAGGTACTTATTATTAAAAATACATGAAACAATAATTAATAAATCAGTTAAAAACTAAGATTAAAAATATGAACATGTTTTATTTATTAAATAAATAATCCTGACTCTACGTAGGCAGATTCCGATTTACTTTAAATTTCTTAAATTTTTTTAAAGCGGAAAAATTTATATTTTCATTTGTCTTTTTTTTTCTACTTTTTAAATAATTTTAAATAAATATTATCATAAATATGATAAGGTTTGTTTGTTTTATTTTCTTCTTTGATCCCTGCAATAAATTATTTTAAATGCGATGTTTAAATGTTCTCAATGAATTTCATTTCAATTATTTACAATCGATCATCCTGAATTTTCAGTTATTTTTAACATATTTTTAACATATATAAAAATATTACTGACTATAAAATATAATATTTATATTAGTATACAATTATTTTATTTAACGATATTAAATAATTTTGGAATAAATGATCAGTTTTGTTAAGTATTACTACATTAGAATAAGGCTTTTTGTAAGGTACATTGATGCATATGATTAATAATGAAAAAGAAAATACAAATATAAAACTTATTGAAAGGAAATACAGGTTAGTTATTTCAATGTGTAACCTTCAATATTTATTCTAGGGAGCCACCACGGTTTCTGTTGTGTTTACTATCTTAACTTTCGCTTAGATAGTTCAGTTTTCGATTGGTTTTAATCAAGTTTCACTTAACATAAACTCTGAAATTTATAGATACTCAAACATCTAGATCAAGAAGAAATCAGTTTATTTAAAACTGGAAAATATCGCGCATATATGTGATTCCGCATCAGCAAATAGAAAATTTATCAGTTTTTTTCAACGTATCAAATAATGACTTGCTTTTAAGGTATTGTATAGCTTTGATAGTGCGTTAATTATATCATCTTATTAAGTTCCTTGAGTCTATTACTTCTTATAAATTATTTGCTAGCAAAGGTTGTAATATTAATAAATTACTTTGCGTTTCCTATTAATCAATATTTATAAACTATCTATGATAATATTTATTATAAACTAGCTTTACCATAAATACAGTTTCCATTAATGTAGTATCAATCATATTATAGGCAGCTTTTTTGTATAATTTGGGGCAATTTTAAATTCATTATTGCTTATTTGAAAGAAGTACATTTCATCTCGAAAATATGAAAAGATTTGTTTTAGCAGAAAAGATGTTTTTAGCAAAACTATTGATAAAATATACAAACATTTAAAGATATTGTATACATTTTATATTTTTACTAACAACTGAAATTTTTTCAAATATTCTTTCACTTTTTTATTACATATAATTTCATATTTACTTAAATGTAAAGATACAATCTTAAAATTCTTATTAATTATTAAAATACTAATGCTATTTGAGATATAATATTACAATATTCATGTATTTTATATATTAATATATTTTTCGTTTTATAGATTATTTTAACCAATAAAAATTATTAATATATTGTATATAAAATATATTCAATTATATTTTCTAATTTAATTTTCCTTTTGGAAGTATAAACACCAAATTAAAAAGTAAAATTATTACTATTTATTTTTTAACTAACAATTTTATTTATAATTAACATAAAAATGATTCGATAAATTTATAATATTGTTATGTATATTACATTTTTTTCTTATTTATTAAAAAATTTTTTTTAAATAATATTTATATATTAAAAACAGTAATATTTTCCAAGTACACAAAAAAAAGTTTTAATTACATCTTAATATATAATTGTTACTTAGTTTTTTAAAGATTTTTTATTAATTATTTATAAATTTATAAAAACATACTTAAATATTAAATATCAAAAATATGATAAAATTTAAATCTGAAATAATTTTGCTATTTTAAAATAAATATTGTAAAAATAAAAATAAATTTATTACAATTTTAAATTAGGTAAATTTTCAAGAATATATTAATTAAATTCATTTACCTTATTTTTAATTAACTTGGGATAATAAAATGAATTAATTATTACTTATTCAAAAGTCACGCATTAGACTATTTTATAGTTCAATTTAGTTTTAATTAATAAAGGAAATTTAATTAATAATAAAAAACGAATTATATCTCTTTTTTATTTAGTTTTTCCACCTTATATTTTATCATTTTTATTTATAAAATTATAAATATCTGTATATATCATTATAATTATACAACAATTTACTTATATATATATATATATATATACTTATAATAATACAACAATTTACTTATATTTTAAAACCTGTATTATGCTACATATATTTTTTAATCATAAATTTCTTAATATAAAATATATTCATTTTGTATAGCGATCATATTAATTAAATTTAATCACAAGTTAAAATACTCATTAGAAGATTATATAAAATATTTAATTTGTTTGATGAAAATTTAAAAATAATAAAACTGTACATGCTTTTAATCTGATATTTTTCTTTGCTTGATATTTAGATTTTTATCTGAAAAAAAAGAATCTGTAATAAAATGTTAGAAACTATTAAAGTAACCATGTACTGATGTAAAAATATAAGAAATTTTTTAATGTTATTGTTATTAAGACACATCATAATTATCTTAGTAGGTCCTTGAAGTTCATCAACATGAAAAGAAGGTAATTTTATAGCAACAGCAAAGATCCATAGTTTTCAATAATTGATCCACTAATTCAGTGTTTTCTATATTCCTTAACATCCACTGATCTCCTTGACAAACTTTTTTTTAAAGTTGGAAGAGTCTCGCTTAAGTCAGATTATCGAGCAAAATGGCCGCGCACGTCCTGTAAATAAACGACTGTCATCTTATGCTTGCAAAAACTAGATATACAACAGGCTGGCCTGTGGAACCTCATTTTCTCTCTCTCTCTCTCTCTCTCTCTCTCTCTCTCTCTCTCTCTCTCTCTCTATCTATTTTATTCTTTTCGTTTTCATATTACTTCTTCACCCCTTCTTTTTCTTCTTCTTCACTCCCTTTTTCTTTTTACGTTCTTTTTACTTTCTCTACGTATGTAAAGATTAATTACATAAAATGCAAATTAAACCAAAAACATTTATCCATGAATTAATACCTTCCTACTATGTCAGAATAAAAATATTTATTCTCTTAAAAATATATTTATAATGTTGAAATACAAGATAATAGAAACCAGCACAAGTGGTGGTGATTTACCTTTATATATAGGAAAATTGCTTTATCAATGAAAATGTTTTCAACTCGATTTTTTATATAAATCAAAATTAAAAATCTTTTTTATTTTTAGGGATAGAAATATATACATCATATTTAGTCTTATAAATTTCAAAATTTTAAAAATAAACACTTTTATGGAAATTAAATACATTATACAGTATCTATATTTATTTCTGCAATATCTATAAATAAACAACCTTGTAAATTAATAGCCTCTATGTGTTAATTTCAATAATTGTTTTTATAATTATTCTTAAAATTTTTATATCCTATACAATATTTATTGTATTAGCAATATTTGTAGCGGTATTCAAGATATTATTTTAATAATTGCTTCATTATTGTTAAGCTTATATTTTTATAAAAATTTCTAAATAATTGTTGCTATACGAATATTTCTGAGTATTTAAAAATCACTTTTCTTTAAAATCTAATTTATTAAAATTCTAAACTATGTAAAACAAAAAAGTAAATAAATAAAATTTATTTAAAATTCTAGAATGATGTTAACTTTTCAAATGTTTTCTTGTAGTCAAATATTGTCTCGTAAAATGATATATTTCCTTAATAAATATAATATAAGGTAACAAAATAGATATTTATCTAGAAAAAAATTTTATTTTGTATAATTGTATTTAGGAATTACAATATAATTCGAAAATCATAAATTTTAAGTAATTATTTATATCTGTAATTTCGTAATACAAACGAATAGATAAATTAAACATTGAAAACATTTACTATGTAAAACTCCATAATACTAATTCATTTCGTATAAGATTCATTTCTATCAACAAAGAAAAAATTGTTACACAAAAATATAGTATACATTTAATTACGCGTTTTTTTAATGAATTCAATGTAATTCAATAAACATTATTCATTAAATAATAAAGTATAATCATATTTAATTACATTTATGTTTTTGGAGTGGTATATAGTTAAATAGAAAATATACATGAGTGACAAATATTGGAATTAATAACCAGTGGACGATTGTGTTCCCAAGCGTCGGACAAAGTTAATTAATATACAAAGGTGATCTCGGAGTTCTTTCTTAACGTATAAGACAAGGTTAGTTTCCCACATTTAGTATAATGATATGAGTTTAAATTTGTGCAACTAATGCATTAAATTATTATAAAAATGGTTTTCAAAAGGGTACTAATTAGCCGATTGAATGTAACTGTGTATTATAATAATGCAACCACTTTGAGGTTTAAACAAACGATCCGAAGTTCAATAAGATGACGAAGTTATTAAACTTCATGTAAATAGACAAGAACTTTTACATTTACTTTTTGTCTTCTTATCTTTTGTTTTTTTTGTGTATTCATAAGCATTAATTTCGTAGCTGGTTTGATTAGATTTACCGACGATATTAAATTTGATTAATATTTTTAATAAATTTTAATACATAAAAATATTTTTTATTATTATTATAATATTTTTCATAATTTATTTATTTATATTTTTTGCATATTAATAAATAAAAATAAAAAATAAAGAAATAAAACAAAAATTCAATTAGTATTCAATGTAATTTTTATAATTAATATAAAATTAAAAACAATTATAACATAACGTTTTAAGACTTATAAAATAGTTTTAGTACCTATGTAATTTTTTAGTGTTTAACGAGAAAAATATAAATAACTAATTTCTATTATTTTAATTGAATATTAATATTATTTACTACATTTGAAGCTCGAAATATATATTTAAAATTCTGTTTCTGAATAAATATAAAATATAAAATTTTTATTTAAATTATATGTTATATATATATAATATAAAAGTTGAAATTTCATTATATTATTAATTAAAAAAAATTTGTGTAATACATAATCTAAAACAAATTGCAATACTGGATCTTTTGAAATTAAAAATATCTTGAAAAACGTGAAAACTATAATTTTAATATTGTTGTTAACTTCCAAATATTATTTAAAAATGACGAAAGACATAATTATACAAAAAACTATATTAAATTTAAACTAAAAATAAATCAATTTTTATAGGTAATAAAAAACAAGTTTCCTGATATTTTAGTTAAAAATTTTTAAATTCATTTCAAATTACTTTTGATATTGTTTGATTTTAATTCAAATGTTGCACACTATAATAAATTTTTCAATGACACTTAAAATATATAAAAATTATACGATTGCAGAATATATAAACTGTAATTTATTTTTGTTTATCTGTTTTATAAATCATATATTATTCAAATTTACTATTGAAATTTTTAACAACTCTATTTTTTATTATAAATGTGTTTAGTTATGTAGAAGGATGAGTTTTAAAAAAATGATAAATGAAACTGTTTAAATATAAAAAATTGTAAATATGAAGTTATTTAAAAGAATAAATTATTATTAATATTAAACATTTGTATTATAAATATGTCTTTTATGAAAGTAATAAACTAATAATTCTTATTGAACTTGGTTTATTCTAAAAATTGCCGGAATCCTATAATTACAATTTGATTTCCTATTTTATTTTCAAATTTGAAGTAGGTTAACGATTTCAGGTGTTTACTGGGTATTATACTAAATCGGAGGTGTTTCATCAAGATTACCAATTCATGCGGGTTTCTGACGACAAATTGGGGAAAAACCTTGATGTCCTTCCTATTTATAAGGATCAAGTACTAAGGTAAATGAGAAAAAGAAAAATATTGTTGTACTTTGTTCTGAAGGATTTAACGAATAGCCGATTTCTCTAAATATAGCTGTTAATGTAAACATTATACCACGACAATTTTAATTTTATAATAAACTATTTAACAATAATCAATTAATAATTTTTAATATTTTAATTATATTATATTTTAAATATATCATATTTTAAATAATGAATGAACGCTTATCTTATTTATAAATTTAATTAATATTTTTAAATTCATGAATTAAACGAATTATAGAATTTTTTAATATGTATTACTATATAAGTTAAAATAATAAAAACTTTCACTTAATAAATCATGAGAATAATTATTTAAAATTGATAAATATGCAATATTATTACATATTCTTTTATAAACATTTTTAAGCAATAAGATAATTTCGCTTTAATATTTATAAAAAAACAACATTGAAATTATATTTAATTTAAAAATAGAATTAAAAAATTTATTTTATGCATATTAAAATATATATTTCTAAATAAGATGAAACATACAATAGTATCATTTGGTAATATCTTATTCAACTTTTTGCGTATTACTAAAAATATTAAATTTAAAATAATACAATATGGTACTATAGCAAATTTTGATTATCCAGACTTTTTATTTCAATTTATTAATATATATATACATAAAATGTTTTTAAAATAATTTTTATGTTAGGATTAGAATCATTTTATAAATAATATCATTTATTATTTTAATTTAACTAATTTAACTTAATTTATTTAATTTTTATCATTTATAATATTAACTTTTTACAAAATAAGCAAATGTATTTCTTAGTAAAATCAAATGTCTCTTAAGAAACTTAGGTTTAATGGCTGAATAATTTTTCAAGAAAACTCTGGAACTGGAGTGTAAAGGCATGTATAATAGTACACGTATAGCGTAAAATCTGTATGTTGATATTTAATAGCAATCCGGAAGTTTAATTACATGATGTTAAGTTTCAATTCATTGAACTACCTAAAACATTTTTTGTAGAGTAAATGAGTCAATGATGACTTGTGCGTTCACTGGACCACCTAGTACAGAAACGTAGACACGTAAATACTTATCTGAAATTATTTTCGTCCATTGATTTTTGATTGTATATTAAAACTGTAAGATTCCAATGAATAATTAAATCAATGAATGAATTAATTAATTAATTCCAATTCAGAATGTTTTGTATTGTTTTAAAATATCGATGTAAAATTTTTGATATTATCTATTAAAATATCAAGTTTTAAATTAAAGTAATAAATATTTGTAGAACTTAATAAATTTATATTAAAAGACTTTTATTGAATTTATTAAAATTTCAACAAAGGCTGTAACTCTAGTTTTTTTAAACAAATCAGAAATTTTCTACTTTAAAAAATTAGAATATTTTTAATAACAACCGTGTTCTCATAGTGAATTAACTACATTACTTTAAAAACTATTTGATATTTTCTTAGAATTTCTATTTAAATTATAACCATCTGTATTATGCGTATTATATCGTTCTTAAAAATAGAATTAAAATTATTTTATCATTAATTATCAGTGACAAGTTTTAGAATTATATTCGAAGTGTATGTATAAGTATAATTATTAGCACTTTCTTTTTTTAGGAAAAATTTTACTCTCTTGAGTGTTAGAATATTAGTGTTAATAAGTTATATAATGGTGTTTTCTATCGATATTATTTATAGTATTTTATTCATAATATTTGTATAATTCTACTACAAAAAGAAATAATTTCAATTTTTAATTTTACATATTTTTATATAAATAAATTAAAAAAATATTTACTTTGCTAACTTAATAAAATGAAAAATAAATAAAATTTTTAGTATACGTATTGATAAATATAATGTAGAATATTAATTAAATTTCTATAAAATTTTGTAATTGGTATTTAGAATGAGTTATTTATTTGTAGCAATTATAAATATACAAAATTTAAATAGATTAGCCAACTATACAAAAGTAAGTTAAAGTATATATATTTTAATTATATTGTACAAATAATTTGCAAAATAAATTATGATACGTTAATGTAGATTTAAATAAAAACTATTTTATTATTGTTAATTTGAGAATGCAGAATTTAATTATATTCTTATTCATTTATTTAAAAATTTGTTGTAAATTAATTTATCTTTATATATATATATTACACAATAGAATATACTTCTATATACATATATTTTGATATAATTGATAATATTGTATACGTTATAATGATTAATCGTAGAATATAAAATATTTGTATTTAATAATAATAATAATAATAATAATAATAATAATAGTCTTGTAAAATAATAAAAGCTGTATATCATTATTTTTTTCAATTACACGAAAAATTTTAATGGATTTTTAAAAGTATATTTCTCTATTACATTTTGAATCAAAAATAATGATAAGTCTTAATAGTACAATGTTTTTTTTATTAAAATGGTTAAATTGAATTATTTAAATAGGAAATTGTGGAAGATGAAATCGAATATTGAAATATTATATAACTACTATGTAAGTTTCACATAGATTTTATCTGATTAAGTAAATTAAATTTGTTTTTAAAAATTTTCTTAGATAAAGTAATATCTAAGTATATAAAGGACTTCGGTACTGTACACTATTTATAACCTTACGCAAAATTTTTTTATATAAATTAAATATGTGCGAATTGTTCATAACTATCTTAACATATTATTTCCATATTTATTTCTTTATTAGTTAAATATTTATTTTTTGATTATTATAAACAAAAAATTATAACTATTATGGTATTAAAAAAGTATTTGTTTAAATTTTTTTAAAGTATTAATTATTATTCATTATGTGCACTTAAGAAATTGTATTTCTATTCGCAGAACAGCCATAATTTCTTAATGAAAGTTTAGGTGTTTTCAATGTTTTTCTCAGACTATCTACATTGAATTATATTTTCGAAGTCTTTTCTTAATATCTCTCTCCATCGCTGTATTAAGCACTCAGCTTAGATAGCGATACAGACTTTCGTATAAAAATATGTTGTTTCACTTCATCTATTTACATATTGTAATTACAAATTTTTGATTGAAGCCAACACTATCCGGCTAGTTCTGTTCCTGAAATATATAAATATTATTAATTTTAATCAATAACTATATTTATATTAATATTTTAACAACAAAAGAAATAATTTTAATTTTTTGGAAATTATTTGTTTTAATAATAAAATTGTATTATTATTAATATAATTTATATTAATCTAAACTAAGTTTATACGAATAATATAGGTTTACACTATCTTTTTAATATATTTATGATGCTATATTAAAATACTATTTTGACCTAACTAGTAAATGATTTCTTTACATCAAATATTTAAACAGTAATCGAAAAATAATAATTATTTGACAATATTAGCTCCTTTAAACTATCATAAAGCTCTTTGAAAGTACTTTAGTTAGAAAATTAATTTTCTTTCATTTTTTTATATTAGAGATGGTTTTTCAAATATATTTTAGAAAGGTTGAAATTATAATATCAATAATAATTTGGTAAATATAATTTGGATTATTTTAATTAATAGTATCAAGAGTTCTAAGAAAAAGTATTCAGTTATTGATAAGGGTTGTTCATAGCGGTGCTTTGAATTATTGAAAGTAATTTCATAGAATGATATTTTGTACATGACGTACAAAAGCAAAGAGATCAAGAAGGTGAATATTTCCAAATACTTATGGAGCTACGAAGTTATGCACGCATAATGAACCTCTTTCGTGAAACCATTAATAACTAAAGAACTCAAGCAAGAACTATATTTAAGTACGAAAAGGGTGAAAAATGATACCTACTAAACTACCTTGTACTTTGCCTCCAAGAATTGTTGATCATGTTTGTAGGACTATAATTGCATACAGTAAGTAGAATGAATTATTATAGTTTATTTTTTGTTTATAAATAAGTATATACTTGTTTATTAAAATATTGTATCAGTGTTAATATTAAATTTGAATAACAAGAATTAAAAGAAAATATAAATAATACATTAATTTGATACCAGTCACAAATTAACGAAGTTAAAGAAGCTTCAAAATTTTGCGAAGAAAACTTTTTAACAATATTTTCAATAATAGATACCAAAATATAAAAGAAATGCACAACAAAACTACACAAGTTGATAAAAAAATTTATAATTCCAATCAAAAAGATTAGAAACACTTAAAATTATATTATAAAACATTAACTCATTAATATCAAACCAAAAAAGATATGACTTATTAAACTTAATAAAAAAAACAAAATCCAGATATAATATTAGTATCAGAAACCAAACTAAATAAAATACACAAAATAAAATTTAAAAACTATAATACTATTAGAAATGATAGATCAAACTCAATTTAAGGAGGAGGGATAGATATATAAATAAAAAATAAATACAAGTATATCGTAATATCCAATAATGAAATAACTAACTTCAATATTCTAGAAATAACAATAACGAAACTACAAAATGAACTAGAAAAATTAAAATAGTTTAATTATAACATCCGCATACGTGAAAAATGAAAATAAATTTAATGTAGAATTAAAAAAACTATTCCAAAATCTAAATTTCGAAAAAGGAAAAAATTTACATAATAGCAAGTGATCTGAAGCATTTAGACTGGAAAAATAACACAAATAATACAAGAGATACATTTATAAAAGGTTAAATATCCATGAAACAATATACAAAACAAAACTATACAGTTCGGAACACTCGTTTTATCCCAATGGACATATGAATGTCGATTTATGCTTAATAGATGCCAGAATTAAAGTAACTAACAAATGCACAAAAAATGTAACTAATTCAATAGAGTATAATAGTGATCATAATGCACTACTTATAGAAGGAAAATTATAAAAACAAAATCTAAATAGAGGGGATTTAATCATTTAAACTATAAATTTAACTTTAAAAAGACGAATTGAAATAAATTCAAATAAGTATTAACAAAAAACTGTCAATTATACATACAAAACAACAAAAACTTAACAATACTGAAATTGACAATTATATCGATAAAATAGACAATCACATAAATCACATCATAAACACGTTAGAACCTATAATAATGAAAAAAACTTCTGTGAATGTTATACAAACAAAAACATAAAAAAATACAAAATGATAAAAGCTATATACGACCACTAATAAATAGAACTCAACAAAGTTAAAACAGTAGTAAAAAACAATAATTAGAATTTTATAAATATTCGTTCAAATAAAAAAATTCCAACAGAAATTTTCAGAATCAGTAAATAATTTCTGAAGTAACCAAATAAAAAACATCCAAAAAATGATCCAACAATAATGTTAATTCAATTTTTACAATAAAAGATATCAATATACCTCCGTTAACAATACCATATAAAGATATCATAACACTAAAGAAAGTATGAATAGACATAACAAATATAATAAAGATAACAATAACAATTACATAATAATAAACACCAGAGATAAACTCAATTTACTAGGATTGCATTATTCTCAAGTATATAAATAAAACACTACACTTGATAAACCGAGTCTCAACAATATAATTATAGAAGAAACTAATAAATTAAAAGAAGAAATAAAAAAAGATAAAACTTAAAATATCACAATAACAACTTTCTCATTAGATAACACATCAGATAATTCAAAACAACCTGATAATAAAATTGATTACTTTATTAATAACACTGAAGTAAATAATATTTTTAATAAATGAAATAACAAAAATCATCAGGATTCGACAATCTACCAAACATAGTATTGAAACATACTCCAAAATTAATTAAATATTATTTAACAACGCATTAAATAATGTGTATTTGCCAATAAAATGGAAAAATTTTAAAGTAATATCAATTCAGAAAGAAAATAAAAATAATACATCTCTGTCTAATTTTCGTTCTATAAGTCTTCTACTAAATGTAGGCAAAATATACGAAAACATAATTAATCGTACCTTAATAATATACTTAATAAAAATAATATAATACCGAAAAACCAATTCGGATTTAATCATAAACATTCGATAATATATACAATTAATAAATTAACATTTAATATATGCTGAGCACTAAACGATAATTAATGAGTATAAGCTTACCTAATCGACATAAAAAAAAGTATTCGTCATCATGAATCGAAGGCATAATTTCTAAATTAATAAAATCAATATGGAACATGCTCACCGATAAGACATTTAATCAAATAGAAGAAAACAACGAATCAAGTCTAGATTCACAGTAGAAAACGGTATGCAAAAAGACAATCAATTATCGTCTTTTATATATACAGTAGTGATATTCATCATTCATTTGATCTTAAGAAATCATTACAAGAACAATCGATATAATTTGTAGACGATTTAACAGTTTATGTTTCTGGAAAAAATACCAAAAAATCAGAATAATAATTACAAGAATTGTTCAACAATATAAACGATTATTATAATCATGAAAAATTTAAATATAATTATCGCATTAAAACTCAGTTGGAAAAAGTCAAAACAGCATTTTGGCGATTCAAAAAATTATTTTATTCAAAGCATTTAAATAGTAGAATAAAAGTATTTTGCTATCAAAGACTTATCAGATTAATCCTAACATACGTTTGCCCCATCTAGTTTAATACAGCAGCAAACGAAACGGAAAATATAAGAATTTTTTAAAGAAAATGTATCAGAGCCTATCTTAGTTTGTATAGAACTGAAGCAAGCTTTTATAAAAAATATGTAAAAAACAAAATATTATACAACAAGGCAAATCTACAAAAAATACATTGTTATGTACTAAAATTAAATAGGAATCATTATGCAAAATTACATCACATAAAAAAAAGCTTAATTTCCAATACCATGTACCCAAACCCAAAATATTTCTCAAAATGTTTAAAAACGGGTTTTATCCCTCCAGAAACATTCTCATTTTTAGATTAAAAACAATACCTATAAAATAAAAATAACTTTAGAATTTTGTACCATATTAATAGAAAAAGATTTAATACAAAAATAACTTACGAAGCATATTTAAATAGGAATAATAATAATCTTTTACAGAGATATAATTTGGATAAATTATAAAGAAACACAAAGGGAAATACCGAAAAAATATGAAAAAATATTGTTGGTTAATATAATTATATATTATATATAATGATATAAAAAAATCCTCAGTAAATAGACATATAAATACACAAAATATATAATTATACAAATAAAAACTAAACATATAAAATTAAACTACCATGTAAGTAATCCCTAAAATGATTAAAATTTTAATAATGTAATATATTCATATCTAAATAAATAAAAATTCTTAATTTCCTATATTTATTACATTCCCGTTTTCTTTCTCATACCCATACACGTATACATAAAAATCATAAAGACGACGGTCGCTGAATATAACAACATATTAATCATAAGTAATTATTATGTGTAAAATCATTGTTTATTATGATTGAATAAATAGCAACATATTGTATAAATATTGTATTTATTGGATTCAAATAAATAAACATTAATAAAAAAGACATCTATTATTATGTTGGCGTTCATAAATAAATTATATATTAATTATTTGATTTTGAAATATTAAAAAATTTTTAAATACATTTTTATCAAAACTTGTTTTTTTCGGTTTACCTTAAAAATTTTATCAATAAAGATTTGAATTATATTTAAAAAATTACAGAATACGTAGCAAATATGTCATTCTATTATGAGGACAATTTTTTGAAAAACAAAATTCTTTTTTTTACCATAAAATTACTAACTTTTAATTTTTCGTTTATTTTTCCGAATATAATGCAGGTATAAATTTAAAGAATAGAATATTGTAAAAATATTTTATATTTTAATTTCTTAATTCAACGTAATTTAAAAAGTAAAAGATACGTAATTAATATTTGTTTAATAAAAATAACTTTATAAATATAAATATACATACGCGCATGCATGTATACACGTATTATAGTTTTAATATTGTAAAAATGAAAAAATAAAATTTTTATCAACAACGACTATTTAGTACCCTTAAGGATATTTTTAATAAACTTTTTTAATATAAATTTTTTATTATAAATAGTAATTGCATAAACAGTACTTAATTTTTATTGTGTCAATAACTATTCTATAAATATATTATAATTTAGATAAAATTTTTTTTTCAATTTATAAACGTTTATTAACTTCAAATATATTGATTTTAAAAATATAAACACACTTCTCTCTATTTTTTTCAATTTTATTGTAAATTTCATTTGATAAAATATTATGAAAATAAATAGATTGTACAATTTTTTTAATTTTATTATCTTAAAAATATAATTATAAATTCAAGCATGTCTGTATACAAATTTTCTGAATTATTATCTGTCTATTATTGATAAATCTTCTTGATAAAGTTCTAATCTCATTTGAATATCGCAATTATTCCTGTTTTTATTTCTATTAAAAAGCTCATTTTTATAAAACTGTTTATGTTAATAAGCATTTATTAATGCTACAATACTTCTTTCTTTTATTTTTGATACATAGTTTGCTGTTACATTTTTTAATAGAATTTAACAAATAGGGTTTTTTTATTTTTTAGATAATATAGGATAAATTGATTATCATCGAGAGAAGAAGAATAAAGAATGCCGATAAAAAAGAGAAAGAAAAGAAATAAGATAGATAGTGGAAGGGAGAAGACAAGAATGAGAAGATAGTTTCTCGCTTGTGTTTCATTTCATGGCAAATCGCGGCATATTTGTCAGATTTTTGTTCGCGAACAAAATCCAGCTGTGGGGTCTTACTTAAGTGAATTGGTTTTCAGAGCAGCGGCTTTGACTTGTCAAAGAGTACAAGAGCAAAAAGGCTTTTGTACTCATCTACTTTTTAATTTAGAAAGACGACAACACAAAATATTGAAATCGATTTAAAATAAGTTGAAGTTTCTATTATTTTTATCATATTTGTTTAATTAAGTAATATAAGTTTTTTAATAGTAAATTATATAGATTAAACATGATCTTATAGTTTTATTTAAAGAAAAATAGTTTTCATTGTCAAATACACAGTCATTATTGATTAATTTATTTCAAAAATGAATAAAATAAAAATGATTGATTCGCTACAAAATTAAAATGAAATAAACCAAATTAATTATATATTTCATACAGTATGTTTTAAATAAAATTTAGTTAATAAAAATTATTACTTTTTTGAAAGGTATCAATTTTGAAAAAATTAATTAATGATTATATATTTTTGTTTTTTATTGTAAACCAAAATTGGTTTAAATATTTTTTCTTAATTTATTAAAAACACCTAAGTAAAATTGTATAATAGAATACTGAGCTATATTTTTAATAATATATTATTATTAAAACATAAGATATCATAATTAAATATATAACTCAAGGTTTAAAATTTTTTCATAAAATATAACATTACAAAAATAATTGTTTAATTGTATCTGAATATTTAAAAACTTTTACAGTATTATTTCAAGACAAATTCTTATTTTAATAAGTATATTAAATTTATTAACTTACCCTTGAAACCTTTTTCTGGTGATACGTAATCTTGATTGACAGCATCAAATTCGTTATCACTATTTTCGATTGGCGTATCAATCTGTAAAAAATAATAAAACTATATTATTAATTTAGTTATTTCATTTCATAAATTACTTTATATAAAATAAATTGAATTCTAGAGTAGTATAATAACGAATATATTCAAGATATTTATTAAAAAAATATGTACTTAGAAGATATATATTTAAAAAATAGATAACAAATTTATTAATAGAATAAATTAATTATAGGTATGATTTCATATAAATTTTTTACTTTATTACTGACCAATAGAAGTCTGTGCGTATAGCATGTGTGATTAACTGAAAAATAAGAATGCCTTCCCACGCATCTTTTTGTAACTGATAAAACATATGTACATACGTTTTTGTTTCTTCGAATTTTGTAAAAAGTTAATATCATACAACTTATTAAGTTGCAACCAAAGAACTCATTATTATAAAAGTAGATTTTAAATATTATTTATTTATTCATGTTAAATAATAATACAATTATTTCATTGCACTTTTCTTATTGTAGATACTACTATTTACATTAAAAATATAGATTACAATGTTTATTAGTTTAACCAAATAAAATCAAAATTTATATTACAAACTTAACTATAGTATTCAATTAAATAGTTTTAAATTTAATTTTTTTTTAGTTGAATTATGTTATTTTAATGCATAAAAAATTGAACTGTTCAGAGCCATTGTATTCTTTTTTTTTAAATAACACAAAATATTTAATTAAATATTATAAAAAATATTGAATCTTGATTAAGTATTAATATTGTCAGTAATAGAAAACTTTATTTATTTATTTATTTTAATTCTAATTATCTTTATGGGATATGAAAAGATTTTATCTAACGAATTAAATAGTAAATTTATATGTATTAAGTACCTAAAAAAATTTAATAATAATTTTAGTAATTATTACTTGATTATCATCAACATCTAATATTCAAATTATAAAAATTATTTAAAATAGATATTTAATATTTTAAAAGCTACGATAACGTATAATTAAAAAAAATATTTTATACAATTAAAAATTTTTAAATTAAAAGGAACATCAAATTTTTTTCACTATATAATGCTAAGTGACTGCAACTATTATTTATTTAATTTATTTACAATATTATTCTAAATTTTATGGAATATAAATAATATAAATTATTACAACGTTAAATAAACTATAAAACATAAAGTATAAAGAGACATTAAGACTAGTGTGTAAGTGAAATAATATGTATACGAATATATTATTATTTGTAATAGTTGAATTATTGTTTTTATATTTTAATTGTTAAAATAAAATAAAAGAATAAATGCTTGTATAATCATTATTACACATTAATACATGTAAATTCTTTTATATTTAAATTTCAACATGGAAAATTTTATGAGATTTGGTTGCATTTATTTGTTTACAAATAAAATTTGTATATTTAAAAAAAAAAATTAAAAATACGTATATACATTCTTAAAAGAAAATATTAAAACATTTGACTTTATCATTTCATGTTGATTATTAGGAAAGAGTCAAACTCATAAAACGTAACCATTTATTGCCCAGTTGAAAAACTCTTTTTCCCATAGGCCTAAATATAGCAAATTTAACATGGAGAGGACGGTCTAAATGTAACACACATGTGTTATCATTTGTGCGCTTTCTGTATAATATTACACATCTGGCTACCCTAGTATATACACTTTGGATGGACCTTAATCGTTGTATACTGTCATTTGTATTTATAGATTAACGGATCTTTTAACATTTATTTCATGAAATAATTTACATATTTAATAAGATATTTTACAAAATTAATAAACAATGAGAAATCTCCATTTTTTTAATTTTTATTGTTGAGTAAGATCTTTTTCTTTCATATTTTTAAGTTATTGTTATTGTTATAACATACTTCTTTTTTTCATAAATTTTTTTAATTTAATAATATGTGAATCTATTTTAACACGTTTAAATTAGTGTTATATGTTATTAAATTTCGAGTTATCCTTTAATATACTTTTAGAATTCATTGTTGAATATTCATTCGTCATTGAGTTCTTAATTGTAAAATTTACCAAAAATAAATTCTAATGACTTTATTATTAATTAAAAGACTAAAACAAAGTTTATTAAAATATTTTTATTTTAAATTATAATTTATATAAAACTTATTATTCTATGCTACTGTTCTACATATCGTACTTCTCTTAAAACATTACTATAATATATATTTTATTTGCATTATGTTTGAATTTATTAACCAAAACTAGTTTAGGCATGAAATTTCTAGTAATTTAACATACAATTTATAAAAAAGCATAATTACTTAAGCAAACTAGGTAGTCGAAAAATCAATTTTTTTAATATTTAAAGAAAAACTCTTTCTAAATACAATTTACTAATTTTATATAAAAAATATGAAGTTATGTGTGGTTTTGTATGGTAGGTCAAAATTAGCAAAACGTAACGCACTGGGTAAGAATCTTTAATAAAACAAACTAATTCCTAAAAAAATATATTATTTTGTATTTTCATTATTTTAAATTAGATTTTTCATCGAATTGTATATGTATAAAGAGATATGAAATTTTATTTGTTAATTTCAATTATCAATTTAAAAAATAAAAAAGTAATTTTATGCCTTAAGTAGATTTTAAAATATAGGAATTTTGAAACATGATATTAATATAAATAAAATAAAAATACAGTAATCGCTATGATTTATTATACATGATCAATTAATGAAAAAAGTAGTCAAATCAATAGAAACTTAAATACATTGTACTCCTAAATAATCGAAATTATTATTTTATTAATCTGTGAAGAATTCTTACATAAATATGCTACAAATTATGTTAGCAGATATACAATAAAAAACAAAAGTTTAATCAACATGTTTTTGAAGAGTTTTAAAATAACATGTTGTATCTAAAAATTTTAGAAATTTTCATAGTTTTTAACTATTATTTTTGTTGTATTTACATTATTATTATTACATACTATGAAAAATATGAATAAAATTAAAAAGATTATCAAGATCTTGTGCACACTAATGAACAGCAAGCGTTTGTTCGATGTTAAAGTAAACGTATAAAATTGTATAAAAAGTGGCCAAATCCAAAGTAGTGTGTAATTTTTTAAAAATTTTTTTTGATCTGAATAAACTAAAAAAAAATAATTTTATCATGAACCTTTTAAATTTCTACAAATATATATTTTTTTTAATAATTAAGTAGTAAACTACATGATCGGATAATTCAAATTTTATTTTTAACGAAAAACTTTTTCTTGATAATGAAATCAATAATTTTTAACTTTTCCTTATTATTGTGGTTTAAAAATATAGGTGTACATAATTTATATTTTTAATTATTAATTTATTTTTATTTTTTCTTGCTTAGTTAGTAAAAACTGCACCTTTATTTAATAATAAACTTAGTAAATATAAATGCATACATATTTTTTGCAACTTTTTAATATAACTTTTCAATAAATAGTATGTAAAAATTATATTTTTATTTATTATAGTTTTATTCATGTAAAATTTTTTAAAAGAAATCTGTTTTTTAAAAAACTGATGTCTACAAATATTATAATGAATAGTTTACTTGTATATTAAAAAAATAATTAAAATAATATATTATAATTTAAAAATTTTTTTAACTACAATTATTTAATAATATCAATAACTTATATATTGACGACTAATAATTTCATGATAAAATTCAGAATGAACTACATATCCATGCTTGTTAATATTCATTATTAATATTCATTATTAATATTCATTATTAATATTATTATTAATATTATTAATATCTTATAAAGTTACATAAAAATTATTTATTCAAATTCGTTTACGTAATATTTAGAAAAATTTAATTATTTTTATATTTCTATAGATTATTTTTATACTAAAATGTAAGATAATAATGTCACAATTACAAGGCTTTAAAATTGCAGGTATTTTCTGAATATAAAGAGAATTACTAAAAAAAATGGCATGATAAATTAGTTTTTCCTAAACATTTTATTTTTGTCTCATAATTTAGAATTTTAATATGTAATTATAATTAAAAATTTTATGAAAAAAAAATTATATTATTTTAATTAAATTTTTAATATTTTATTTAAAGAATAAACTTTTTCATGCTTAAGCATATTATAAATCTTGGAAAATGACATAAAAAATTTTTTAAATAATTTTTTATAATTTAAAAGGTGACCGCAATATATGAACAAGCTTAAATTTGAAAAAAAATATAAAATAAAATTTGTTTTTTTAAATCAATAACATATAGTATTATTATATTACTATTTCATTTATGGTGTAATAGTAAAAAAAATTTTAAAAAATGTTTTTTTTTTCATATATATATTCTATATATAAAATCTATTTTGATGGTAACATTATATATATAGATAAATAGATTTTTTAATTATGAAATTGGATTATTAGCTGTATTTATAAATTGAAAGGCGCATTCTATGTATATTTTTCATCCGTTAAATTTATTAAAACGTTAATTGAAGTTAAATAAATTTGTAACATGTATTTTTTGTAAAATTACTTTCATCATGAAAATCACAACGAGAAGGTAAATTTATTATTCGAAAGAAACTATGACTGATAGATAAATACACAGATAGAGAGAGAGAGAGAGAGAGAGAGAGAGAGAGAGAGAGAGAGAGAGAATGTGTTTTGTGTACAAATAGGTGAAGAGAAGAGAAGTAAGAAAAGTATGAAGTGAAAAAAGATTTAAATAAAAAATTGTGTTTATTGCGTAAGAGATTCAAATTTCTTTTCCTCATAGTAGTTTTCTATTTTAATAAATAATCACTTATTTATTTAGGTTAGAGAATATACTTACATATTTATACCGAAATGGATGAATTAATTTTTAGTGAGATAGTAAAAAAAACTACTAATTATGAAATAAATATAAAATTATATTTTTTCTTATTTTATAAGTAAAAACTACTAAATTTTGAAAAAAAAAACTTTTTCTTCATAATGAAGATTATTAATAATGTTTTGGTTGTAATTTACAATTAAAATTTACTGTAGATTGTTATAATTATAGTTTTATTTATTTAATAATCTAATTATTTTATAGCTTATAATTTTTATTCATTTCCTGCAATATTTAATATGGTCATAAAAAATTGTTGAAAGAATTAAAATGAAATTCATTGTTTTTGTTAATGTTCTTTAGAAATACATTAAAAATTAAATAATAAAACTTATCTTAAAAAAACTTATACTTACAAATTGTTATTAGTTTAAAGTCATAATTGACCAATAATATTAGTATGTTTAAGACCAAGAATATCTTAAAGTCTTAACTAGCAACGAGATCATTTCGTGAGCAGTTGTATGAATTTTCCAAGATATTTTCTAGTATCTTCCAGTGCTCCAGTTATTCACGCTAGCCACATTCTCGTGGACAATAGGTGCCAGCCAGTGAGAACATAACGCCCGGAGCTGTGTTACTTCGAGTCCGACTCTGCAATTATGAGCTATATAACATCTCGGGGCTTCGAAAGAGCCTCGTAACAAACCCGAGTATATTATCCGGTATTTCAAAAGCCACAGCCGATTTCCTCTCATCTTCCTGCTGCGGTTCGAGGTATACAGTATATGATAACCCCCGAACGAACGCGCCCCGGTTGAGCTTTGATTCTTTTTCCTGCTCGATGAGTACAAACAGTCAATAGCGGTTTAAAGACTTTTTCGACAAAAAATAATCTACTGAAATATAAAAAGAAACTCTTTCGTTTATTGGTCCTGCTGTGCTACTATTTTTTATATTCATTTGTTAAAGCAAGGTGTGTGACCAAAGATATTTCTTTTTTAAATTTTATCTTACAGTTGAATAACATGTAAGATTAACGACACTATAATACTGAACGAGTTGCTACTTTATAATTTTGAAGGTTGCTCAATTTTTCTTAATTTTTATTAATTTTTTTGTATTTTTTTTACTTTTAATACATAAATTTATTATTATTTTAAAATTATAAATAAAAATATAAAACTGATTAAATTATATTCAATGATATAAATATGATTTTTTTCATTAAAAAAAATACTCTAAAGTATGAACAATATGTAACTTATTTTTTAATTATTTTATTCTATTATACATGTATAATACTTTTAGTTTTATAATTTAATACATAAATTAATTTAAATTAAATTAAATTTTATAATTTTAAAAGGATATTACTAATTAAAATGATAAAACTATGTTACGATTAAACAAATAATTCAAACATTATGCATGTGTATAATATATAATATAGAAAAATATAAAAACATACAAGTTATGTATTCACTGAATTTATCATACATAAAATGATGGTGAAAGAGATAATTAAGTGATAACTGTATGGGAAAATTATTGTCTTAAGCATCGGAGAGCAGCTCATGGTTACATATGCAATATTTTCTGTGCATTAGTTTTGTACTCGCGAATTATTTGGGTGTCGTCCTTAGTTATTTATCCTTGCAAGGAAAGACATTATGCTTCAAGGCTAAGAAGTATCTCTAGTGTAGACATAAAGAGATACATAGAAAGAGAGAGAGAGAGCGGAAGAAAGAGGAAGTAGCGGAATGAATTTTCAACCCTTAGACCACGTTTTAATACTAAAAGCCACAAACTTAATAAAGCTTCATTTAGTAATTTCACGAGACGTATATAGTATATTACTGACGTTTTAACATGCAAATATCAAATTTCATTAAAATTCAAATACAAAATATTGATTGCGATATTATGATACAGACAAATGTGGAAAATAATAATATAGTAAAATAAGACAAAAATTTACCAAAAAATGAAAAAGTTTTGGAAATATATTTTATTTTAAATAATATTATTTTTTTACTTATGTACATTTGTTTTAAATTTTATATTTTATCTTATCATATTAACACGATTATATATTATTATTATTATTATTGTTATTTCTGTGTACTATATTAATGTATTTATTGACTTTATTATAATTAAGAGGGAAATAAGAATAAATTTACAGTTTGATATGAATAAAAAACTGTATATAACTTTCTAAAACAATTATATGTTGATTTTGATAGAAAAATTTGAGTTATATTATTTGACTAAAAAATATTTTTTTCTACTTAACATATCTATGTAAAAATTGCGTTTTTCAAAATATTTAAGATTTTTAAAAAGATAATATAATTTAAAAAATTATTAATTATGTTTTTTCAAAATTTAATTCGGCCGAATAAGAAAAAAATAGGAGACCTAAATGGGTAAGTGAGAGGCTAAAATGGGAACGAAGTAAACAAGAGAGTATATAAATTTAAAGTAGATTAATATTGTCTCCACAACTGTCGCAGCGTAAAACTTATGGAGCTAATTTGGAGGGGAAATTATTACTTGGGGTTGTCTTTGAATTATCCCGGCAAATTCATGTTGGATTTTGCCATTTCTTACAGAATGTTTTTCTGTAAATAAAAGACGTAAAAATTATATTTTTTATAGTAAAGACAACAAATTATTTGTTAACCGTGACTTTAAAATGTTAATAAATGAATATTGATAACATAATCAAAGTAGTACATTTCAATTGTTTTATACCTACAAGAAGTTTAAAAAAAACTGTATAAAATACGAAATAAATTAAAAAATTATAAATTATTTATTTTAAATTCTAATCAATGTATTATTTAAAATACATTAAAAATGTAATATTATTTTATATAATATATAAATATCAAATATAAAATAAAGAATAATATTAATAAAAAATACTTTTGTATTTGAATAGTAGAATGATTCTGTTTGATTTTTTAAGTTATGTTGTTTCACTTAATACTGTAATAAGAAAGAAATTATCATTTCGAATATTTTGCACTTTTTTCCATGTTATAACATAAATTTCTTTAGAGGGCGCGGTAACAGCAAAAGCTCTTAAGTAAATTAAAAATCGTGTATTGTCTTTTATCATCTTTATGTAGGCAAAATGAAAAGAACTTATAGATATTTAGCATTTTTAATGTAATGAATTCTTTATTAATTAATAAATTTTTCTTATATTACAATTACTTCTGAAGAAATAAATAAAATAAATTTAATTTTAACAAGTAAAATGTTATTATTTATATAAAAAAGCTTATATAAAAAATTTAAATAAGAAATTTTAATTATTACATAAAATTTTAATGGTTATAAAACTAAATAAAATATGAATTTAGTTGTGTTTATAAATTAAAAATAGTTTTTAGAAATTAAAATTATATCTGATTACTTTTTTAAAGAAAAATTTTCATTGTATAGTAATAAATTTTAAATTGTTCTTTTTTCCCAATAATGTTAATAAAATTATGTAGTCCTATGACAGAGGTAATTGAAATAAATAAAAGTATAAAAATAATAGTTTATTTTTATTCGCCTTTTTGTGATATAGAAAAAAAGATTAATGTAATTTTTATAATACTTGCTAACTAACCTTCCTATAGTAATTTGTTTAAATAAAGCCATTAACAATATTAGTAAAATAATTTAATTTGCTAATACACCTATTAAATATTTATAAATTCTATATTAAAAAAATGTCTTTGAAATAAAAGAATACAATTTTAAACATAATCTTTTAAATATTATTTAACTTATTTAATATATCAAATGTATAGTTAATAAAAATTTGATTACCTAAAAAAGAAAAAATCATAAAAAATTGTAATTAAACTAAACTTTAACTTATTACTTTCACCAAACTTAAAAAATCATTCGAAATAGATGTGTTTAAAATTTTACATAAATTATAAAAATTTTAAGAGTTGCATATTCTTAGTTCGAGTTTTTAAAATATGTTTTTTTTTAATTTCATAATTATATTCTTAAACTATATTGCTATCTACTAAGATAAAATAGATTCGTTTTTTAAATAATATTCAAATATTTTTTATATTTTAATTTATACACAAGTAACAAATCTTAAAGTATAATTATTATTTACATAGATAAATATAAATTCAAAATAATTGATAAAAATATTTTAATTGATTTTATTATCCGACTAAAATTTTATTTTATTTAATATATTTATACATCTTTATTCAATTTATAAATTTTTTTTTAAATTTCCTTTAATTTTAATATTTTTATTAATTATAAAAATATAATGAATCGCATATTTCTAAAAAATAAAAATAATTTAATATTCCCCATTATAATATTTTATTTTTACATTTAATGTATAATGATATTATTATTTCATTAGTCTTGAAAATATAATTGACATAAAAATAAATTTACTCAACTGTTTTATTCATGTAAATTAGTAGTCAGAAAACATATAATATTTTTGATAAATGTTTTTTTCGTTGAAAGATTTTGATCGTTGTAGTCGTTAGTCCTAGATTTCTTGACAATAATAGTTCAAAAGAAAAGGAATAAAAAAGAATAAAAGATAAAGAAAGCGCAATAGAGTGAAGAAGAATCGTCGCACAAGATTGGGAACGATTTAGTTTATGAAGAAAAAGGAAGTAAGAGAGAGGAAAAATATAAGAAACTCTTGGAATCTTTGTAGCGTGAGAGAAAGAACGACAATGGTCTTAGCGTGTCGCTTAGCACCCTATCTGCAAGGATCTTCGCAACCCAGTCTTCCCCCGCTTTTCCAATGCCAGACAAGGGCTGCGTTTGTCGTGAGCATTACTCACTCGATGCGTTTCTACACGCGCGAGATCCTCTCATTCTCTCTCACTCACTCGCCAATGCAAGCTCACTACTCTCAGCGACTACATTAGGGAACAAATCTTTCTTTGGAATGGGTCGCCTCCGGTTGTCACGCTCATTGTCACCCCACGACTCTTTTCTCTTCTCTCTCTTTATCTCTCCTTTTTCTACTTGTATTCTATATATTTGTATGTTCACGTCTTTTCGGTTCGTCTCCAAATTCTGTTTTTGCGTGGAATACCGGCACTTTTTAACCACGTGAATCTTATCTAAAATAAATGTCTCTATAACTGTGTCGATTTATTTTGGCTCAGGTTATTGTTTAGCGTCATTCTAACTTCAAGTCAACTAAGCACATTTTCGTCAATTTTTCAACCTTCATTCAAAAATCTTTTATAACAATGAATTATTATTTACACATTTATATACAGCTTAAAATAGATAAGTTTTAGTTTAAAACATCAATACGCAAGTATTATTTTATGTTTTTCAAAAATTAGATGATTGGTCATGTTTAAAAATTATATTTATTTCGTCATATTAATACTATAAATAAATAGATATTTAAAACAAGATATTTTAATGATATAATTAATATTGTATTGGAATTATCTTATATTGTATTTTCAAATTTATTGTCGCGTTTATATTACATTGATTATAAATTTATAAAATATGTATAAATAAATTGAAACTGATATTTATTTAAGTAAATTCTTTTTTTTTAAATTATTTCAATATTATAATTTTTTTATAAAATAATTTCCTGATATATTGCTTTATTTTGAAAACATAAATATTTATAATATATTTAAAATGCTAAAAATATTTAGAAATATTTAGAATAACAAAATTGAATACTTTAAAATAAAAAATCTTTAAAAAACACAGTAAATAAATATGAAATTAAATAATATGAAATAAATAATTGATGCAAAAACTGTCTAACTTTGACAAATTAATATAAATTTTATTGACAAGAATATAATTATTTGAATGTACACAAAATTAGAAAATTGAAATAAAGTACGTATGCATTGATAAATAAGGATGGTATCGATAATAACGATGATGACGATGATGATCAAGAGTATGTAAGGGAGAGAGTAAAAAGAACAAAGAAAAAAGAAGGGGATTTCAAGAGACTCATATAAGTTATTCAGCATTTCAAGTGGATCGAGGTTGGCGTTTGTTACTACTGGTGCCGAAAGACACTCATAAATCACAGTATTTTCAGACTGTCTTTTTATCAGTAACTTTTTTGCAGCCTGCGTACCACGCTCTTATTGTACACACACATAAGCTTTAGTCACAGACATGAGCTATATGACCACCGCTGACCCTTGTGGTCATAAATATCCCCATTAATATTAAGTTAGGCATGTGCGAGCACGCGAGGGTGTACAAAAAGTAGCTAGAGAGTAAGAGGAGGGATTGCGCGTGAGAAAAAAATCTCGTATTCGTTGGACGAATTTCATATAAGGGGGTTGTGAGGTTCAGAGCAGAGGTCAAAGCTGACAATCTGTGCTGCCACAGCTGGAAATTTGTCTTAAGAAAAAATTCATGACTATAACGAAAGATTTTTACCTTGTCTTCGAAGTTCAAACTGCACAAGTATGTACACTTTTATTTTAAATTTTGTAACTCACAAAATTAGTTTAAATTTATAAGCAAAAAGAATAAATAATTTTTTAAATTATACTTTCATACGGAAAATATTTTACGCTATATTCTTGTTTTAGACTCTTTTATCTTTTTTAATTAATTTTTTATTATTTTTAAGAAACAAACTGAACATATAAATAATAATTATTATAAATGTAAAAAAAATTTATTTAACATATTTATTAATGAATGTAATCCTATTATATACATTCAAATTAAATTAGAGCATTAAATTTATTACTCTAAATTCAAAATATAAGAAAGAATTATAAATATTTATAAATATATTTTTAAAGGTTGTATTCTTATTATATATATAAAAGAGTTTAATATATTAATAATAAATGTAGAAGAATATAATAATTGAATTCATGATATTAATTTATTTTTATTATTTTTATGCTGATTTAAATGATATCAAATACACAATTTCAAGTTGTTAGTAATATAATTGCTAACGTATATATAGTTAATGAAAAAAATTAAAAATGCCATTTATAAAATTTTAAAAGTTATAGAAAAAATTATTAAAAAAATAATTGAAGTTAGCAATGAAAGACTTAACCAAATTTTTCATTACATAAAAATTTATATTGATGATTCTTCATTTTGAAAATTGAAAATGAAGGAATAAGCCTTGTCATTGTATGAATCAAAAAAAAAATATAACGCGATAGGCAAAAAGTGAAAGATATCAGTAAACGGGTTTTTAGGTAATTACATTATTGTATATTTAGCGAATGATTTGATGTAAATGTCAATTTGACCAACATATGCAATCGTAACCTCTATTAGTCATACGAGAAGAAAAATTTATCTCCCCTGTTAATAGTATTATTTTAATTTGTTCGAAAGATGGTTTATTCGATGAAACTTATGCTTTTTAAATAACGTATAAATACATCTCATACCTTTTTTTAAGTTCATTTCAACTTCAATTATGACATCAAAATGATTCTGTAATCATAACAGTATTTTGGTTTTAGATGAAATTTTAATTCTATTTAGAACTACTCAGTTTTGATATTTATGTTTTATTTTAATATATATAATCATGATAATTTTTTACATTTATAACGTATTTATCCAAAATTAAATTAAGGATACAAAATAAATTATACATACAAAATTTCAAGTATTCTTTAGGTATTACTATTTTACTTTTTAATATACTGTACGAGCATAACAAAAATTTTATTTAAAGTCTATGATAACATAGATACTGTACCTAAATTATTTATATGCCGAATTTAGATTTGCATATATTAAAAAACTTTATTTTATTTATGAAAATATGTGAATCCGTTTTTAAAGAAAAATGATATTAAAAATGTTAATTTTTATTTATAATTTACAACATATGAAAAAAGTTGAAAGAACTTATTTTCGATACTGAGTCAATACAAATACTATTTTTTAATTCTTGCCTTAAGCTCTTTATTCTTCTTTCACTTGAAAATTTCGATTTTATTTTAGTTTTAATATTAGGTACGTAATTGTTTTTTAGTTAATATCTAATTTATTATTATTTATATTTAGTTAATTAATTTTTAATTAATATATAATAATAATAGTTAATTATTTCCTCTATTTTTATTTAATATTTCTATTTTAATACCTTCACTGCATTGATAAGCAATTAATTTTTTAGATTGGATTTGGTAATGTTGATATTAACTTAAAAACTTCTAAACTATTAAATTATTGTATTATAATATAAGTACGTATGAGGTGTGCGAAGAATCGTTATATTTTCAAAATCAAAATAGAAGATGACTAGTTGGGTACTTAATTAAAACCAAAATATATCAATCTATGGATTTTGTTTTATATAACAGTTTTTAATATTCAGTTTTTATATTGCACTCCATAACATGTGTAAATTAATCTTATCTTTCAGGGTTTATTACAATACATAGAGTGTTTTATTAGCATAGTCACACAACTTATTATACATGTACTTCTATTAGTCGTCAATGCGCTAAAATTATATTTTTCAAATAATTGCGATATTGAGCGAATAGATTAACTTCTTAAAATTTAATAATAACATAATAAAAGTTATTCTTTTAAGTTCTTTTTCTTTAACATAAATTAGCCTAATTGAATTTGATACTCGATTAAAAAATTTGATAATATAAATTTAATATGTTATTCATTAGGAGTTTTACATGAAATTATTTAATGTTTACATATAAATATTGCAATAATTATCGTTACTAATTAAAAAATAAATTTTTTGATTAATCAACTATTACAGAATAATATAAATATTTCGTTATTCATTAAAAATTAAGCACAACCTTTTAAATATATTGAATAATCACATAATAATTATGTACTATATTCACAACAGTATCTAAAGGCCTGCAATATAATTTAATAAAATTTGTAATCATATCTCTAAATACAAATACTTCGAAATTAATGTAATTCCCTACTGTAGATAGTACATAATAAAATTAAACTAAGAGTAAAACCACAGCTCTTTAGGTTCACAAGATATGGAAGCTTCGCCATCAATCGAAAAAATTATGCTAGTAAATTTTAGATTCAGACCTTATTAAAAATTGATAAAAATAAAAGAAGTCAGCGATCGCACACCTTTGTAATTTTGACAGCACTTAAGAAACCTTGAGCATTCCTTGGTAACTAGCAAAATTTTAATTGAGATATGAATAAATTGCCATCATAAAAAATTATGGCATTCATCTTTGATCATGATATGTTGAAGTTCATAGAAATCGCAAACTAGATTCACGCGATCCATCAAAAACAGGAATTATCATTGCCACTAATGTTCCAGAAACAGTTTAAACCGTAGATAATACGTTTTTAATCCTTGAATGTGTGAAGAAAATGTAGGCATAAATAAATATACTATACTTACTTAGAGTTAAACTACTACAGGTATAAAATTAATTACTGTTTATAAGTGAAAACGTGCAGGATATGTATAAGACTGACAAGAAATCTAATATTCATTTCCTAATCTATATAAGTACCAATTATGCATTTTTCCGAGATTTTGCAAGACATAATACTTGAAATTCACACAACCTCCTGGATTCAGATATATTAAAGTGATATACTATATACAGCATTTCATCAAAACGACATTTAGGTAACCTAAACACTGGAAATTGTGGATACATCTTACAGTTTAAAAATTCTGAAAGATCAAATCGATTTTATATTTCAACAAGCAATTATTCGCCTATCGAAACATATGAGGTTTTTACGGATTTATCTGAAATCCAAGAATGATGTCAAATAAAGACTGCGAAGACTACCCAATATTCAATGTTTATACCAATCTAAACAAATACGTACCATGCCTATTGTAAGATTTTATACAAAATCTACACAGTAAAATTAGTTTCAGAAACAGATTTGATTCATAAGTACTATCAGATACTTATTGTACCAGATTCAATTGCAAAATTGCGATACTTACATCATTCAAATTATTTGCATATTTTTTCATACTATTTGACTTTTGCAATGCGTACCAGATCCATCGATATTTTGTCGATAAAATCAATTACGAACTATCTATTATATATTCGTATTTAAATAAAAAAGAATACTAGAATATATATTTTTTTGTTAAAAATTGTAAACTAATATTAAGTAATTATCAGCACATTTAAAAGCATTTTCAATATAAAGAAAATCGAATTTTTAGAGTTTATAGTAATGTCAATAGAAATAAAATCGATGTCAATAGAACACAGGTCATTCTGTGATAATTAAACAACTGAAAAAGTTCGTGGGAAATGTAAAATTTTACCAATATTTTATACCTGGTTCTGTTAAATAAATCTCTGAAACGATTTATTAAAGAAAGTAAAAAAAACGCACACCGTAGATAAATGAAACAGAAAGAACGTTCGAAAAAATGAAAACTAGTTTAACTCAATTTGTTATATCGAAGCAGTCATTACTTACAGTTGTTGTAATATTGTAGTCAACGCATTTAACGATCCTACCAGTGCAGCTAAAAATTGATGGCTAATGAAAGCTTTGACTTTTTATTACATCAAATGAATTCAAAATGAAATTGAAATTATTACTTGGGTAACAGCCTATAATACACTTGCAGAATAAAATAAAAATATCGAATTAAAAAATCTAATAAAGAATATTGAAATTAAATAAAATTAATTTTTGGAATATTAAAATTGGCATACATTACAACTTTGCATGTGACTTCATGCCTCTTTATATCTCTTAGCCCAAATTCATTAAATTGCACATATATATATATATAGAATCTGTGAAACACAAACATTAATTGAAATAAAATAATTTATAATAAAATGAAAATTAATATATTTATTTCAATTTTGAAAACAAATTCATATTACAATATTTGTCAATTTCAAATGTCAATTTTATTTAAAATAAATTATTTCATGACTTAAATAAATATTATAATAGTCTCGATAATATTGATTAATATGATAGTGATATAAACAAAATAAAGTCTGATAATAGCTATAACTTATCATCAACTTATATAATAAACTTCTTAATAAACTTCTTAATAAAATTCTTGCCTAAAAGGATACACAATCATCTCAGAATATATAGGTGAAAAACCTTATAAATATTGTAAAAAAAATTATTTTATCAATTTATAAAAAATAGTAGAATTAAATTCTTATAAGATATATCAAAGCATGAACATTAAACGTAAAAAAACGTTGAAATGATATTTTGAAATGTTATCATTTTCGTAAATGACTATAATTTATGTTGCTTTGTAAGTGACGCATATTGTGGTAGTATATAAAGTAAAAAAAACAAGTGCGCATGATTTATAGTAGAAATATTTTATTATTAAAAAAAAAATTAAAAGACAAGTTTGCACCAAAATTGAATTTGCATTTTTTAAGAAAAAAATCATTATTTATATCTATAAATTTACAACTTTAAAACATTCCTGATTTTTTTATTTTTAAATATAGCCACCTATCTTTTTTTAATAAAATTATAAAATATAAAAAATAATTATATATTAATTTTTTATTATATGTATTTAAGAAAGAATAAATATTCTATATTTAAACTAAAAAATAACCTTGTAATTAGAAACACAGATACATGTACGTGTATTTAAAACATTTTTTATAATATGATTCTTTAATAAAGAATATATAAAAAATTGTACTTGTATCTATTAATTTGATTGCAATAATGTTTTTTCAAAAAAAGCTCATTTTATCAGAAACAATTATGTATGTTATTTAAAACTATTGCTAATTTAATTATAAACTACAAACTATAATACATTAAATTATTAATGTTTAATTAAATTATGAATGTTTTATTTATACTTATATTTAATGTACAATAGATTATTTTGGAATACCTCTAAAAAAAATTTGAGATAGTATAATTTCAAATATCTTTTCCTGACACCTACTTGAAATTACCCAATTATAAAAATATAAATATTATTTTTTTTTGATATTACAAAGTCTTATTAATTTAATCAATCATTTTTTAATTTTATCTAATTCTCATTTTACTTTATCTTCAAATATGATTTTTTCTATGGTTATGTTTATAAAATATATAAATCGCTACAATTGTAACAATAGAGTACAATACAAGATATATGTAATGTGAATAGTAAAATATAATAAAAACTTGATTGAATATATGTAAGGTACTATTAGCATCACCTTATAACTTTGATTTAAATAAAAAATATTTTAATTCTAAACTGTTAAATGTGATTAATTATTTTAATATTAATAAATTATTTATATTTGAGTAATATCTCTTTCGGTAGATTAATTGTCAATATTTGAATAACTTCAAATAAATTGAATTTTCAAAATTAAAATAAAATGAGATGCTTTTTTTCAATACTTTCTTGAACATTGAATGCTCTATTCACAAATATTAATAAACATTGATTTATCGTATTTAATATCATAAATTATTTGAAATAGAATCAAATATTTCTTTATTATTTAACTTTTAACAAAAGAAAATAATATTATTAATTTGTTATTAAAATAATTTATATTATAAATTAGCGTATAATTATAGAAAATGTTTTTTAAACACATATTTATGGTCTGAGCACGCGACATAGTTTATCTATCGTTATTTTATAAATAGATAATTTCAGTATTATTACAAACTGCACATATTTTTGAAACAGAAATATTAATAAATTATATTACGATTTAGTATACAAAAATTTTATATCATAAGCATAACAAAATATCTCAAAAAATGTTTGATAAGTAATCGATATTATAAATATCAATCTGAATTATTCCATACAAATCCTAGGGAAAATCCTCGGAAATTTTCATATACTTGGTACATGTATGTTCAAGTCATTTAAGCGAGTCAAAGACATCGGATTCTATTATAGATAAAAGTTAAGTACTATTATATTATATAAATATAACAAAAATAACCTTAATAATAATGAAATCAAATTATAAGTTAATCCTTCCAGATGAAATTGTTATATTTTATTCAAATTGTAATCAAAACTATATAATTTAAATTTTTACGATTTTATATATTTATACGATTTTAAATAAAATTATTTAGTTTAAATTTATTTACAATCAATTATTTTAAGAAATACAAAGAAAAATTTTAATTAATATGTATGAATAATATTTCATATATTTTTATTTCAATTTTTTCAATTTTCTTATAGGAGTATCAACGTATAGTAAATTTATAAATAGTAAATATTTGATAATATAGAAATTTAAGTTTATGTTACACTTTTTAACTTAAATAAATAAAATGTATTCTAACATTAAAGATTTATTTTTATCAAGATTTACAGTAATATGTAGACTTGTCTTTGTATTATATTTAGAACAAATAAAATTATGAATTCTTTTTGTTTTGGTAAATAAAATTTTTGTGTAAATAAAATTCAACTTATACATATTATTATAGGTATCTTACATGAATATAAAACAAAAATTTAGTACTGCCCTGGTGATTATTATATTAATGCAATGACATGATGAACGTTGATTCAAACTCCATCACTCAACTTTTTTTTTATTAGTAAAATTGGAAATTAATAAAATAAATAATAGTAAATTTTTCGAGATTAAAGTTGAAAACCAACGTAGATAATAATCGGACTTTAATACTATATTTTCCTTCTTTTTTGAAAGTATATATTATATTATTATATATTTACAATAATTATTTAAAAATTTGTATGAATTATTGAAAAATATGTGTATCTAAATTTTTTCTATATTTTATTATATACTGTACAGCATATATACTTTACAATATATATACAAATTATTTGTCAAAATATATTTTCGTGTAAAGAACATATTAATATTAAATGAAATTTTATCCATTTGATATTATAATTTTCTATATGAAAATGAAATTAGAATATATTAAAATTAAAATTGAAATTTCGTTTAACGATATAGTTAAATATAGAATATAAAAATAAAAACATAAATAAAATCATAAATACCATCAAGTATATATGAAGAAATTAAATATACATCGTAACAGATTAAGTGTATTCATTTTTAAAATTTATTTATTTTGATGTGATTCGTATTTTTTTTTGTAAATTACATGAAAATATAATATTTTATACATTAAATATGTGTAAAATTACACATTAAATATAGTTGCAGTATGTTAAAAGTTAGAAAAATTAATTATAAATGATGGTTTAATATTTTTGAAAATTTCAAAATAAAATAGCTAATAGAAATCAATGAAAAATGTCAAAATCAAAGACGAATTAATTTCTAATTGTAATTTTTAATTCGATGTTGAATTTAATATTTTATTAAAATTAGAGTATGAACATTTTTTAAAAATATATTTTTAATTTATTTTTAATAAGGTACGAAAACAAAAATATTTAAAAAAGTTTTGTAATTATAAAAAATTAGATTATCTCCATAATGAAGACAACTTATTTTCAAACTCTACTGAATTATAGTTACAAATAAAATTTCTGTAGTAAAGAACCGAACATTATTAACTGTTACAAAGAAAAGGATAATATCCAGATAATAAGCAACATGAAAGTTCCAGGTATCTTTGAAAATGTACAGTATTGCCCGGAAGTCCGGCACAGCTTACTATTTCTAAGAAAAATGAAACAAGCTGGAATGAGTATTACCTTTGATCACAAAGAAGTCAAGGAAAGTAAGAACAATAATAATAGGTACGTCATATAATAATATAATTTTAGTAGTTTTTCTTGTAAATGGAAAAATGTAATTAATGAATTATAACATTAAAAAATTGAAATAGATAAATAAATAAAAATATTTGAAATCAATATCATACATATGAAAGATTATATTCAACAATAATTGAAGTTGTATCTACTGATTATTTATAAAAGCTTATATTAAAGGTAAATAAAAACGATTTAAAAATTTTAAAAAAGAAAATTACATAAAAAGATAATTACTTATATCTTGTCTTATAAAATTATTCTATTTTATAAAAATAGAATATTTATTAAATGTAAATTCCATAATTTAATGTTGTAATATAATCTACGATAATAACAATACTTGAAAAAGGTTATAAATAACTATATATTTAGATAAAATTTTTAGACGAAGATTTTACTTATACAATATTAAGGGTTTAATAAATGATTGTCTAAGCCATATACTTAAAAAATAATAAAATATTGTATTTCTTATTTTAGTTTAAACATAATTTTCTTCGTTATATTGATCTTAATATAATATTTCTAAATGTAATTTTACACGTAAATAATAATTTTATTAATTTTTAAAACATTAAAAAATTATTCATTTGATAACATTGTTAATTATAATTGAATATTAAATGTTTAAATTATAAAATGAAAAGAAAATTGATAAGAAAAAGTAATTAAGAGTCTTTCAAATTTTCACACTCAATGCCTTATATATCAGCGCAAAAAAAATTAACAAGCTATATATATACATACATAAATAAAAACAATAATAATAACTAGTATAATAATTTCATATTGGTTTTAATATCATTTTTAGAAATTATTATATTCATTTGCATATGAATACAAACATTATTTATTCTAATTAATTTATATAAAATATGCATCATTTATTGAACTTTTCAAAACATTTTTAAAATAATGCAAAAATAATAAAGTGGATCTTATCTATTACTTTAAATAGATTTGATTTAAGAAATACAAGAATATTGAATTTTCATTTACATATTAATTATTAAAAAAATACTTCAAGTTTTTATAGAATGCCTTTAAAACTTACGAAAAATTAATTATAGTTAGGAATAAATACAAAACTGATTGCTATGTGAAAAATTCTTCATCAGAATAAAATAAACAATATATATTGCTGATTAGAGAAAAGTAAAAAAATCCCCTGCTATTTTCAGAATACACGCAGTTGTAAAATTATTTTTTCTTTTCATTTATTGAAAATAAAACTTGTTCTAAATATAAATCTAGTGTGTTTAAATTTTTTAAATTCTCGATATTACAGCAGAAAATATAGTACTATAGCGTCTATTTCACATACTTATCGGTAGAAAAGCGTCACTTATCAGATAGAACTTTTTAATAAAATAAAATAACTTATAATATGCAAATCAATGTATAAATTTTTCTTTACATTATTAAAAATTCTACTTTTTAAAAAATTATGTATTTGTAAGAAATTCTGAATGTTTAAAAGATCTACAAATGGATGAAGTATTATTTCAATTGTTAGTTTAAAATTAATATATAATATTTTATAATGTCACAAAAAGTAAAGCTAGACAATAAATCAAAAATATATAGATACAAAATTAAAATTATTAATAACATAAAATATATTCTTTTTTCAATTTATGAAAAATTATTTATTTAAATGACCTACATGGTTTAGAAGTTAATTTAAAATGTCGTGGTTAGGAAATAGTATAAATTAGCAGATTTGTTCAACTATTATTTTTTATTTTGAAATTTGAATACTATTATATACTTCACAATATATAAAAGTAGAAATCAGATAAATAACTGCGGCTTTGTCTGCCTTAGTAAATGAAAAACGCTTTTTCGCTACTGAAATAAATATGAAAAAATGTAACTAGAAGCTGAATGGAAAAAAGTATCGACGAAAAACAATAAGCTAATTCAGATGAAATAATAGAAATATTGTATTATTCTTGTAAAACCTATCAACTAAATTATATACAAATAATGTAATTTTGAAATATTATAAAATATTTTAAATGCATTTTTATTAAAATTTGCTTTTTTGCCTTTTTATCATTAAGGATATTTTTTCAGATTTTATGACATTCAATAAGTAAATATTAAGAAAAGGCTTACAAAAGAACCACTAGAATTTAAATATAATAATCATTGAACGCATTTCAATAAAAAGCAGATAAATGCTCGACTATATAACTATTATAAATAAAGATATTCGATTACTGTTAAAGCATTTTTAAATTAAATTAAATCAGGCCACATATTTTTAATAAATAGTCACGAATTCCTTAAAATATAAACTTCTAAAAACATATAAATTTTTATAAAATTATAAGATTAGATTTTCTATAATTTTAAGAAAAAATTTTATAACTGATATTAAGTTATGTGTAACTTTCAAAACAAGGTTGAGAAAAAGATATCATTTCAATATCCAAATACTAAATTGTTTTTAATATATAATCAACAATTATATGAGTGATTATTAGATTACTCAAGCATTCGGTGTAAAGTATAAAATATTTTTTTTAAACAATGTATATGGTGAATTTTATTATTTTAAAAAAGAGTGTTTCTTTATTTGTCTTAAATTTTATATAAATTTATAAACATCATACATATCACAAAACTAAATAATGCATTATCTTTTATTGCATTTGAGGTATTTAACAACATATTAACTACAGATAATTAAACCGTTTTAAGCAAAGTGTAAAACATAAAGTCTCTGCGTATAAACTTATGGAACATAAGTAAAAAATTAAAAAATTTTAATTTTCTATGCTGAAAGAATCTACTAATATCAATTTTGATTTTTACATTTATAATTAAAAAATATACGTAATTATTATTAAATTACAATTTGTTCTAATAAATTTTATACGATCTAAAATAGATCTTATATATAAAACATATGTAAGATATTAAATATTATATATATATATATATATATAATTATAATAATATATAATTATATAATATATAAATATATATAATTATATTTTAACTTGATTAATATGATAAATGGGTAATAAGTAGCAAATTTATCACCTTTTATGTGTTTTATTATATATATTATTTATATATATATATATATTGAGTTACATTATAGACACATACGCACGTGTGCAAACTTCATTTATTTTTAATAATCAATATTAAACGTAATTTTTTCAAATTATGTTTATTTATTTAATGAATATATATTAATTATCTATTTTAATGTATATAATTATGGACATATTTTAAATAAAAAAAAATTATTTTTTCTAAGTTTTTTTATTATAAATTCAGATTTAATCTGTGAAAATAATTTTATTGTTTTAGTGAAGAATTTAAATTATATACAATTTAAAATTTTTATATTGTATTATATTATGCATTGTATGTAACATATATAACTGAAAATTTTTAATATATACACATGTACATAAAATCGCACATGAATCTTCATAAAAATGTATAACTGCTTATTGAACGATAATAACGATGTACGGTACTACGATATATATATATATAATATTTAGCCTTTTTAAATTTCAAATTATAAGAAATATAACTCAAACTGTTAAAAAAATCATCAATGCAATAATTACAAGTTAGATTTATTTTATGCATACAACGATTTTCTTAAAATTTCTAATTTTTTAATTCTTTTTAACAAACTTGATTATTTTCTTAAAAAATCTGGATTAATCATACACGAATATATCCAATGCTAATAAAAAATTAAACAATTAAAATAAGACATCGAACAATTAAAAACTCAAACACAGTAAAAGAACTGTTATCATTTCTTAGCCTTTCAAATTGTTATAGTTTGCATATGAAATATAATAATATATATAAATCTCTTTCCATAACAAACTTCAAGATAATTTAAATTAAAAATCAGTCGCTACTTGAATATACTGAACAACCAAAATTTCAGACAAGCAAAGGAAAAACTCACCCATGCCTCATTAATTATATATCTGTAATTTAATGCGATTTTTGATATCATGATTTTACTATACATTGAATATTGCTTTTTAGGAAAAATAAAATTGATTTTCAGAAGAGCTAAATCTTTCAAAACTACACTATAGAATTTTTGAGATCTCCAAACAACTTATAAAGACTTATTAAAAATTATAAAATAAACTTTAATATTCATTATTTAAATTATCAGCAGAAAGTAATGGTATTGATTGATAGTTTTAAACCAGTAAATAAATTAGAAAATTATTTTACTGATCTATTAGTCAATTCTGGATAACTAATTGATGATAATAACACTAACAAATAAAAATCAAAATAATTCGATTCAGAACCGAAAAGATCTAAATCATTGGATAAAGAAATCCATTACATTCAACATTTAACTAAAAATTACATAATATATAATTTTTTACATTAAATCTTTAAATTAATTTACATCAATAATTAATTTCAAATATTTAAATATATAAGCTGATAGAAAAATAGTAATCAATAACTATCACAATCTAATTCAGTAATCTAATCAAATTTACAAAAATAAAAAAATTGATTCTTTTATTATTTTTAAAGAGAACCAGGTAGTTATTTTTTACAATAAAGTTTTTTCCAAAGACTTCGCATTTTTTACAGATTATTTATTAAAGAATAATATTATATAAAATTTTCAATAATATACATATATTTATATTTAAAAACTTATTTATTATTAAACAATACTACATTCTTCTTTGTAAAGTATACAGAATAAATACATTAAAAAAAATAAATATTTTTTCAGTGGTATTTTCTTTCTCAGATATATACTTATATTTTATAAAATTAAAAAAATTAGTAAAAAATTTAAAAAAATTTTATTAGTAATCATAAAATTTTTCAACTAAATAATAAAAAAACAAAAATATTGATAAAAAATTTAGAGGTTTATGATAGAATTACATGTCTTAATTTTAGAGATAATTTGAACATTTTTTAAATGCATTATTACAATAAAAAAGTTTCTAAAAAAACATATTTCAAGTTTTTATTAGATTTTATAATTATATAATTAATATACAATGTATTTAATAAGCTTCAGCAAAATATTAGAGTATTTTTGTAACTTCATCTGTATAAGTTTGTCAATTTCCGTCGATACTACTCTGCATTGGCTGTTAATTGTATATTAAGCTATTTTTCAAACTATGTCATTTATTATTTTTTTAATATTTTGTGTATATCAATAAATTCTGCTTCTTAGATCTTCATTCAACAGCGATTCATAAATTTGTCAAATTATATCTTTTATAATATTTAGAAATTTAATTTTATATTTAATTTCTTATTTATCATTTGTCTTTTATGACGTACATAAACTATTAAATCGTTAATTAAAAATTAAGAGTAAAAATAATATTGTAGATTATCATCGACTAAGCATTGATTATAAATCTTACTTAGTATAATATTTTTAATTTTGCTTACATTGTTATTATTATGACATATTGTCATATAATATTTCTTTAAATTATAAAATAATTTTTAATTAATTAACAAATGTTACAAAGAATATTGGTTTTCAAGGTTAAAATAATACTTTTTTTATTTAAAATTTTTTAGAAAATTCTTAATTCTTTATAAATGCATAATTCGTCGAAAAGTTGAATTTTAATATTATATAATATAAATAAATATATTAAGTTTAATTTCATTATATATTATTTTTTTTATTAAAAAGATTCTTCCAACTTATGATGTTTTTCTACTTTATATTTTAACTTCATATTTTGTAATATCAACTATTTTCACGATTTAGATATAAATTAAACGAATTTATATTTGAAAAACTTTTCTTTTGATATATGTAAAAAAAAATGGACTTTTCAAATGCTTTAAGAATATTGTTTTTGTATGGTTAAGTAAATTTTATTAATAAATATAAATAAAAGAAAATAAATATCCAAATGATTAAATAATTAATCATATAAATAAAATGAATAAGAACTTAATTGAAAATATTTGTCGAACGATTAAAATTGATAGACATAATAATTATGAAATAAAAACACGTTATTCATTGAATCGGATAATACAAAGTTGTTTTATAGATATAATTATATTTAACATTTTTTATTATATGAATATAAATATCTACCTTATTATTAATAATGATACAATGATAATCAATTGAGTTTTCTAAGATTGGAAAAATAAAAATATAGTTGTGTATGTATATGTATCAGAAATTTATGCATATAATTACCAAATTGATCAAATGAAAATGAAAGCAGTGAAAAACAAAATAAAAAATATATAGGTACTTATTTAAAACTATTTCAATAATAATTAAAGTATTATTGAAAAAATTATATTTATGAAAAATTTTATAAATTAAAAAATATATTGAACTCGGTTTGTTCTCAATATGTTGTTATAGTAGCTAGAGCTGTCCAATTAAACCTTTTAATCCGAAACGCATTCTTATGTTTATGCGAATTAGTTGTCTTTCTACTATTTCATAGATTTAGTTGTTGTTACTTATCCATTATTTAAGTATTAAGTATTGTGGAATAAAATTTTAAATCTAAATTACAACTATTTGTCAAAGCAATTATTCTAAATACATAAAAAATTTTAATCTTCCTTTATTACTGAAATAATTGCTATAAGCCATGATTAAAATGTGTACTTGTTGTGCATAGTAGGGAAAGAATATCACCTATGTATCATTTTAAATATATATAATATAAAATATAAAACTTAAAAAATATAAAATAAAAGCATAGTTTTAATAATTAAACAATTACCCTCAGAGTAAGGAAAGATCCAGGTAAAATGCCAAGTGTCGAAAGTGTTTGCTTATCGTCCGTTAATTCATGATCCCCAAGCATCACATGTTGATCATAGGGTCCTGCTTTATAGATTTGCATAGTCTGCAAATTTTAAAGTATTATTTTATAAATTTTATATAAAAAGTATTTAATTAAACATTATTTTGAATAAATATTTTTAAATTAAAAAGCGTCTTGAAATATATATTTAATACAAATCTAATGAAAAATTTACATGGTTGTATTTAATAATTTATAAAAATAAAACTACTTAAGTATTTTATTACGTGAAAAACTAACTTATGAGATATAAATTCTAATATTAATTATGATATTAATATTGAAACGAAAATGAAAAGTGTTTTTGTCAAATTTGGAATTTTTTAATCAATAATTAAATAAAAATAAAATTATATGTTCACTTTATATAAGGAAATATTTTTATAAGTTTCATAATTGTTTTAAATGTAATTAAATAGTTTAAAAAAATGTATCAAGCTTGTTAGTATAAATCGTGTCTTTTATTAAGAATGATTACAAAGATTTTCCGACTAGTTTACGAGTTTGTGAAGAGAGAAGTAGGAATGTTACAATGCACTGACTCATGAAAACAAAAATATTAAAGTCGTTGTGAAAAAGAAAAAATAATAAGTCAGACAAAAAGAATGAAAGAAAAGACGAATAAGAAAAGCTTGAAGCGCTGCGAACGTCTTGAACATGCGCCCAGTAATTGCTTAATTTGTAGCACACCGGCGCTGTACTCTACGAGAGTGTGACTCGTATTTGTGCATTGTATAGCGGTGTAAACACAGTCGGTTTCGTTTTACGAGCACCAGAGCTGCTTCACTCCTAAGTACATGATGCACGAGTCACTATATATATGTATATTTGGTACCTTACTGCAAGTGCGATGCTTTGTAGTCGCAAAAAGTGAAGTATTAAATTATGTTGCTTATAAAAACTCATAAAAGTACTTTTAATAAAAAAGATTAAATAATAATATAATATATTTTATATGTTTAAATTTTAAATGCTTAAAAAGTTTGGCATTTTTAATACAACTTTATCTATTTAGAAAATTTATATAAATGATAAAGGATACTTTGAATAACTTAGGTTATAATGAGTATAAAAAATTTATATTGTTATAAAATGAAATTGAACTTATTACAGCTAACAATTTCTATATTATTAACTAATTTTTTATGACAGTAAAGATATTTATTATTATAAATATCATTAAGAGCACCAAGATTTTATTCATTGATGGTGCTTTGTTAACAACTTTCAAATATGTTTAAGTAATTACTAAACGGTAATAATAAAAAGAAAAAGAAAATTACGTCGGTGTCCAACATTTCGTACAATTTTACTATTCATTTTAGTATTTCAATGAGATAGATATTTTATATGTATACATAATTTTATAAATCTCTTTTTTCATTTCATTTAAAATTATTGTAATGGTAAACTACTTTATATTTAATATTAACAAACATAATTTTAAATAATTTTATTTAAAAAATACATTCGGTTATCATTGTATAAAAATGTAAACATGCTAACAATAATTTAGCTTTATAAAATTTCCTCTAAAAATATTACCTTTATAATTATTTAAATATAAAATTTTATAAAAATAATATATGATTATTACTATAGGACTGAGAAAAAATATTGAATTTCTAATTTAATATTTTTAATGATGAATATATATGAATATGTATCTCTATATGTATTATACTATATTAAATGTGTAACTATTATAAAACTTTATATTTTTATATCTGTTTTATTTAATTGTTCGAATTCTTTATTTTAATCATATCTCATTCATTATGCATTAATATTAAAATATCATTAAAATAAATAATTTACACCATATCAAAAATATACAAAATTTTGCTTAATTTCATTTTAATCTTTATATAAATATACGATTCACAAAGTTTTTTAATAAATGAAATTTTTTAAAATGTTTGTAACATTAATTTTATTAATTTTTCATTAATATTGTCATTACAAAATAAGAAAAAACAAAGATGAGCCTGAAAAAATTTTTTTTAATTCGATATTTTTAACTATAAAATTTCATAATTAAATTCGCTACATACGTGTTTGCTAGTTTATTGATTTCAAAGTTTTAATTTATAAATAATGTATCAAATTTTTTCTATAAAAGAATATTCTATTAAAATTATATAGAAAAATATTTTTTTTTCTTAATATATTGTTTGTAATTATATAATTTTTATTTTTATTATTATATACAATTTATTGAAATTTAAAATTAAATCAGAGAAACAAATTATTTTAATAAATTATTCAGTAATAATCAATAATATTTTATATTTATTTAATATTATTTGTTATAATAATATTTAAATAAATTTGGTATCTTAATGTTTCATCTTATTTAATTGAATTATACGAATATTTTATAAAATAAAATACTTTTTAATTTAAATTTCAACTTATATATAATTATTAAGAATTAGTAATGTGGAAAAATAATGTTTAAACAAAAAAATGAAATAATTTAAATGATTTCGTTTAAGCTTAATTTAAATGATTTTGGTAATAGAATTTCAAATGATAATATTATATCATATCAAATATTGAATACATAAGTATTTGTACACATTAATAATTAATATGTAAGTATTTAAATGAGAATAATATTTAATAAAATTAATTATTAATTATTCTCCATATTCAACTTAGTAAAAAATATTTAATATACTGTTTAAGAATAAAATGTTTATTCAAAATTATATTTTAAATGTCTGCAAATTTTATACTTAATATTTACAGTAACTATTTTTTTAAAAAAGTTACATTTTAGTAAAAAAAATGAAAAGAAAATATATTGTCTTCAATGAATAAATAAATAATTTTACATTGCAGAATAACTAATTTAGCATAAAATTTTTTTAATTAAAAAAATTAAAAGAAACTCTTTGAAATATAATATATTGTAAAGATCCATGAATTTAGATAATAATGTTATATTTTTAATTATTTATTTTGACATTGTACTTAAAAAGTTTATAACAACATTGAACAATATTAATTATAAATATTAATTCAAAAGCCTATCCTCATTTTAATTAGTATCAACAGTATTACTGATAAATTAGATTGAGCTACATTATGCAAATTTTACATTATGTGAATTTTCATGAGTTGCAAATATTTTATTGATCTAATTTTTTTTAAGCAATAATATACAAAAAAAGTTTGAAATATAATGGTTCTATAAAGTTTGAGAGTAGTACGAGTGTTTAGAAACTTTTTTATTATATTTTTTTATCCAACAGGAATACAGGAATGGCGGCAACGATTGTACCGTTTTAACTGTAACTATTTTGTTTCTATAAGCAATAGTTACCTTTTCGCAATTGTCTAATTGCAACTATCAAATAATTTTATTATTTTAATTAAATTCATAACAAAGTTTTATAAGTATGTAATAAAATCAGAATCAATATTTAATAAATTATATATTATTAAATAGTTTGATAATACATTAAAAATTTTTGTAAATATTGTATTATGTTAATTATACAAAAATAATCAATAATGCAAGAATAATTGAATAGTAATAATTATTTAAATTGTTATATTATAAATTAAAATATTAAATTTGTAGAGTACACAAAAGAAATAATAGAAATAAACAAGAAATACGAAACGAGGACTAACATTTTGAAATTCAATTACTATTTTAACTGATGATTCTTGCGTCAAAATTCCAAGTATGCAGGGCACTTATAAAGCTGCAAGAGAGCCATAATCTGCAGTTCGAAGTTACGATGAAGACATGCAGAAGACGTAGATGGCTTGAAGCTTGGACCATCTTCTTATTCATTCTCTCTTTCACTCTCTCTCTCTCTCTCTCTCTCTCTCTCTCTCTCTTTCTGGTCAGCAAATATTACTAAAGAAAAGAAAAATATTTTTCATGAGGGCAAGGAAGCAAAGAGCTGAGAAAGAAGTGAGATGAATTGTGAGAGAGAAACAAAGAGAGGTGTACACGAGGAAAGAGTATAGGAGAGATATAAGAATAGAGAGAAAGGCAGAGAAAATAAAAAATTAAAAAAAAGGAAGGTTCTTAGTGTTCGGCAGTCAGAAGAGAGCAAAGTGGAGAAGATGGAGGTCTGTTATTAGCGCCGAGGTTTATGCCTCTTTCGAGTTTTTGCCGTTGGCTCCGCAAGATGGCCCCGGCCTCACAATATAAATACGTTTAATAGTTTAAGCACACTTCCCAGGGTTCCAGCATATATGCTAACCAGTCATAACTACGCTTTACAACTTTTGTCCAGCAGCAACGATGATGGGCTTCAGACCTTCGGGGTTCTCTCGCGAACGCGCGTCAGCCGACCAACGTCAAAAGACTAAAGCAAGCTCGCGCCTCCAGTTGAATGTTTATGATTGGACTTTTCGTTTTTACTTGGCCCACTACTACCATAATTGATTTATTTAACCAGATATGTAGCTTAACAATACGTAGGCTTTACTGCTTTATTCAACTTCAATTATTTTTAGTCCAAAAAGACAATTCGTTAATAAATTGTACGTTACATTTCTCAACTTAACCGTTTAGTACTTTACTCGTGTAAAGTCAGCTTATTTACTTAATAAATGAAATGTATATTATAATATATTTTATAAAATAATAATATGACTAACAAATATTTTTTTTAATAAGTACTAAACAGTAAAATTTTAAATAATTAAAAAACAATTTATAATCGCACGATTAATCTTTTTTTATTATTTTTAACTTGTAATAACTTAATTAATTACTAATTATTTAATAAAAAAAAGTTATAGTAAACAAAAATTTTCTTACCATAAGTTTTAATTCTTTTAATGTATTTTCGGATGATACCGTTAATTCATGAGATCCCTTTACTTTTCGTCCTCTTCTAAATGGTCTATTGCTCGTTGTTAATAAGGTATCAGATATCTGTAAATATTGACATTATTTTGTACAAATAATAAAATTTATAGATATATTGAATTATATTTTATATAATACTTTATTGTAAAAATAACTTTAATAACATAAAAGTATAATAAACAGTTAATTTTACTAAATTAAACTTTCTTAGACAAAGTTTTATTACCATATTTAAAACATGAAAATATGAATATAAATTAAATTTTTAATTAAAAATTCTATAATATAGTTTTATTAAAAAAACAAAAAATATAAAATTTAAGAAAAATTTAAGTGATGACTTAAAAATATCCATTACACAAATAATATAATTACTAGATGCAAAAGGTGAAAGTAGGAATTTCCCGTTAAACAGGTGTATTGCTTTAGAGAAGAAGCTCCGAAGAACAAGCTCTCACAATTCGAATGCAATGACTACCTCTAATTATTATAATCGTTATGAGGCCAATATCTTTATCAGCCGGTGTTAATCTTAAACGTGAGCCGGTTTTGAAAAAGCTTTGTGCATGAGCTCGGTGACTTGACACAACTTGCTCTTTTTTCACTCGTTCGCTTTCACTCTCTTTTTCTCCTCCATTTTTTCTTCATTCTATCGTTTCTCTTTTCACTCGCTCTTTCTCTTGCTTTCTTACTACAAATTACTCACCTCAGCACCGTTTCTTCCTTCATTGTCTTCCAGGCGCTTTATGTAAATCGTTGCCTTCTCGTACTTTAGATTTTTTTCTTGCTCCTGCTGCAGTCTGTCGAACATACATCCAGTGCACGTTTCTGAAAATAAAGATAAAACCATTTCTCATTATACATTGTTACTTTTATATACCTATGTATGTATTTAAATAGAATATAACCTGGTTAAAAACTATTTTATATTTAAACGATCACTAATATTCAGTGTGGAATATTATTAATCATTTATTTTTTAACATATATATAAATTCATTAGGAAAACTTTATTTTCTAATTTTTGAAGAACCGTAAGATATTAAGTTATTAATAAAAAATCAATTTTTATAATTTGATATTTAAATTACTTATATAAAATATTTAATAAGAATTTAAAAAATAATTTATTATTTTAAATACATTTTTTATGTAATTAAAATAAATTATAATATAAAATAATTGAATTTCATTCCTCGTCTGCAACTGAATAACAGTTACCAATCTTATACAAAAATATAATTGGATTATTATACCAATTTTGTTAAAACATTTTAGTTTTGATAAGAACTAAATATTAAATTCAGATTAAAAATTTATAATTACATTAATTACATAAATGATTTTTTAATTTCCATTTAATTCATTACATGAATTTTTTATAATTTTATTTACATTACCTCAGATATAAATAAATGAGCTACCATATATATCTTATTTATTATTTTTTTAACTAATAGATAATTTTTATGTAATAATTTAAACAAATTAAAATTCACAATACTATGGAATTAAAATGATAACTATTAAAATCTTCGAATAATTATTCTTAATCTTTTTGTATTTTTAAAATATATAACAATTAATTTTTTGCCTTTTATTTATAGTGTTTCAATTATGAATGTATTAGATTTAGAACTTTATATATTTTAAATTTATTTTAAAGAGAACTTGCATCATTATATTGTTTATTAAAATTATGATTTTAAAAAATAATTCTATAACTAGTCTTTATTATCATTTGTATTCAGATTTAACTGATTAATTTTTATTGTAATATATATCGTGTTCCTTTCAATACTATTAAAGATGAAATTAAAAAATTAATTTGATAGATAATTTATTAATTGATAAAAATTTATTTGTAAATGTTTAAATTAATTTTTACTTTTTTATATTTTATATATTTTTACATTATCTATTTAAAGAAAAAATATTTTTCAAGAAATTTGTTTTTAATTTAGAAATAAAAAATGAAAAGATTAAATAGCGATAACATTAATGAGATAGACAATTGCATGAAATATATCATAATATTTTGAAAATTTTTAAATTGAAATATGATGTCATTATTTAAAATAATGATAGAAAATAAAAATATATAATGATACTCCAGAATCAAAAAAGAAAAGAAAATTTTCATAATTGCTTTTTAAGTTTCTACATGTTATCTCTTAAAATGAATAAGATTAACGGAAATGTTATGAAATAAAAGTAAATGTTATGGAATAAAATAAAAGCATGGTTATGACAAGCTTCTAAAGATGCAATCAATTGAAATTAATTAAAATTAATAATATTTCTTGTATAAAATAAATAATTAAAAATCTTTAATTTATTAAAAGTATAAGTTAAACTTTAGAGTCAAATTTAGAACATTTTAAATGATATTGTATTAGGAATGAATTAGCACAGGTTTTTCATATTTATTTAGTAAGAAATGTATAAAAAAGAAGTTTCAACGCAACTATGACTGTTCACTCTAAAAATATGCTTTAGCAGTGACAGGATTTTCAAATTGAAACAGTTTTTATTTTAATTTGATATATCTCAGTAATATACACGTAGAATGTCCAATGTAAATATTTTTTAATATTTTATGACATATTTAAATATAATTGTTATATATACATAAAAAGTATATAATAAATAAAGAATTAAGTAGATTATAGTTTTATTTATCGAATTTTATTTATCTTTATTGTTCAATATTTAAATTCATTACAGTGTATAAATAATGCGATGTAATAATACGAGTAAAATGAGCTGTAGACCAATATTGGATAGTTTTAGAAACCATAAATTTGTGATAGTTATATATAATAATATAATTATATATATAACAGAACTACGGTAAGAGGAATTGTTAAGGTTGTAAAAGTAGAACGTGAAGTCGCTACACTCGCATTATTCGAGAGTAATACCGAGTAACGCAGAGGGTGTGAATCTGTTGACGGGGTTCTCGCATCTATTTCCCTAAAGTGCCATCCAAGAATAGTCAAACCATAAAGGCAAAAACTTGACACAGAACTTTCTCAAATAATAGAGGGAATTGTATATTCGATAGTAAGTTTTGTTTGTTTTCGATTAAGTTAAGCGAATACTATAAAATTTTAAGCTTGCATGTAAAAGACTCATGGAAGTCCATTTGTTAAGAATTATTTACCTTACAGAAGATTATAAATATTTAATTCAATACAAAGAATTAAACATTTTTATTTTATTTAATGACGCTTTAAACTAAAAACTAAAGATTTTAATGAAAAAAAACTTTGACAAATACATATACATAAATCGTATTTATTAAATAAATTAACTATTGAAATTTTTTTATACTAATTTTGATAATTTGAATAAATTAAAATAAATTAAAATATTTTTTAATTAGATTACTAGTATAATTAAATATTTATACATTTTCACTTAAATTAATCAAAATAAACAATTTTTAATTAATGTATGTCAATATTAAGTTAAATAAAATATTATAATATTATATTATAGTGAATGTTTTATTTTTTATTTTAAAATAAATTTAATATTTTTATTTGATCAAATTCATATTCCTCATTACCTTACATATCTCGTATTTCCTAGGATATAAATCTTGGTTCTAGAGAAAAGGATATCAAGGAGTCCTATCTGAGGATACCGTATTCCATTAGTAATTAGGTTTGGCAGGGTGGACATTGCTTTTGGGGTACTATTGTTGGTATAAATTAACCTAATACGATTTTGTTTCTAAATTTCTATTTAGATTCCATTTTTTAATATTTATATAAAAAAATTACTATTTAAATAAATAACTATTTAAATAAAAAGATATACTTATATTTTTTTTAAATCTTCATTTTTAAATATAAAAAATAGCTTAAATTACTTTTGATTAAATACTTTAAAAGTATTTTTTATATTATACATAAAATTTGTTTTTTCCACAAAAAAATTATAAAAAAAAGAATATTAATTATTAATACTTTGAATATTTTAATGTATCTATTAAAATTAATTTTTTATTTAATTTTAATGTAGATATTGAGTTAAATTATTTTTTAGACCAACAGAATATAAAAATTGTGTAATGATAACTTTTGTTTATATTAACTGGTAAAATATACTATAAGTTTTAAACAATTTTTAAAAAATTGGTATAAAATTCTTCCAAAAATTTTGACAATATTAAAATATTTAGTTTTTTGTAGTAATATTATATTTAATACAATAAAAATTTTTATTATATGATTTTTTTAGATATGATCTCATTAAAATGATTTTCTTTCAAAAAATTTTACTTAATATAAATTTAATTTGAATTAATATATATTTATTGTATATTTTTATTTTAAAAGTATTAAATATCAAATCAATAAGCTTGAAAAAATTATTTAATATGGCTGCTCATGTTTTACTTTTTGAATTAATATCTATTTATCATAACTTTGTATCAAGATATTTTTAAGCCTTACGTTACTGGTTGTTCAACCCTTCATCTTTCTCTGACTCCACTTTTCGCAAATGATTAGGTAGACCCTTTCGGAAAACTCTGAATATGACGTATAACGAAAGATATTGTATAGTAGTAGGTAGGATGTAAATACATAGAAAACTTTCTCTCTCTCATACAAACCACTTTTTTGCACGTTGTCCGGTTCGCATAGTACGGTAGGAAACACAATGCTCGGTTTCTTGCCTCGTGCAATAGCAGGACCCCTTAAGCACGGAAGCACAAGACCCATGGTCACCGTATATTATTAATTACTATATTAATCAACGGCTAGCTGGGAGAAAGATCCATTATATATGGATAAGAGCTAGCTCTACAAACTCTCAAACTCCCTTCGTTCCCTAGACTTACTAGCCTTTTACTACTAAAAGGAGATTTGCTTTGACACTTAATATATTTTGTTGAGTTAGTCTCAACATTCAAATATTACTCCCATAATTTACAGTTTAAAATGTAAATGAAAATACTTTCAGTTTTTACAATTATTATTTAATGCCACTATTTTTTTTTCAAAATTCGTTTTTGTTTGATACTTTTGCCATAATTGACTTTATTCATTTTCATAAAAATGAATATACTTTTCAATATGTGAAATAATTTTTATAAGACTATCAGGTAAGTCAAGCAAGTAAAAAATTCACATTTATAAATAACTTCTTTTAATTTAAAGCTTTAATGATAAGTAAAATTAAAATTTGATGATACGAAAATATTATGGAAATACCTTATAAAACTATATTTACATATTATGAATAACAATAAAAAAATTTTATGTAAAATAAATAATCATACTTTTATTATAATATTTTTATTTTTCAGCGATAAAGAATACGATAAAATTAATATCAAATCAAGAAATATTATCACTAATCAATAATAATCGTAAATTCTTTACCAAATAATGAGTTGAGATAAAATAACAAGGAGGGTATTCAAATGATTCTTGGTTAAATATTTTTTAATAATTAATTTATTATTATAAGTAGTAATAAATTAATGGAAAAAATTATTTTTATAGTAATTTATTCATATTAATTATAAAATATTAAGTCCGTATTAATAAAAGAGCTAGGTATATTTTAATAGTAATCTTCATTAGTAGTTTCAAAGTATACAAAAAAAAAAAAAAACAAATAATATCCAGGAAAGATAAATAAATAGATAGATTGTATTAAAAAAATATTAAATATTCATGTTATTAAAAATTGAATACCTTATGAATAATTAAAATTAGTTTTTAATTATTTTATACAGTAAACTTAAGATAAAAAAAAATATATCAATGCTCTTAACATAACTTCGCCGTATATAAAAAATCATAAAGATAATTATAGAACAACTAAATAAAGAAAGTTTATTATATAAGTTTAAAAGGAACATTTCACAGAAGTAATTTTACGATTATCTAATCACTTAAAATTCATGAGGATGCATTGTAAAAAATGAAAGAAATAGCAATTATTTATTTTTATTTATTGTTTGTACTTTACTGTTCTTAATTATTACTTAATTTTTATATTTTTCATTCAGTTCTATGTACATCTTTTTTCTCTTTTTTTTTTAATCGTGGTTTCATTTCAAACTATAATAATATTTTTAAACCTAAGTAGAAATTTTTTTGTTAAATTATTTTTTGTAAATATTTTTAATTAACAAAAAAACATTAAATGTATGTTTTTATACTAAGATAAAAAATAAAGTAGTTGAGAATATAAAGATAAAAATTATAAAAAATATATAATAAATATTTAAAAAAAAGAAATACTATTTAAAATATTGCTTTCGGTGTACGAACTCAACTAATTTTCCTTTAACTTACTTCAATTTTTAAATTTTATGTGTAGTTAATCTTAAAAATAACTTAATAATTAATGTTTATTTGAAATTCACTGTTTATATAAAATGTTTTATTATATCAAAGTAAATTAAGCAGTACATACTACTTGGAACAATGATTGAGGGAGGAGAAATATATCACTTAGAAATATAATTTTGAACAAAAAAGGAGATAATAAGATTAGTTAATTACATATAAAATATTACTATTAACAAACATTTTTAAGTAAAACCACAACACAGGTAACATTCAATCTTCTTACAATATCTATTATTAGCCAGATCTGTGGTAAACATAATTTATGTAAATATACATAAAAAGTTATAATATCAATTAACTAACTATCCCATATTACATAAACTTTTTTAAAGTTTTACTAGTAATCCATTCGCATTTTAAAATAAGAATATTCTCATAGAAAAATTTACGTGATCTATACTCCATATTTTATAGATACATTTAATACGAATCATTGAATAAGGAAATGAAAAAATTATAATGTAATAATTGTACGCTAAATGTTCATATATACGTAAAATTTATTTTTCGGATTTTTTTATTGTACATTTTTATTTACTGAGAAGTATACAAAAAAATAATCAGTAATAATTTATAGACAATTTATTTAATTGAGTAGAAAAAGTCAAGATCTTACGTAACTTTTAATAATAAAATAATGCAAAGAAGTACGAAGAATACTTATTATTTAAATGCATGTATTAATATCGTGAACAAAATAATATAATTAAGAACAATCATATTAAGAGAGCTTTATTTTTTAAGAGAATACTAACTTACTAATTTTATCCTACGAATTTATTCAACTGAACTAAAAATTTGTTTGTTAGGATGATAATGTCTTCATAAACCTCTTTCCTCAAAAAGCTATATATCAGCATTGTAACTTTCAAAGTTAATTTTTTGTTTCCTTTTTTTATATTAAATGGATATAAATTTATAAAATTTAAATAAAATTTTCATAAGTAGAAAATATTACGGTTTAATCAAATAAATGAAATTCACATATATTTATAAAATATATTTATTTTTTCAAAAAAAAATTATAAATAAATATTCGAGAATATTATTAACTAATAATGTTATATTATGAACTAAGAGAAGTCCTTTGATATTTATGATATAATTGTATTTTGATATAATTTATTACTTAATTTTTATTAGAATATGTAAAGTTCTGTAGAATATTTTAAACTTCAAAAAGATATAATCAACGTAAAAATTAAAAATATTTATAATTAAGTGTATTTTATAATTAGCATGTTAAATTAAAATTCTATTTATTATAAATAATGAAAGATGTACACAATCTGCATTAATATTGATTATATATTAATAAGTAATGTAATAATAATTGAATATTTTTAAATTATTTATATAAATTTTCATTTTCTATTATAGATTCCTAAATTTAATAAAAATATAAAAGAATAAAAAAATTTTTTATAAAGGTTTATAAAAATTTATTATTTTTCTTGAGCCTATAAATATAAGTGCATATATGAAGAATATGTCTAATACATTTATTGCTAATGTTGTAAATATATTCAAGTCTTAAATTGCAAATGTCTAAATTTTTTAGAACCTTAAGGTGAAGGATATAACAAACAACCGTTCTTCTAACGAATATGAGGGGAAAAAAGAGCTAGCTAGATAAAGATTTAGAGAGATAGAGAGAAAGACAGCTATTATGGTGTAATAGCGGATACAAACACTTAAGAAACTAATCTATAAATTTCCGTTCTAAATCTAAACGCACCCGTCTGAATATTAATTCCACTAACGTCAAGTACTGCGTTATGTTTTGTTATACACATGAACCAGTCTTGCGCGCACACTCTCTCTCTCTCTCCCTCTCTTTCACATCTCAATTTTGTGTAACTAACCAATGTTCTTCCATGATTTATACACATTTGCACATAACTGCGTATGATGGTCGTGGGTGTGGATAGAGGAGAAAGGGAAAGAGGTGGAACGAATAGATACTAAGTAAAGAGAAAATGATATTTATGAGGGTTTATCTAACCAAATTTCAGTTTGCTTACTGTGATAAGTGATTGGGAGATCAGATTACACTATAAAGGGTTTTTATTCTTTTTCTTGTTCGTATCGACTGGACTTGCATAAAATACGGGTACCAGAACTGTACGATTTAGACATGATGGAAAAAGATTTTAAGATTCAACTTTATTGTAACTATAATTTGACACAACAACTTAAAAATGTAATTATGTCGTAATGCTACATTATTTTCTTACTTATTTTAAATAATTTTTGATATTCATACCAATTTTACCTAAAAATAAAAATAATATAATTTATGTTAATTAATCATATATTAAAATCTTATAAATTATATAAATAAACCCTATTGATATACTATTTTAATTCATTTATTTTTATTTTTCAGGCATTTTATTCATGAAATAAAAATATTTTAATACAACAGATTTTTATCTATTAAATCAATATAACGAAAAATAAAATAATTATTTAATTTAGCGTGTTCATAAAAATAAACGAACATTGTCGATAAAAATTAATTATTATTATTATACATATTACTCATTATGATAAACTAGATTATTGACAAAATTTATTCTTTATACAAATTTATAGTTTATAAAATACTGATCCTGCAACTTTCGATATTTATGAACTTCTTTACTTATTTATAAAAAAATTAATTTAATTAATTAAAAAATGATGTTATTTTCATTGAATATAAATTTTGATTACATGATTTTCAAAATTTGCAACCTCAAATTTTATTAAAAAATTCTAATTTTTATGGAAGCCTCTAAGATTTATAGTGGCAGAATTACGTATATTTTACGCATTATATAATTTTTTAAGTTTAAATTCTTTTCAAAATGTATTTAGAAAATAAAAGAAAAATTTTTGGTATAAACAAATTTAAAGTTTGTTTTATATTTGAAAGATAAAAATTGAATTAATTCCTATCATAATAATGGGATATTTCTATTATTTTTCTGCATTAACTTGTTTTTCATCAAAATTTTTCGACTATTTTATATAAAGTTTAATACATTTATCTCTACATTAAACAAACGCTTTTAGTTATACCAATGTATACAAGATCTTGACAGCTTTTTAATTTATAGTATAGTAGTATTTTTAATACAAAAATAATTGCTAAAAAAAAATATAATTATTTTGATTATTTCATAACCATATATATTTAAATTATTATTAAAATCATAATTGTTAAACTTTTTTTGCGTTTCGTGTGTATCTACCAACACGGCTCGTATAATCTTTGTTACGCGATATTTTATATTGGTAAAATAAAATCTTCTAGATTGTTTAAAACTATAATTTCGTAATTTTAATTTATAATTTATTACCTATATTTGCCTTTTGCAACATATATTAACTACCAAATCTTTCAGAGCAAAAATCGTATTGCAGATTATTATCGGCCGAAAATTTATGATAAATTATTGTTATTACTATATTTTTTATTTTATAATTATTATTTCTATTAAAAATTATAGTTTTATAATATTTATTTAAATTATAAAATAATTTTTCAATTACTTCAAGGTTCAAATTACTTCTTACTTACTTCTTCCATTTATAAATTTTTATAATATTCATAACATTTTGAAAGTGTATAATTCATTGAAAAATTAAATTTATAATAATTTAAAACACAAATTAATTAATTTGCATTTTATTATAAGTCGTCTAGTATAAAAAATTCCGCTAGATGCACAACGATATCCTACTCGTAACTAAGTAAAAAATTCCATGTACTGTTTCATATTTTTAACAGCAATTTTTAACATTTTAAAAAAAGCGAATGTTTTTTATACTTAATAAGTATTTTTCTACCAAGAATTGAAATAAAAAAAACTGATTTTATAACTATCTAGTTTCACTAGTCAATTTTTTAATTTAACACAGATCGTATATCTAAAAAATTAAAGTATATAATTCGATAAAAAAGTAATGTGAAATAAAAATATATATTTTTATGAAAAAGCTTTATATGAAAATATGATCAAATTATCTATATAATATCAACAATATTTTTAAAAGAGTACTAATAGAGTTACTAAAATTATCAAATTAGTGAGAATTGATGAGGTTTGATGGTCACAGACATTTTTTTTCCTTATCTCCTCAATATCCAATTCATCCTTAAAAGAAATGCTTTTAATATTGCTTGCTTAAATACGGAGTTTGTCGCTACGTTTTCAATTTTGTTATCCTGAAAAGAGCGATTTTTTTTATGCGTTGAAGCTTTAGAGAAGGTAATAGTCTCTTCCACCGGTTCTTTCTTTCTTCTGCTACTGATGTTTGTATACCCAGTTTTTATCCTTTTGGATAAATCTGAAGTATAAGAATATTAGTCATTCTTCCTGCTCTCATTTAATAGCTGAATTTTCCTGTTCGTTTTGATAACATTTATACTCACAGGTAAATGGAACTAGTATATACCAGGATGAGTCATCCTGCAGCACATCAAGCTTATATTTAAAGTAAAAAAGGAAAATTAATACTTAATAATATAAAAAATTTACTTTTTCCCAAATATAAAAAATAAAGTATTATATTTCTATTTTTATTGTAATATAAAAATCAAAAAATATAAAAATTTTGATTATAAACAAACGAATCCAAATAATAAACATACTAAATTTAATTATCAATATAAAGTATAATATATGTAAAAATGTATAAATCACAATATCAAATGTCTGAAGAAAAAAATTTGATTGAAGAAAATAAAAACATATAATAGAGTACATGTAAAAAATAAGAATTCTTTTTTGTAAAATATATTTAAAAATTTTGATATAATTTATAAAATATAAATACACACTAATAATTTTTTACCAGTAATTTTTTACTTAAGAAAGAAATTGTATTATTCTTTACAATTTTATTTTTTTTTAATAGTTAACCATTAATTTTTCTTAAATATTCATAGCGTTACTTTCAAAATTCAATTGCATGATATTATTTAAATTATATAAATTTTTTAACATAACTTTTGATTAATTTATTTTTACTTGTTTAGTTTTTACCCTCATTTATAAAGTAGAAATTATTATACAGAAATTTTTTAATTTTACAGAAATAATTGATTATATTTATAAACTTTTCATAGCTCATAATTAGAACTATTTTTGCTAAGAGTATTCTTGATTCTTTGTTAATAATAGTGCAAAAGAAGATACTTTTCGAAATGTACAACAATTCTGTATGCTAAATCTATATCAAAAAATAAAATGTATAGCACTACTAAGATCATTAAAAAAACAGACAAGACAGTGGCATATTTAGAATTGAGCAAATTACATTCATTTAATTTATTACTGTAGGATCATTAAGTATTAAGAAAATATGAGTATGAAATATGAAACATATAGAAAAAAAATTTGAATAATATTTTGCTGAAAACATACTTTTATTAAATATTTTATATGCTGTATAAACGATTTTCATTTTATGATAATTTGATAATTAACACGTACAATTCAATTATCTGATTTTCATTCATATATTTTTTTAATAGGTTCTTACAATTTAATACTATACATAGTATACATAAGCTATTAGAATTATGTAAAAAAATACATTTCTTAAAATACTTTTTTTAAATTTAAATTAAAAATATTAATCTACGATTAGATTATTAGAGTGTAAACTCTATTTAATTTGATTTTATATAACTAACAGAATACTTAATATTATACATTTATAATCCATAATATTGATAAACGTATACGTATAGACAAGTTATAATATATACATATAATTATTACTATTTAAAATATTTCAAAAATATATATAAATTATGGAAAAATTATAATTAAAATTCATAAAATATAAATTTATTATGTACATAAATTAGATATGTTGTATAAAAACAATAAAACAGATAAATATTTAATATTTTATTACTTTCAATATATCCATAACTACACAAAATAATTAACAACCGATAAGAAAAAAAATTTTAAATTTATAAAAAAATATCACTTTCTATAATTCAAAACACATTTTATATTAAAAAAGACTAATATATAGTTACTAAAAACTAACGGTTTAATTAATAAAAAAGTTTTTTATACTTTTTTAAATTATAAATTTTATTATGTTTTATTTATCAAAAATTTCCCTTAATACACTTGTTTAATATGATCTAAAATGTCATTATACAATATGCATTTTACTTACTATTTATAGATGTTAATCGAGTATGCTTTTTCTATTATTTAATTTTTCAGATACACCTTGATTATATAGAAAATTTAGGAATATTGAACTAGCGGCAAATGAAAAAGCGTTGTAGTAAGATTTCATGCAAATTAGGAGCTAATGACTTCTGACATTATTTGTAAAGTTACCTACTTGAAAATGATAGATAAATACGAATAATGGAGAAACAGAAATATATATATATTATCTATATATATATTTTTAATAAATACTTTTATAATTTAATTATTTACTCGATACAATAAATTTTAATTTTATAGATTGTTAATATTTATTCTTTTATATAAATTATTGTTAAAAATATTACCTTTTCATATTAAATGGGTTACAAAATAAAATAAATTATTTTTTGAATTTAATTATTTTATATAATATTGTATTATTTAGAAATAATGGAACAAATATTACATTTAAAAAGTAAAATGCAAATAATAATTTTTGTCTATGATAATATTATATTATGTTATATATAAATTATAATCCGATAATATTTACCTGGTTCTGTATAATATTGATTGAGTTTCTCCATCTTGAATATTTTTATTGTATGATCTACAGAATAAAAATTTATCAGTTTTTGCCATTCTTCCTGAGATACTATACTATACCTGTAATGTAATATTAGGGAAAAAATTAAATTCATGTCATTTTCCTGTTCATATAATTATTTGTATTTAATAATAAAATACAAAAATATTTAATATAAATTGAATTAAATATTTAAATATATAAATTAAAACTATTACAGGTCTTGCATATATAACTAATATTTAATTATATGGTAGATTATATTAATACTTAAGATATATATTTATATATAAATGCATATAAATATATAAATTATATATTTATTTGTAAATGTAATACGATTTATATAAATTAACTTTTAATACATTTCGTTGATTCATAATCATATCATCTCAAATATTTATTTAAAATTTAAAAAAAATACATAAAATTAATTATAACATTTAATAAATGAGTTTTAAAAATTAGTATATTAATTATAAAATATTTTTTTAGAACATAACATTAAAGGGAAATGAATCAGCTATATAAAATTCTCTTTGAAAATACAAAACTACGAAAACATGTAAAACATAGTAAAAAGTTAAGGATTTTCAAGTAAAGCATAGTAAAGGTTTGCATAGTAAAAGGAATTTACCATTTTCCACCCAACATCCTTTAGAATTTGCCGCGAGTTTTTTACCTTCTCGTCCTTAATTATACCGCAAATTAGAAATTTCTTGCAAAGTTTGACGCGTTCAGTCGATTTTTTGCTCGCATTGTATCCCGCCTCTTCGTTCAGTGACTTTTCATATTATGAGAACGCTATTTTACATCCGTCAATCATAGTTATATATAGATAAACATTTTAATTTTGTAAGTTTGAAGAGATATGTATCAAATTTATGTACAAACATGGTTATAATACATATTATAATTTATATTATACTTGACTTTCCAACAAAGTATTTGTACATATTTTATATTATAACACTTTCACGTCTAATAATTTGAAGACCAAAATTAAAATTGCAATTACAATTACAATAAGAATTTCGTAGTATCAATATGCAATGAAAAATCATTTTTTAAATCAACAAATACTATATATAATATATTATATATAATAAAAAATAATAATTCTGTATATATAATTTTTCTCAATAATTTTAAATGTTACAATTTATTAAAAATTTAAAAAGTTTTGAATTTAAAAAATTTATGAAAAATATAGCTAAATATATTTATTATTAGAAATATATTTTATAAATGAAATGTGGTACAGTTGATATGAAAATTACTTAAAGTCCTTAATTTCTGACAAAAATTATTCAAATATATAAGCGAAACTTATTAATATGAATTAGGTATAGTATTAATTTCAATTTAGCACAATATGCTACTTACATTGATTTAAATTTCCTCTCTCTTTGTGAATGGGGTGAATGCTGTCCCAACTGACAATTTTCATCCCATCTCCTATCTTTTGCTTTCCAACACTACCTTTAATCTAAAAAACTGAGGATTACCGTGTTGATATCAGTTTATTTGCCTAACGCTTAAATAATGGTAGTTATTGTAATGATATAACAAACTTGAAGCAGAATAATACTTGTAATGTTACTATGTATAATTATAATTTAATTTAGTTTTATAATTGAATTCTTACATATAAAAAATGATTTTTAAATGTATAAATTAATCATTTTGTAATAGCATAATATTTATTTTGAACTTTGTTATTTATATATATCCACATATTTAGTAACAGAATTAGTTCTGAAGAACTGTCCTTAAAAATTTCAGTGAAAAATATATATAAATTTATAAATATATTTGATTATGTGTTATTGAATTTTGAAAATATAATGTCTCGGAATTTAATTATATTTTAAATTAATATTGTTAAAAAAAATATTAATTTTAATGTTTTGTGTGTTATTAAATTATAGTTTTTTTTTTTAAAAACAAATACATCAGTTTATTTCATTATACCGAGTATTAAATCGCATAATATTACACATCAATACATAATATTATTATTATTATATTAAGATTACAAAATATCTTTGAATATAGAAGTAAAAAGAGCATCTTGTAAATAGTATAAAACACATAAAATACATTATTTCAAATAAAAATATAATTATTTTAAACTGTTTAAATTACTACTAATAAAATTAGAAAACATTCGATAATTATGTAATACTTGATTTTCAAAAATGGTTTGTTAAATATTTTATGCAAATATTTAGAATAAGTATTCCAGAAAATGTTAATGGTATATCTTATATATTGTGAAAAGTGTTTTTTTATATACATTTACAATTCTTTGTACACAAAACATATTCTTTTTCTATATATAACTTTATTTTTATACACAAACAATTAAAAAACATTCAATTATTATAAAGCTTAATAACTTAATAAACACACACTTCTTAATATACTCAAATCATACAAATATTTTTTAAAAAAAATTTAAATGTATAAGTATGTAAGTTTATATAAGATCATAATTTTTAAGCAATAGAATTAAAAGAAAACCAGAGAAACTAATTCTTCTACCCAATACTATTAAAACTTTATCAAAAATCCGATGAAATTTTTAAAAAAATTTTATACATAATTATAATATAATATTTTAAATGTATAATACTAATAAAAATATTAATAATACAAATAATATTAATATATATTTTTGTATAATATTATTTCGGTTTATAATTCTTTAAAAATTACAAAGAAAATAGAGAAATATTTTTGAAAATGTTAAAAAAAGGTAAATTAAACTGTATGATATAAAAATTAGAAAAATTATTTTTTAACGATACTCTGAAAAAATTATTATGAGATTGTTCTTGCAGGTCAAGCAGACTATCTTAAACAGATATGGATGATAACTTAACATAATGGTCATTGAGGATACTAGAGAGTTGAAGTCAAACTGTTCCATGCATGCTTGAGTAAGTCTATGGATATATGTGAAAAAATACCGTTCTACATAACCCTAGGGTTGAAAAAGTGTTTCTGACATTTTCGCATATTCATCACCAACAGTTCAATTGAAAGTCTTGGTTGCGTGTATGCGAACTAGTAAGTTACACACTTTCTTTTTATAATAAGAGTGTCCTCGGTGTCCGCGGATATTTCTTTTGTATAATTCTTTCTTTCTTGGACCCAATATTTATACAACGACTTAGAAGGAATTCATGGAAATTGCTTCGAAAATATTTCAACTATCTTTAATAAACTTTTCAGGTGTTTAATTTCTATTTAAGTATTAATTTTCAGTTTAAAAATATTGCAAGTATGATTAAAATTATTTACTTAAATCAATTCTTTTAAAAATCAATCCAATTTTAAATTTATAAAATAATATTTTTTATACATATTTAATTATTACTCGATATAAATATATATTTTTTCAGGTTTGGTACGACGGAAAATAGAACTGACAAAAAAACAATTTAAAGAATAAATTTATAATAATGTATGAATAAAATACTAATAATTCATAAATATTCTCATTCATCAGAGTCAATAACTTACAACTCAATTTAAAGAAATCTCTTGTATATTGTAGTAATTGATAAGATCTATAAAACTTAATGATTTTCTATTTTACAAACTAAAGATATATATATATATATATATATATATATACATACAACCAGTTCATTCTATTTTATAGTAAATTATTTTTCCTTTAATGAATAATAATTAAAAAACCTGATTTTTTTTATAAAATAAAAAGAAATATTATATTAAATTGTTATATTATAAAATTAATTTTAACGTTTGCAAGATGAATCAATAATTTTGGATATAATTATTAGTCTTTTTTAAAAATTTTTCAAATTAAAATTGGATAAAAAAATTTATATAAAACCGAGTTTAATAAAAAATTTTAATTATTTAAAGAACCAATAATCCAGAAATAAAAAGCAATCAACATTTGGTTGTAGTTATATTAAATTTTTCAATCATGAGTTTTTTCCTAAATATATATGTTTTAAAATATGAGAACATTCTCGTTGAATTTATTAATGACAAAATACAATAATTATAAAGTATAATTGTATTATAATTTGAATTTATTTTACTTTCAAGCAATGTGTTAATATTACAATATATTATAGTATATACTTTCAAATAGAATACGACATTAAGTAATATTTTCAGCATGTTGAATTGTGATTATCTTTCTACTAACTAGAAATAATAATAGAAAAAATATCTTCTTAAACCCTACTAATGATGTACATAATATAAAGCTAAAGGTATAATCTGCGTTTAATGTAACAATATTTTAACAGATTTAACGCGAAATGATTTACGCAATCATTGTGTAGGTGATTATTTGCAAAATAATATGGAAAGTTTTTGATACCCTTTAACATAATCTCTAATATTAAAACTTAAATTTTTAGTGTTAGTTTATTCAACATCATCAACATTACAGGGTTTCTGAGTATCAACATTAAACTACTACAATTATTATGTAGAAGCAAATAACATACTCATGAATTAAATACAAAAAAATTCATTTTAAGAATTTTCACTGTTTAGATTATTTTATCATCTTAATTATAAAATAAATAGATGCACTACTTAAGGATTAATATATCTTTTTTTATTGACCAATTCAATAAAAAATTAAACTTTTTAAACATTTATTGGTTAAAAATAATATATTGATATTTAAAACATTAAATACATTTTTCTTACAATTGAATTATTTAATGAATTCGATAAAATTTTTTTATTTTTTTAATTTACTTAAATTGTTAATAGCAGATTTATAATAATAGTTAAATTAAACCAATATCATTTCCAATTTAAATTATTGCCTAAAAATACTCTAAATTTTTAATAAAAAAAATCAAGATGTGATTAACAAATAGATTGTAAAAGCCATTTACATTTGTGTATTGAAATTATTTATCTTATGTCAAATATGCTATAGTTTTACTATGTTTTAATTAAAACTGAATCATTACCCAATATTTATTTCAATACTTAAAATAAAGTAAAATAGTGGAATGAAATGTTTAAAGAAACTCTTAAATAATAATAATAATATTCTTAAATAATACATTTTATTTATTTTAATATAAAATAAATTACCGAAAAACCATATAAAATAGTTTTATTTTATATATTTCTAATTACTTTTTATTTAATCAATTAATAATTTAAAAAAATAACTTTCTTGTTTTATTTAAAATTATTAAAAATAATTGACTTGTTTCTTTTTAATCTAATTATTTTAAAAGTAGAAAATACACTTACTCTTTGGTACAGTTGTTTTGAACTTGGTAGAGAAAACAATGATGAGTTTGACAAAGTAATTTTGAATTTTGAATCTTTACTGGTGGTGGTTTTGAAAAGGTCTCGGCATATCTTAAACAAATAATTAACATTTTTCAATTATATAAATAATGTAAATTTAAATATTATATATAAAAATATAATTAATAAATGACTGATAAAATGCTTATAATTTAAAAATAAAGATCAATATTTGAAAAGTTTATAATATGACTACTATAAATTTTCAATTAAAAAGTGTAAATATTAATTGTCTCAATTTTTTATGATAAATTTTGAAATTTATTTATTAAAATATATATTATATGATATATTACTATAAAATTATTCATTTAAACATATATTATACCAATTTCATGAGACAATTGAACGTATGTTATTAATTAGAAGTCTAAGAGTGTTAACATGATATTTAGAGATGATCTAAGAAAATACAGAAAAAATATATATATAAAGTGAGAGAATAAAAACATGAAAATATGCCGTGTATACCCGAGATCGTCAATTTCATTTCTTTTTAATGTGTACAAAATACATTTTTTAAAAACATCTGTTACTGTGACTATTACAGTAACCGGTCATATTTGCCTTATTTCTGAGCTTACTAACTAAAACTTTGTTTAAATAAAGGGGTGTAATGATTTGAACATTATCTTCTTGTTTAGAATTAGATAGTGAATTAGAAATAAAGACGGAGAAAAAATAAAAAAATAAGGCTAAGGACAAAATTGAAACTTTAAGATTGATATCTATGCATAAATAAATGTGAAGTTATTTTATTAGCACCCCATAACATTCTATCACTTTATCTACTAAATATTCAAATGTTCATTGAATATTCGGTGACACACAAACTGTTAATATTAGTTTTCCTCTGATTTAGAATATAAGTTACTTCATCGTGATCTCTGCTATATCAAAAAATATATTGTGACTTTTTCATGATTCTCAGTATGAGCCTTTTTTTAAAATCTCAAGATAGTATGTTTCGATACTTATTAGTGTATACTATATGATGGTTGAAAGTAGGAAAAAACAATTTTAGTATAGAAAATTTTGTGTGTGCTTATATAGAGCTACTGAAATACTACTAGAAAATTACACGACTTAAGTTAATACAGAGAATTCAAGTTTTTGACGTGGCTAGATCTCAAAATACTTAAATAATTTATTTTTAATAGTTGTGTACAGTTACGTATATCCTACTTAATTTTTAACATAAATTTAATCTATTTATTTAATTGTTAAGAAAATTTAATTCATATTGTAAAATATTAATATACTAAAAAATTTTTTTTATTCTATTCTGATAATTAATTTAAATTATTAATATTTAATATTTTGACTTAAGAATAATAGTTATATAATTGTTTTCGTAACATTTTTTCTAAAAGTAAGCTATAAGTGATATGAAAATTTACATATATCATGAGAAATATTAGAAATATTAAATTGCAAATAAAAATTTTTTATAGAAAATTATCAAACTCTTTAGATAAGTGTAATTGATATATATTATTTATAACTGGATATTATTAATTCCAGCACAAATAATAATCAGAAATTCTGCCAAGAAAAAGGCATTAGAGAATGAAAATCCTCTATTCATGCCCTTTATCCTTCCAAATAAAATGAGTTGTAGCAACATCGAAGGAGAAAACTTCCAGAAGAAAACAATCTGCTCTTTTCAAAGCGATAAAATTATAAGTTTAGATTTAAGCTTTTCATGCTTTCGAAAACTTTTTTTTCAGAAGTATTAGGATTAAGAGAATAAGAAAAAAATATCGTTGTTGTCATTTTACTATTCTTACATTTTACCTTAAATGTTATTGCGTAATATACATAAAACTCAAAACCATTTTATTAAAACATCAATAATATAATTATTCTTGAACATCATATTATATTACAATTTTATTTGATTTCTTAAAAAACAATTTAAAATTAAATTTTGTAAAACATTAATACAAATGCTGTTTTATTAAAAGAATGAGCTTATTTAAATTAAACTACGATTATTTATGTATTTGAATTATAAATACGTATCATTTAGAATAAATTATTAAATATTTTAAAAGAATAAAATGTAATATAAAAATAAAATTGAAATGATATATATTTATTAAAAAATATAAAATAATTATATAAAATATTAACTAATCAGTTTTTTTAATTTATAAGAAAAATTATTTACTTAAAAAATTTTTTTTAACCTTTATTTATCGAGAAAATATTTATTTAAATCTTCTTATAAATATTCTTAGAAAACAAAGTCTAATTTAAATAAAACCAACATTTTTATACAAAATATTGTGTATCGTTTGGTCATATCATGCGGTAATAAAATACACAGAAAGAGAATAATTTTAGAATAAAAATTTGATAGATGTAAAAGCTACTTTTAAAATATTCTAAGAATTAAATATTGGATCAGTTTAATCTTTTGAATTTATGATTTCACATAATATTTTTATACAATAACGAAAAAGTGTATAAATATCTATTACTATTAATTTTTATCTCTCTTTATCGTTATAACAGCTATAGACAGCAATATAAAAATTTATTATAGTTGATTCAAAAGGCGTAAGAAATAAAAATTTTTCTTTATAAATTAAAAAAATATTTTAATTTTATGCTTATAAAAATTAGTATATTGAAAAATTTATTCCTTATTCCTATAAATTCCTTCGTTTATTAAAAAGTATGAATTATTAGAATCATATTGAAAAATAGTTGTGGAACATAAATTAAGGGCAAATTGAAAGATAATTTTTCTAATATATTAATAATAAAATAAATGTCTTATTATATATATAATTAAATGTTTACATATAATTTCATAGCATATTTAAATATGTTAGCAACCAATCAAAATTTTAACCGATTGATATAAAAAAAACTTCGGTATCTTAAAAAAATATACAGTAAGGGTTAATGATAAATTCAAATATTTTAATGTAAATTTAATATGTTTAATATATTTTCAAATTATACAAAAATCCGTTAATTAATTTTTTTATTACATCTTTATAAATTAAAAACAAGAATAAAAATTCCAAGTACAATTTTCATATTTTGTTGTAATTAAAACATTTTTATATGTTTTAAAAATAAATATATGAAAAATATAGCTCTACTATTTAATCTGTATTTAGAATATTTAATTATTATTAATAATTTATTTTATTTACATTGAATATAATACTTAATTATTTAATTAAGTTGAACCTTCAAGATTTCAAGTATCGTTAATTATGTATGCATAAACAAAAAAACTGATGTAGATAATATCTCATCGAGTAATATCCTTTGCTATACCTTAGATAACATTTTCTTGAGACGATTTATTTAACAAGGTTATAATTTATTAATGAAAAAATACAATGAATTCTAAATATATATTATGAGAATTGCAATTTTGATATTATTTAGTATAAAACAAAAACTTAACGGTAAAAAAAAAATTACAAATTAAAAATGTATAAGCATATCATTTTTCGAAATGAAAATCATCATTGTTGAGAAAAATTCTACGAATATAAGCCAGATAACTAAGCTACACTAGTTCAAATACTGGTATAAAAAGTGTTTACTTTCCCCTTTGACATTGTCACCGAATGCGTATTAATTATGAGACTTGTTCAAATACAAAGGATAAAAGAAGAACTTTATCACTCCCTCTTATTATGGGTCCAAACAATGTTTTTGCTTTTATATTTTTCTGTCTTTACTATTAAGCTTCACATTTATATTTCTGTTCGTGTTTTAATTCTTTTTCTCACTTTTACCATATATTTTAATTCTTTTTTTTACTTTTACTAATTTGTCCTTCATTAAGACTTTTTTTATTGTCTTTGAAATGACAAAAAATATATTTAAAAATATTTAAATATCTTATGTTTATTGTTTTATAATTCTTTGTACAGATAATTAAACTTCACTAAACAATCGATATAGTACAATAGTATATTTTGCTACAGATACTTTCAATATATTAATATATTATATCCGTATGTATATAATACCAAATAATTAAATTAAAGAACTATCTTGAAAAGTATAATCTTGAATATTTTCAAAAGTCATTTGAATTTAAAAATGAATTTTTCATTAACAAAGTCAAATAATATTCGTATGTTAAATATAATATATCAAAAAGAAAATACCACTATATTTTAGTATACAAATATTTTTTATATATCGTCAAGAAAAAACTTTATTATATTGCAAGATATTTTACAATAAATACAAATTATTTATAATTTATAATCAATATTTAAAAATTAAAATTTTTGAACATAATACAAAATATAGCTGTTACTATAAAGTAAAAAACAGTCATTTTTTCACAATATAAAAAATTATTTTGATGTAAAAAATAATCCCAAATTTATTATAAAAAAAGAATTCATTTTTTGTGTACTTAATTATTTATCTTTGATTTTTATTATAGTTTATTTCTTTTTCTTTGTTTCATCCATGACTATTTTTTTATTTTTATTTCAAATTTTTTTAATGTAAATAAGTATTAATAGTTTTATTGGGTTTTTACTATAAAACTTTTCTGGACTTTTAAATAGCATTACTCCCTAGAGATCTTGCTGGAACAAGTGGATCCAACCGTACGAATGCGCATATTCCATCGAATTATCATACTTGGGCGTAACAAGCGCAATAAGTTTTTATACAAGCTTCGAGGTAAACAAACAAGTTTCTTATTTACATTACACATCAGTCTTTCATATATATTTATGGTTCACATACTCGCATCAAATAAAAATACAAGAAAGGTGAAAATTGCACAAATTCTTTTAACTCCTCCGACCATTCGTGTTTTTCCTTTATCAATAAATTTCTTTATATAATAAATATTTTATATAAAATGGCATTAGAATTTGCTAAAATAAATAATTTTAAAAATTATATAAAATCATAATAAATCCAATGCAGATAATAGTATAAAATTCTCAGATTTTTTTATATTAAATATAATTAATAATATTTCATTTTAATATTTATTAAAATCTATATTATGTTTAAAAATACTATTTAAATTTGAATAATTTTTATGTAAAATTTTTCTTAACAAAGAAAAACTAATGAACCATTTAACTTACTAACTTTAAAATGCTTTACTAAAAAAATTACTTCAAAATATATTTAAATTATATGGTAGAAACTATAATTTTAATATTTATTTAATATAGGTATCTTAATTTTAAATTAATAACACTTAATATACATAAAACTTCTCACTCTCTCTCAATATATTAAAGACTAGTCAATTTTTATTATTATAATATTTTGTATATATTCACCCAAAATTTTATCAGCTTGAATTTTAAAATGTAAAGTTTCAAGCGATCAATGTTATTTATCATTGTATAATTAGTTTATAGCGTTAAATTTTAGTTATACGTAAAAAATAGTTATTAGTATAACGATTAATTTCTATTAATCATGATATTTCAAAGATTAAGATAATTTTATATATAACAATAGATCTCCGCATTGAAAATGCACATTCTATAGAATTCTATATACTTTGAATATACGTAAAATCCGAAATCTTCTATTTTAATACGTTTAATATCTTGTATCTTAGTATATAAATAAACAATAGATATTATTTCAAACCTTAATTTAACTATTTGACTGAGCTTCTTTTTTTGAAAGTATTATTATATTAATAATACAATCACAAATACTTATTTAAATAAAATTTTTAATAATTACATAACATTATGAGGATATCATTATAATCTTTAACTATACCCAGAATTCATGTGTTCTTCAATATATATATATATATCAAATATTGTTTGAACTAAATAAAAAAAATTTGTAATTATCAAAATTTGATTATTAGAAAATACTTAGAAATTTTTAAACTATTTGAAGTTAAATTAAAATTCTTTGATAAAAAATTAATATTGGTTTTTCTTATATATAACTGAATATAATAGCAGATCAATATTTTTATGGTACATACACGCACACGTAATATATGTTTTACTGAATCTAACAAATATGTAACTTAAAATTTTAGTTGTAAAAATTTGTTATATTTATAATTAGATATACTAATAATTTTAAAACTTATATATCACATAACAATGTTTAAAAAAAATTTGTAATAAATCACCCTAAAATTGAATTTATGGTTCTAATCTTAAGAACAAAATATTCAATATATAATTCCATTTTTATTTATAGTAAATTAATTTTACGTTATGAATTTAATATTTGAAATATAATTATTATTGTATTTTAAAAATATGATAGAATAAAAATAGATATAAAATTTTTTAGATTTTGACAAATTGACAAATGGAAACTATGACTATTGAATCGCTACTTAAGTAGTTATTAATATTAAAATTATTGAATAAGTTGAAATCCTTATTTTTTAAAATAATATAATATGACGATGCATATAAAATAATAATGAAAGTTAAGAGTTAAATACTAAATAAATAAAAAATTAATAAAAAAATAAACAATGCGTGAAAAGTATAAAGACAAAATGAGAATTTTTACAGAAACTACTACAGAAAAGAACATATTTTTAAATCAATGAGAAAAAAACCAGTTCGTATAATTTCAAACAGATGAAAATTTATGATCAGCAGCACTTTTATACACGACAATCTCATTATATCTTTATATCAATGTCGCGAAGCAAAAAGTGAGCGAGTCATTGTGGTTGGAATCTTATTATCTGAGGCCTTGCATATAATATCCTGCTATATGCACGAACGAACGTAACAATAGACCTTGTTGATATTAAACAACCGAAGCCGGTCACGCGTTTGCAAATGCCATGTATAATCTCGAGGATTATGGATGTAAAAAAATCATCACGCTGTCCCACCATTGAGTTCTAGACCTCTTTACACTTGATGATTCGTTGCATAAAGTCAAAGTATTTTTCTCTTTTATATTATTTCTATATTTAAATTTATTGAAGAAAATTAGAAAGAATATATTTCATATTTTAAATATATCATTTAAAAATATTATGATTATGTAATTTTCTTAAATGTATATTATTTTTGTTTAAGAAAATTAAATGAATGTTTTTTATAATAATAAAATAACTTTTGTATAAAATAGTTAACAAAATTATGAAATGAATATTATATCCATTAATAATTAAATGTATTAAAAGCTTTATTCAAAATTGATTTCTAAGATTAAAATATAAATAATGAAGTTTCTATTTTAAATACAAATCTTATTTATTATCTTGTTTAATAAATTTTGCAGTATTTGATTTTTAGAAATACATATCTACTACTTAGGTGTTTCTTTCACTTACTTTTTTTAGTCATATTCAAGTTATAAATATGTTATTTAAGATATTTAATGATTATACTTTATTTTAATTTTAATAATTACAATTTTTTACTTTAATCTCAATGAAACGATCGCTTTAATTAAAGCCTTAAATTTTCTTTAAAGATATTACATTAAACGGCAAATAATGTTTCAAAAATTCATAAATTTATTTAAGAGATATCTTCACTAGATAAAACGTATAGAATCGATATTTTAAAAAATGTAATCGTTTTATAAGTTATTCATTCTCAACTGAACAAGTTCAGTGATTATTGCAGATATTAATATTTTGAAATATGATATAATCATTAATGATTGCTATTTTATTTTTGATTTTTTTATTTAATGTAATAGGTTTATTAATTATATGCTTTTTATTATATATATTTATATCTTTATTTCTATTAAATTAAATTAAACAGTACATACTTAAAATAAAATTGAATAATGATCGAAAGATTTTAATAATTTTAAGATTTTATTATTATATCGTATAGTTTCCAATGTAACTCAATTTAATTTAATTCTTAAAAGATGAATACGCTTAGAGATATTTATGTATTTTTTTATATATGTGTAAAACCAATGTGTTTTTCTGTAACTTTGTAAATAGGTTACACTCGTATTTCTATTTAAGCTTCTATCCTTGTTTAATAAAGAATATGAAATCACTACATTTTTTATATTATATTACCACAGTATTAGTTTTCTTTCAAAGGTTTTTATATAAATTATTTTCAACAATAATTTAATATATATTTAATATATTAGTTATTAATAGTTTTTTATAAATACTTGTTCGCCAATATACTTATAACTTTATTAGTTTTCTTTTAAATCAATTATCTTTTTTATGAAATAATAATGTAAACTAACAATTCAGTAACAATTTTCTCATAAATATAATAATAAAAAAAAAATTTATTTTCAATAACAATTATAAAAGGATTTTCAAATATATTAAATTTAATATTTAAAAAATATTTGATAAATCCATGAAAATTGTTCAGTATTTTATTTTTTATAAAGTGTGGTTGTAAATAAAATTATTATTAAAAATAATACTTTTCTATCTTTGTAGATACATAATTAAATCATATCTATATTTATACTACGTTCTTAGAGTAAAAAAAATGTTATCAGAATGTTTGTATATCAACAATTATATGTATATATTTCCAGAATGTTACAATGAATCAATTATAATTTGTTTTGAATAAATGTATAAAATAAATAATATATAAATAAAATTATATTAATAATAATCTGTGATTTATTTATTATTTAAAATTAATTTTTTTGAATAATTTTCATTTTCTCACAATATTTCTGTCTTTTTTGGTTAGCATATTATAACAGTTTTGTCTCTTTAGATTTTCTCAGTAGCTCACACTTTGAAAAATAAATCTTAGCTTCTCGCGTATAAGCGGTCTTTTAATATCAGCTTCATTGATTTACGGCTGTAGACCATGTATGTATGTGGAAACTAGTCCCCACCCAATGACATTTGTCTTGTGCTTTACTGAAGGGAAGGAGTTCGCGTGCCTTGGATTCCCTTTGATTTAACGTTTTCTACTATTTTGACTTCAACCAACGGCAACGCGCATAATGCTACTGTAATAATAATAAGCTTTTTAGGATACTAGTTTTTTTGAAGATTCATATTAGTTTTAACATAAAAAAATTGTTAATCCTTTATTCGTATAATCCTTTTAATATTATGTATTGCAAGTAAAAGTTTATAATTTTTTAGCGTTTTATACCTGATTGTATATTTATAATTTTTATATTTATTACTTAAATCTATGATTAAAATAGAAAAAAATTTGTAGAAAATTTATTATTTTAATACACCAAATATTTTTTTTATAATTGTCTTACAAATATTTCATTATTTTTTTATTCGTTAACTCATTTTTTCACTATATATTAACTTGTCATACATTATATTTAACAGAATCAATCCTTTTTTATTTGTATATTTATTCAGTATTCCATTATTCATACAATTTAATATATAAATTTATCCGTATCATTTATATTAAACCTAAACTCTTTTATTTTAATTTTTATAACAAAAATTGTTTATAATTTAAAATTAAAAATAATAGTATTTATAAAAAGAAATTTTAAATTAAAAAAAATATTTATGTTGTTAATATATTTTAATAAGCATATTAAATTTGTCTCAACAATATTTTATAAGAACAAAAATATTTCAAAAAATGATTAAAACAAAATGTTTTTGTACAATGTTTTAAAAATTTGTGTTAAATATTTATTCTTATACACAATTAAAAGGTTAAATTTAAAAGTACAATTTTAAATGAAATATTAAAAACATTTATTAAAAAATAATTATTTTGTAATTAATACGTGATTATTGTTTCTTTACCGTGCAGAATTACTCTGATTGAAAATTATATTAAAATAATAATTTTAATTTAAAAGATATAAATATATATGTAATATAACATGCGCAAGTTTAGTTATTATTAAATTTATTTCTAAATACTATGTACAATTTTTGTATATAAACAGCCTCCTATTAATAATTTTTTTTATGTTAATATTTTTTCTTTTGGGAACAATGTAACTTATTTAAGTTTTTACATATCTCATTTTATTTTAATTCATTTTTATAATGTTGTCTTAAATCTAAACGTTTTAAATTATTAATTATTTACTTTTATGAATTAGGTATAAAAAGAAAAAATTGATACAATAAGGATAACACTATAAAATTTAAAAAAATCATATTTTTTATTTAAAAATGTCTCAAGAGTTTAATGATAATACTCACTGATAATATACATTAACTTTCAACTTCAAACTCATTTTTCTCAAAACCAATTTTTTTAATTTTTTTATTTAAAATATTAGTTTAATATACATATTTATTTATTTATTTAAAATTTTAATTATAATTTAAAATTACGTTATTTACAAAAAACCTAGAAATTATTTTTTAATCTTTTTTTGTTACAAATAATAATTTATGTATGCTTATATAAAAAATGTTATTCTTAAAAACCATTATTTTTTATAAAAAGAATATTTAAAATTAACCTACACCTTTCATTAATGACGCATAATTTAAAAGTTTATTGCACTTTTTTTATCATACAACAAAACTTGAAAATCCTTTTAAACTGTGTATCATTTCTTATATTTATGATTTTTATTTTATTAATAAATGTTTTTGAAAAAATAAATTTACAAATTGAAAAAATGTAATAAATACTAGTTTCAGATTTTTTATTTTTATCTTGTTTTTTCATAAAAGTATCCAAACTGGTTTATTTATCTACTTTTTAAGTGATATAATTAGTAAACAATTTTTCTTTTGTTATGCTAAACACGGTTTTCAAACCTATATAATTGTTCTGCATCTAAAATTCATTTCTTAAATTTGAATATGTATAAGTATAATTAATTATAAATTAATAATTTAACTTTAAATATCTTTGTTCATAATTTTTTTATAATAGGATTTCATAGTGCTGTATTATATTTATTTTAAATATATAATATTTCGCAAATGTATTTTTCAAAATTACGTATTTGCATCATGAATATACAGGTAAAAGAATTACTTGATAACCATTTACAATCATATTTTATTATAATTATATATATTATTTATTATAAAACAAAAATCTTACATAATTTAATTTTCATAACATTTTTAGAACTATTTTTTAAAACTAATGATTCATTGTAAGTACATAATTAATTGATAAAATTAAAAAGAAGTAGTTTGAAAACTTGATTAAACCATACTAAACTAAAATTAAAATAAACTCAATACAAAATTAAGTAATTCAAAATATTATAAAGATAGAGATAAATATATAAAAAATCTAATTGAGAAAGCAAATTTCAACAATTGCATTAAGAAAATTATTTGCCTATGCTAAAATATTGAAGGCTAATTAAGCCATTATTCAATACTTTTAGAGTGCAAGGTTTAAATGTCGATTGAAAATAGGAAAACGGACTTTTTACAAAAAACATCCATAATAGACATTCTGTTTGTTTATATGCATTTATTATATGTAATATTTCATTAGTATTACGACTCGGACAGTCCAATATAGTCTTTAGTTCCATAGTAAGGTAGTAATGAATCTTTAAACTAATGACTAAAATTAAACAAAAATAAACTGTCAAGATGCTTTCTCAATACTGGTTATTTCAAACTTTGCAAATATTATAAAAAAATTTAATTTCAAAGAAAATTTTGTAACAATCATAATGTTATTATAGATAATTGATATCTTTATTACAGCAAATTAAGTATAGAGTTAGGTTCTTATTATTTATATATCAATTAAACTATATAATATAAACATAAATTAAAAATTTTAAATATAATTGTTAAACTAAATAAAATTATATGTAAATTTTTTGACAAAAATATTTCAGAATAATATATTTATTTATACACATTATTTGTATACGTTAATAATTGATATATTAAATATAAAAAACTTTATAAATAATATAATAAAGTATTTTTGTATCATAAAGTAGATAATATTTTAGTTAAAACTAAATTTAATTTTAACATAGTAATTATTTTATATTTATTTATATATCTATTATTTTCCAAATTTTCTAATAAAAAATTTTCTGAAAAATATAAAATAAAACATGACATTTTAATTCATATTTTTAGATTAGATTAACGCTGAAAATAGCATAACCTTGGTTTTTTTAAAAAAAATATAGTAAATTCTATACAATATTTAATGAAAATACTTTACTTATCAGGAAGTACATAAAAATAAATTTTTTTACAAATTTAAAAAAAATTACGACACTAAAACAGAACTTATCTTTTTTCTTATATGCATGATTTAATATTAAAATTTTGACATTAACCCTAAAAACTAAAAAAACTTTCTATATTATGTTATTAATAATAGTACTGGTTATATAAATGTAAAATTAAAAAAACACATCACAATCACATGTTACAGATTGATTTCATAAATTAGAGAAAACACTTGAGAACACAGCACTATTACATTTTTTTCGTACTCAGATCACTTGCTGATTATTTTAGACATTTGAAAGGATGTTTTTCTTTTAATTCAATTTTTCAAAATATCTATATAATCTAATTTTCTTAAGTAATGTAATACAAAAATTTGTCATTTGAGTAACAGTATAAGAAAATAAAAATTATAATAAGCAATACTATTTGATATATATTTTTATTATTTATTTTTATTATGCTCTTGAATTATGTTTCCTTATTAATTATTCTTTAAAATAGTTTACCTTATAAAAAAATTAGTTTTAAAATTTATTGATTTTAATGTTTTTATATTATATTCATGTAATTCAAAATATTTTTGTGACAGTAATAATCATTGACTTTATCTAATTAATATTATTTTGTATAAATTTGATTTTGTAAAAATAAAAGAAATATTTCGATAATATATATATATAATAAATAAATTTGTAATTTTTTAAAAGTCTTTTTAAAATATCATAAGTCAAAAATATATTACATTGTAGTAAATATATCAAAACACAGTAATAGACCTGTATACAGAAGTAGATTATTAGCATGATGTATTAATGTTCTATAGATGCATTTGTCACTATAAGAAGTATTTCAAGGTTTTGAGGAGATAATTTAAATAAAAACCACGGATCAAGCGACATCTTCCGATGAATGTTGTAACTGCAGACCGACTTCACACCTACATCCTAAGGATTTCCACGTTCAATTGTAACAAATTTGGACTGTATGGTTTTATTTTACTTTAACCAATTCAACAGCTTTATCCACGCCTTTTGAATGCAATAAAAATATTAGTGACTGTCATTGCAATAAGTGTTTTTTCATCCATAGCGACTCTTCATTAACATAGTTGCAACATTAAACAGTAAGATGAACACTAAAACATCCAAACATTAAATGGATGTTCATAGGTATTGGATGAATAGCAATGATGTAATACTGAAGTTACTTACATTCTTCGTATTAGTGAATTTCAGTTTTAGAGCACTATTTCTATCTTATGGATAGATTTTAATCAATAGGCGAACTCCAAATCACCAATTTTAGAATCTGACACTACTTATTTTTGCTTTTGAAGTTCTTTTAAAGATATTTTTCTTAATCAGTACTTGCAACACCAAACATTGAATTAACGTTTAGACATTTAAAACAGCCGGCCTTCCAATGGATGCTCTTTGTTACGTATTTGATAGATAACACCAGTTGAACATAAGAAGAGGATATTCAGATGCTCATTTATTTGCGTGTTTGAATTTTAGTTTTTAATCTCTATTTTTATTCTTGTCTTTTCTTTCATTTTCGTTCTATTTATTACCATAAAATGAAAAGGGACATTTGCACTTTATTAGTTGTGTTTTCAAAGTGAGGTTTAGTTTTAGTTAGTAAATACCCTGATATGACAAATTAATATTTCTTCTTCTAGGAAGCTACATAAAAAAGTCTCTATAATTATTTTATGATATTTCTACTTCGCAAGTTTAAATAATAGATGTTTTTCACTGTAGTTTTTCTTGGTTATTGGTATTTTTAATTTAGAATTATATTTCGAATCACATATCGAGTATATCTATATTATATACATTTTTAATATTTTAATATATAAATATTAATTTAATAAATATTATTTGTTTATATTTTTTTAATCTTTTAAAGTTTATTACAAAATAATTCCTTAAATAAATTATGAAAAAATTAGTATATATTATAAGAAAATAATTATTTGTTTTTCAAAAGCATTTTAATTATTGTCATTTTTATATTATTTACATTCATTTTTTATATTAACATTTTTTATAAATAAGACCAATAAATAACCAATAAATGTAGAACATTCAATTTTAATAAATTAAAATATTTTATAAATTAATTTAAGAATAAATATAAAAATTATTACCACGTACAACTGGAAAATATTATAAAACTACGAAATATAATCAGATACCGATAAATTATAATTTTAAACATTAGGTGATGGATATTAAAGTTTAATATATCAAAAATGCTATATGTATAGAATGAATAGTATATAAAATATAAATATTTACATTATTTGTTTTATAAACTTCGATTAAGTTCAGACTTGTGTCATAATTTAGTTTTTTATTTATAAAATTTTGTTCAGTACAATTTACTGCAATGTATTCTTTAATATTAGTATATTTAAAATAATTCAGAGTATAAAACTAAAGAATATTTAGTTACATAAAGATGTATTCTATATACTTATGTGTATAAATTACATTAATCATTAAAAATATTTGTAAATCGTAATAGGTGATTATGTAATAACATGTAAAAATTGAAAATAAAATCAATAATATAAAAATAATATTTTAATATTATAATTTGAATTTTATTTACTTTTATATATGATTAAATTGAATTTTTAAATCACAAATATATTTCTTGTGAAGTTTATAGTCACATTTTTGTTACCAATAAATAAAATGAAAAAAACAGAAAAATACATAATATATATAATAAAAGAATATTTACAATCTAATATCAAAAAATTTAAAAAACGAAATACAATTGAAGAGGTGAATTTAACGCCCTTCGTAGTCCTCGATAAAAGAACGTAAAGTAAAACAATTCAGAAAAAACATAATTTGATTACCTTGAAGTATTTAGAAGACTGCATGATTTTGTTAATCGATCTATCGATTGATGATATTCATGCTTCATTATATGATTAAGATGTGACCTACAATATCCAACTTATACATAAAATATAGATAGTTAGATAGAAAAATTCATAGAATAAAAAGGAGAGAAAAGTAAATAGATAAAAAATACATAGATAAATAGGGAATACGTAATTACTATTTATATTACTATTTTATATTGACCTAAAATAGTTTTTTTTCAAATCTAGCATTAAAAATAAATTTAATAATTCAAAATTGTTATAGAGTTATTTAAAAAGGATTTAAAGTTTTTGGTTGTTAATTATAAATTAAACATACAATAAAAAATCCATAAATCTTTTTTGAATTGATTAGTAATTTTTCATCATATTCAACATCTGTACTACTAATAAAAATTATAATAAATATTTTTTTATAATCAATAATATTTATAAAAAAAATTTCTAAAATTTTAATTTAATAAACAAAAACATTTTTTTTGTAAATGTTTATAAATATATTTTAGAAAAATATTTTTTTAAATATGTACATGTATATTGAAATGATTCATATATTTTAAAAAATAAATATTTAATAATATTTAAAAAATATCAAAATTAAAAAATCTCTCATTAAATAATATTTTCAGTATAAATTATTAGTTACAATTAGAAGATAAATTTTGCCTTTAAACTTCAAAAATCTTAAAAACAGAAGTTCATATTGAAGAGTTCAGTGAATTAAAAAAATAATTGTATGTGAAAGTTTTACCAAATATATTGATATAAAAAATGTATTGTATAAAATAACTATTGAACGATAAATGTGTGATTTTTAAAAAATGTTTATTTATAGTATACAATTCTTATTAATTCTCTATTATTTCTTTGTGTTCTAAAAATTAATTTTGAATATGAAAAAAGAATATTTTAAGGTAAATATTGATATTCCTAATTTTTTAAACAGATATTTGAAAATAAATGTAAAAACCCGAATACGGATGTAAAGAAAGAACATTTTATGACTTAAATGTTCAAAGATATAATATAAATGACTTAACTCTTCATGTAAAAATTCATTAAGAAAGAACATTTTATGACTTAAATGTTCAAAGATATAATATAAATGACTTAACTCTTCATGTAAAAATTCATTACAAATAATTACATATGTAACCTTTCATTAATTGAGATATATGTTTGGTTTGATAAAATTTCATACGTAAAAATGTTCGTAGATTCACGTTTTACAATGTATTTTTACTTATATCTGTGTGTATAACATTTCGAACATAATCAATAATTGGTCGGTATATTTTTAAAATATAAGAGCTGATTAAATCAAAAAAATTTATTAACCAAACAAATCTAATAGTGCAAATATATGAAACATATGCATACCAATTGAATTAACACCTCTTTAATATTCAGACTTTTATCATTAGTTTTTATTTTCAATAAAAAATATTTTTATATAAGAACTTTTTTTACAAAATATAATAATTTAATTTAAGCAAACTTTAAATAAAAAATACATAAAGATTTATACTTAAAATAAGAATAAAAGGCAATAATATACAAAACTATAATAAAATACAAATACAATATTGTATCATCGGTTTTATCTCAGATGATGATGGTGAATAAGAGGAATAATATGAGAAAAATTGTAACTATGTTATTTTTAAACATACTACTTTTATTAACACAATTATTTACAAGAAAATAATAGATATAAAATAAATGTATGTCAATAGCAAAAAAAACGAGAAAAGTGGACTGTATGAGCATTCCCAGTATCAGGTAAAATACGGATGTAAAAAAAGAGTAACGATGACAGACTTCGTCAACAATTCGATAAATTATTAAGGAAAAGAAAAGTACTAAGTTACACCACTGTATACCAAAAATTCGATAATAATGAAGTAGAATTTTATTTTACAATTTTAATTTACATAATATGCTGGAGTTTTCAAAAACAATTGTTTTGGCATTTAGTCGGCATGATGGATTTACTGTGTAACCATTGAATTTCAAAATTGTATTCAAAGACTATTGAAGAAAACAAGAAACAATGTAGATCGAGTTTAGTGTCTAAGGATATATAATATAGTATGCATAGAGAAATTGTATAGATATGCAATACTTTAGTTTAATCGTTATTTTAATGATAATATCATTGAATAATGTATTATATTTGATATTTATAATTTTCTAACAAATTTAGATTTTTGAAGCTCAGAAATCGAAACACGTGCAGTATAAAACCATAAAATAATTTCACTGAAAATAACGAATACGCTTTTTTATAATCATTCAGAATCTACTTTCATTTTTATCACTTTCATACTAAGGCATAAAATAGAAGCAATATACAGGTGACAGATATCCGCATGATTGTTATTATTGTGACTTACTATAATTTCAGTTTTTTACATGTTTACATTATTCTTCAATAATTTATAAATCGCATCCTTTAATGTTTTCAAAGATTTTTAATGCTATTAATCAAAATTCAGTCGTTCGACATTTAACAATATTAGAAGTTGCAAAAATTAGAGTTTTGTAATAAATTTTTATACACCAATTACTGGTGTATATAAAAATGCAATAATTATAAAAAGTTTAAGATTGAATATTAATATAAGTAAAGACTTTTGTTAAATGATAGATAAAAAGTAAACATTATTACCAATATGAAAAATTTTAAAATATATATTAACTATTAAATAATATTACTAAGTTAGAATTTTTATTTAAAAAGCAATATTTGAATGATTATTATGATTATGAATTCTGTATAAATAATATTCCAATTCTTATTAGCATCAATGTAATGTTCAGTTGTTTAATAAAATAATAAAATATAAAAAAATATTAAATATTTTATTATAATAGGTACAAAGTATTAAATACATATTCTTGTTTACTATTCTTTTTTGATAAGATTATTAAGATATAATTTCCAATAAACTTTTAAATATCATTCAAAAATTAGCATTAAATCATATGCATAACTTATTAGATATTTTTAATTATTTTATAATAGACCCAAATGATAAGTAAATTAAAAACTGCATTTTATTAGATTCTTATAGAATACAACTTTATAAATCATTATGTTATAAATCAAAACAACTTTAAAAAGATTTTTTGAAAATCCTATTTATGTAATTATTATACATAAATATTTGATAATAATAATGAATAAAAATTTAAAATTTTATATTACAAAGTCTAAACTATCCTTCAGAATAAGTAAAATTTTACTTAATATATTTTTTTAATAATAATTTTAAAATAGTCATAAAAGTTTTTTAATAATAATTTTAAAATAGTCATAAAAGTTTTTTAATAAAATTGCCTTATTTATTAATATTGTTTGAAAGATTTATTTTAAAAAACTAAACAAAAGTGCAATAGAGAGAAAAATAGAGAGAGGAGATATTATAAAAATAACTTTGTATGTAATATTGAATTTATACTTACATTTTTCTTTTCGACTTTGATTTTACGTACAAAATTTGCACAAAAAAATATAAAGTAGAATAGAAAAAAATTTAAAAAAAAAAACAGAAAATGAAATACTATGAACCAAGCTAAAACTTTCTTTCAAAAGCACTGATGATAGTTTTTATCCGTTAAGATTTTTTGTTCCACTCCTTCTTCTTTACTTCTCTTCCTGTGTTACTTTCCAAGTTCGTCTCTATCTACTAGTTTTCTTCCCGGACCTACCCCCAAAGGGTGGATGATATATGACCACCCCCCGGAGACACTATTCGCCCGGAGACTGTACATGAAGGGAAAATGAGGGCAGAGATGAAGAGGCACATGTGATTTCTTCAAAAGAATTCGCTGTATGTGCGTGTATTAATATGAGGCTCCGTTCGTTAACTGTGATTTCAAAAGCAAGCTTGGTTTAACATTTTTTATACTTCGTATATGTATTTGTACAGATTCTTGTTTAATAATCATTTGAAAGAATACCAATTATTTTGAATGATTTTTTATAAACTAAAACTTATATCTTCTCATTTCTGTTTTTATTTATATTTTCTGTTCTTTGTTCTAATTATTCCTCTTTCCTTGTGTCTATCACTCTTTTTTATTTATTTGGCATTAATTTTTTTATTATTTTCTCCTTTATCTTTTTATGGCTTTTTATTTTACACTTCTTAATATTTCTGCTTTAATTATTTTTTTAATCATTTAGTGTATACATGGAAAATATATTTACACACAAACACATTATTTAACTGTTTTATCCGCAAAGTATATGATATAAAGATTTTCATTTTATTATATTTTAACAAAAAATATTTAGGGTCATATAAAAAATAAGTGAAATTTACTAGTAATAAATTTTATAATTTATAAATATTATAAAAAGAATAATTTATTATGTTTATTACTAATGACAATATAAAATAAATAAAAATAAATAATTAAAGCAATGTATCAAATAAATCTATTGATACATATGATTCATAATAATTATTATAATTATTTATGATATAGTAATAAACGATACAAAAATTTATAAAATGCCTTATATTTATATTGTAATTAATTATTATTATTAAATATTTAAATTAATTAACAATTATTCAGACACAAAAAAATAATTTTCGTAATGTAATATAAAAATCTTATATAAAATCTTATACTACACTAATAACGCCAACCTGTGTACAAAATATATACAAAAATTAAGATATACACTTAATAGTTGCTAACGCATACATTATTCAAAAACATTAAGCAATATACTGTATAGCTTATTCTCATAATGAAGATATATAATTTGAAGGATTAAAGTAAATTATTTTAAATATTATAAATATTAAAATTGTACGATAGTGATTTATTAAAATAGAAAAGTCATAATATCATAAAATATATTCTTACATTTATGTTTATTACTACTAAATCAGTTAGTAGACAAAAAATACATGAATATAAACATTAACTATCTACTAAATTTGTTTAATTGTTATGAGTTTTAAGAATAAATTTTTAAATATAATTAAGTATATAATATTATATTAAAGTCACTGGAACTTCATGATTAATCTATATACCATCTGTCTGAATCAAACTATTAGCTATCAACTTAAAAAGTGAACAGTATTACAACAGTACAACATTACCTTATTAAGATACATAAACCCATACAAAAGAAAACTTCCAAGTTATAAACGGCCAGTAACGATAACGTTGCAAAGTTTGACTTATTTAAAAATGCACATTACACAGAAAGCTTATGGAAGGGATAAAAAAATGAAGTATCAAATCGATATATCATTCCAAAAACAGGGTGGAGATCTACTATACGCATAGTAAATAAAAATGATGAAAACGTTGGGGAAAAAATTTGGAAGAACGTGTCAGTAATGTTCACTTGCAGCCAAGGGGCAAATCAAATAATCTCTCACGAATTAGCAATACAACAATTAAAGATATTAATGAAATAAAAGAAATGATAAAAGAATTTTTCTACTTTTTGTTAGATCAAAATGACAAAGTCTCAAATAAGACAAATTTTAATATAAATTTAAGAAAATCGAAAATTTGCAAGTTGATGAACATTATCAACGACGTCATAGTTACGATCGTCGTCAGTATACTCTTTCCAACTTTAGGCGCCTTCACGATCTTCCGCCAAATGATTTATTGTTTTCCTTCCGAATCACCGACACTAGCCTACTATTCCCCTCTTAAGTACGATTTTCTCCCTTCGAAAAACCTCGTACCACATTCCGTTTTCTACCAGCCCCCTTCATTTTGTCAAATGTACGCAAACTAGTCTGAATTTATTTCTAATGTACAATCATTTGTAAGACTGCAACATTTTTTAGTCAAATGTATTATTTCATATGAATGTATTATTATATAATATCTTATTTTGCTAAATTATCTGTAAAAAATCATTTTTTCAAAGACATTTATGTAAAACAATAACAATTATGTTAGCATTCAATTTTTAAATATTGTTTTATTTATAATACATAATCACTAAATAGTAGAAAAAATCAAGTTTTTAAATACATTTTTTAGAATTAAAATTCTTTTAAAATTAAATTTTATTAAACTTAATAAAAATTTACAACATTATTGATTTATTAACCAAAAATATCTCAAAATATTTTAACAAAATCTTAATTTATGTAAAATATAATTACTCGTCTATAAACTTCAAAACAATTAAGACAATAGATCATTTTCCTATAAAATTTAAGAATTTTTAAAATTACTTCATTGAAATTATTCAAATTTTCTTTATACCAAGATTATAATTTTTATGATTTACTATATAACTATATATTATTATAAATTATGATAGTAAAAAAATTACACCTGAATTAAAAAAAATATTTAAGAAAATAAATAACATTTATTTTGAAAATATGTTTAAAATTAGAATAATATTTTAACATATTTTTTAGTACCAAAATATAATTCTTGGCCATATACGTTGAACTTCCATTGAAGTAATTTAATAAATTTTACAAGTAACACTTGTTACTAGTATAACTACAAGATAATTGAAAAATTGCATACAATCAAAAGATTCATCTATTGCTATTATACTTCTTATCTAAGTAGGTATAAATAATTTGATTTTACAAAGAGTGCAAATCTCTTTTTTAAATTAATTACAAGTGCTCGTACAAATATTAAAGACAAGCTTTTTATATATGATATAATTGAAGTTATTTACACTTTATATTAACGAAAGTTATTAATTCTACACCATTTATACTTCACTTTTTAAAATTTTATTTAATAATAAACAAAAAACTTAACTAAATAATTTCAAACACGTTTTTGAAATTAAATCAGTTTGAATTTTTTTATTAATAGTGTATTTACAGTATTTTGAAATTTAATTGAAATTAAAAAGAATCTTCCTTAAAGAATCATTGTTTTTAATTTGTACGTATATAATGTAAAAGCAGTTGATTATAAGAAAATAAGAAAAAATAATTAAAATTAGTTTAATATTTTATTAAAAATAACTTCTTTTAATTACAAATCTTTAATTATTTATTTTAGTCGCCCAATTTCATAATATAGAAAATGAATAATAATTGAAAACGTTTAATGTGGTTGCAAAAATATTCAAGCGATAGTGTTTTACCTGGCAATAGCTTATTTTCTTTTCACGTAATCTTTTTCATACAAACTATGACCTTTTGATGACGGATGGCAGATTTACAGGATCTGACAAAGTTGTGACGTTCCGACGCATACATTACCGAAGAGAATTAATCTGATTGATACTTCGGTCTAATATGATTTTATTTATAAACTCTTTATACATTGATCTTTTATTTCCTTTCAGTTTAAATCATTTAATTAGACATTAATATTATATCAAAATATATTAATAAATACTATCTCGTTCTTTTTTACATTATAAATATTTGAATATCAATAAAACATAAGATATTCAAATCCAAATAATGCATATAAAAAATTTAATTTTTTCTATAACCATTATTTTAAAAAATTAAAAAAAAAATTTTTAATGTAAAATTTCAAAAATAAGGAAAATTATGTTGAAAAAATGTAATAATCAAGTAAATATCTAAAATTAAAAAAAACTTTACGTAAAGTAACTATATTTCTTTTAATAATTTTAACGAATGTAATAATGATAATGGTATTAATAATAATGATAATAACGATAACAATAATCTAAGTTTTATAACGCAGATAAATAATTGGACTAAAACAATAAATTATTCAAATATAATCAAACTAGATACTCATTGATCGTCATAATTAGCTGTTTAATATTCGGAAATCATAAATAGTATTATAAATGAATTGTTTTTTTAGTTTTGAATTGATTTTTTCTTATTTTTTTAATACTTTTTTACAGCTTCTATCTCTCTCTTCCATTTATAATAATCCTTATTATCTGATATTATAGTCCGTTCCTTTAATTTTTCTAATATCTATGTATTCTTCTATTTTAAACTTTTTCCAAGCAAAAAGCATAAATTTCACCCTACGTATTAGAAAGCTAGTGCTATATCTAATAGCTAATATAATAATCTTCTAATATATAAATATTTGAATATTTGAGTGAATATTTCTTCGTGCATGCATGCATTATTTATTTTTTAAAGAGACAGAGAGAGAGAGAGAGAGAGAAATATAGTAATTTTCAGGGTGATAAGAAACGAGTCAGACGCTACAGATTATATAAATTTATTTGACATCATAATCAATACCGCAATATTAATTATCATTTTACTAAACATTTGACAGCAATATCTACAGTAACCTGTATTATACACAGATTACAAAGCTTTGGCAATACGATTAAAGTCACCTTATCAGAGGCGTTAATTCATAATTATCCTATGGATATTGAAAAAAATATCTCCTCTATTAAAGAAACCACATAAGTATTAAATTATATTTTTTTATATTTCTTTAGAAGAAAAACTATTCCTAAACATAATATAAGGATTACAATATATTATGTAAATGATAGAATGACAAATTATTGACAAAAATCAGGTTGTAAAACAAAGAAAAGTTTTATATTTATATGTCAAAAGAAAATTTCCTATTTCAATTTAATCATTTATAATAAATTTTTAATTATATTAATTTTTTATATAATTTTACAGTATTTTAAAAAAGAAAAAGAAGGGCAGTTATAAAAATAATTGAGCACTTGACTTTATAGCTTCATAAACAGGGGAATTTTATTTATAAATTAATTAAATATAATTAATTTATATGTAAATTAAACCAATATTACGGTATAAAATAAAATAACTGTTTTTAAAAAAAGAATAACTCTATCATATGATTTTTATTTGAAGTTAATAATAGTTGATATACTTTGAAAAATGCAAAGATAAAAATAACTTTGTTAAATATAAATCTAAATCTCAAAATAATTAAAGAGATTACGTTGTTTATTTACAAAGATTTTTTAAACCAAAAGTTTTTTACAAATTATATCAGTAATGTATAATCATGTACACAAATTTAATTAAACATTGAATAATAAAGATTTATTTTTTATTTAATATAGCTTTAAAGAGAATTTTCAACAGATAAAAAATGATTATTATCCTAGAAAAATTACATATCTTCATTAGTTTACAGAAATGTTTGATTGATATGAATCTAGGTAACCAAAATAAATCTAAAAATATGTTTACTGAATTTTCACTTTTCTTAAATGTATAATCAAGTCTCTGCTATTTGAAACTTCGTTGCTTCAATGTAATAAAAGGTAAAAAAATTCTTTCGTTTTTTTTTATTTTATTGTCATTTATAATTGATGTTTTACTAATTCCTAAGAGATTACTCAATTTTCCCTTTAAGAACAAGTGAACATTACAAATACATTCTTTCAAAATTTTTTCCTAACATTTTCATCGTTCTTGTTTATCATATATACAGTAGATCTTTACCCTCTTTTTAAATGACATATCGATTTAGTACTTCATTTTTTATCCGATTAAATAGAAACATTTATTTGAAAAACGAGATATTGATATTAACTGGATAGAAAGAGTATTTATTAATAATTTTATTTTTAACTGTAAAAAAGGAAATTGCCTTAAGTTCAATACTTTATTTTCATTTTCACATGGAATTTTGAACGAATTAAAGAATTTTTAAATAATACCTACAATATTTGATCGGCAATATAGCATATAAATTTTTACAATTCTAAAATATTATATTATAATTATAAAAATAAGAAAAAAATTATTTAAACCTTAATTTTATTGTTTAAATTAGTTTATTTGAAATTTAATTGTAAAACTTTTCCAAAACAAAAATATACTGTAATTTTTTTTTGCACATGCACATAGTTATATTACGTTAAATCTATTTACCTAATATTAATTTAAAAAATGGATTATTATGCAGAATCTTATTTAAAACAATTTATATATAATAGATAATTTTTACATCAATATTAACCATTTTTTATATACTTACTAAATGTAACATTAAATAAACATTTTTATGATGAATGATTGAGGCTTTCACTCGTAATTATTCAATGTGTACGCAAATTTGAAATCTCAGAATAAAAAAATTTTTATATTTCAAAATTAAATATTGTAGCTCTTTTAATATAATAAAAGAATCTCTCATAATGGATTATTCAAAGATTGTATTTACGCTTCTAATATTATGATTATAGATTATTATTATTTTATTATTTGTATTATATTACATAATTTACATAAAAAATTGATATATACATAAAAAATAAATTAATAATTTAAAAAAAATATAGATAATATATTATAATTAAATAAGAAAATATTTCTATAAGTTTTATCTCATTTCAATGTTATTGAATTCTATAAAAAGAAAGTCTCCATATTGAAAATACATTTAAAGTTACAGAAGAATATCATCAAATTTTTCAACATACATTTATTTTTACGGTAATGCTACTTGCATTCCGAAATATATTAAAATATGCATAGTTATATGAAAGTATAGTAAAAATATTTTTGAATATCATAAAGCTTTGAAAAATTTAATAATCAGAACCAACAATATGAAAAGTTAATCTAAAACATATTCTTAACAAAGCCTATTTTTATTTCGAATAATCACATTAAAAATCAGAAATTAATAATTATTCCTTATAAAAATTATAATTTTTCGTTTCAACTAAAATATATAAAAAAACTGAAAGTTAATATTTAACAGTATTAAAGAAATTTTTTTAATGAAATTTTTTTAGATCTTATCTAAATTCTAATATTTTATCACAAAATCATTAATGTTATTGTTAATGATAGATAAAATAGGTAACTTAATACGTATAAGGGAAGTAACGGCTGCAAACGACGGTACTGAGCGATTATCTATGCTAATACCTAATCCTGTCGAAAATCCATTCAAGAGACATTGACGGATTGGTCGAAAGACTTTTAACTAACTCTGTAGAAAAACTGAGATCCATGCAATCATTTATTTTGATGCTCCTCAAGTTCAATAATATTTAAATGTATGATGGTACGTATTTCACATATTCTCATGTTTGTATCTAAGCTAAGGGTACCTTTAACACTTAATAGGACTAACTCATATATTTTTATTTCAATATTAATAATTCATGTAATAATTAATTTTCAATTAAAAATGAAAATCATAAATAATGTTGACCATTGTAAGTTTTAACTAAGACAAAAACTACAATTACAAAATGTATAATATTTACACTTTGGTTATTATTCTACTTTATCCATAAAAATTAAATAACACAGTTTACTTAATTATCATTAAGCTTTATATTTTATTTATTCAATGAATTTGATATAATTATAGAATAAATACTTGATATAATAATAACTATTAAAAAAAACTTAAATTTACGGTGATCGATAAAACTTTTCTCATATCTAATATAACATAAAAATATTTAAATATTAAGTATTAAGCTTTTTAAAAATATATTTTGTAATATTTAACATTATTCGTTAGTACACTGTATCTTTTAATAGTACCCTATTAAGAAGAAAATAAAAATACTATACTGATTGTTTTCATTAAAAAATAAAGAAATAAAGTATAATATTGAAATAACTAATTAGTAAAAAAATATTTGTGAACTTCTGCGAATTTAAAATTGAAGATAAATACTTAGTAAGAAACTATATAGAAATATATTAGTCTTAACTAAGTTTTCCAAACTTTTCATTTCAATTTTAATACACATTTGTAATTTTTTTTATTACAAACTGAACATATGAATAAATAAATAAGTATAATTTTTTATTATCTGTTAAATATAAATTAACGGAATACGATAAACTATTTAAAATTTGTTTTAATAAAATATATACATGAATTCTAATATCATATAGAAAATAAGAAATTTAATAAAGCTTATTTCTATTAAATTCTACAATTATTAATAAAAAAGTAATTATTTCACTATTGTATTATAGTTCTATATTAATTCTTATTGCAAACTGCAGATACAACTGAAATAAAAATTTTTCTTTAATTTTAAAAACAAGACCATGTATTTTATAAAAAAAAAGAATGTTCTCATGCATCTGAATAATTTTATATGAAGTCTATCCTTTTAAAAAATATTTTTAAATATAACATATTGAATAATTTATTTAAAAAATTATAAATATTTAGTAAAATATTTAAAAAATCTTTAAACATAATAGTTTTATTATATTACTATTTTCAAATTTGTTAAAATATTTTGTTCTATACAATTTTCAAAGATTTTTTAATGAGATTCACAAAATACATCTATTTTTTAAACAAATTAATCAAGTAGCAATAAAAATCCGTGTTTTAAATTCAATGTTTTCATCAATTAATTTCAAAATAATTTCATTTCATACATGTTTTAATAACCATCCGATGCATATAAGGTTCAAATTATTAGTTACAAATAATATAAATTAAAAAAACTATTTTATATTGAAAATTATTGCCAGATAATTTCATTTTTATGCAATTTTTATTTTTATGAAAATACTTGTATTTTAATATACATAGTATAAAACTGTACTTTGAAAAATACAAATTACAATGAAATACATAATATTAAAGTTAAAATAAATGACTGTACTTAGCATTCTCATACAATTTCATGTTTCTTTTATATACCTTTTATGTAAGTCCAAAATTGTTACACTTCATACACAAAAAACTTACAGTATTATAACTAAAGATTTTTAATGATTGATCAAAACAATTTAATACTTAATAAAAAATAATAATAATTAACTTATGATAACTAGTATATTTAAGAATATTTCTTACATGAAGCTTCGAAATTTTTATAAATTACTAATTAAAATCTTTTTTCTGAAACATTTATTAAAAATTAAAAAATATTTTTTTTTAAATTTCGTCTAAAATATTCTTTTAAATTATATTTACTTGAGCCTCTGAATGTAGATTATATGATTGATTAAACAAAAATAACTATACTTATTTAATATATTTATTGAATATTAAATATAAAATTTAATAAATTATCAATCATTATTTATTTATCCATGTAGAAAGAATAATTTTTAATTTATAGTATCTAATATTCATAAATATATTTATCATGCTAACTTTATTTTGTTTTTTTATTTTCATTTTCATTTCTGTTAAATAATATTGTTTAAATTTAAATATAAACGTGGATTCGAAATAAATGACTTGCATTTTATATTTCTCTATATTTCCCTATGTCACTAGTCATTCTTAATAGATTTACATACTCGATAAATCTCAATTTTATTATATTGCACTTATGTAAAATAATGTGACTACTCTTAATTGATTCAAAACTTATAATCAACTTTTTATAAATACAAGAATAATACAATTTGAGTTCATTATTTATATAATGTAGTAGAATTCAAAAAATTTTATAACTTTAAATATTTATAATTGTCAATTATAATTTTATAAAAATTATAATATTATAATCTATTAAAAATATTATTCATATATTATTAATTATTTGATTGTTAACTAACATCTTTTAAAAAAACTGTCTGAAAACTTTTTTATAATTATTAATATTCAAATATAAGAAAAATTTACCAAAAAATCAATCAATAATTATTATAAAATAACTAAAAATATTTTATCATTATTAGAAAATATAATTATATAATTAAGTGACATTTTGTTATCTCTCAAAAGTACTATATAATAGTAAAATGTTAAGTTTTCTTTTATTTACAAAAAATAAAAAATTTGAATCCAAATTATTTGGATGTAAATAGTATATATTAAATTAAAAATATTATATTTAAATAGTTTCGATATGCATCGTTAAATTTTAAAACGTATATTTATTTTTTACTCATATTTTAATTGTATATTATTTTGATTTCCAATTACATAAAATTTAAAATAATTAAAAAATATATTCTACAAACATTTATCAAAACTTGGATAATACTTAATATTAATTATTATTAATTAATTTGATTATATTAATGTGATTTATTAATGTGATTTATATTAATATGATTTATTACTATTCGAAATTTGATATTTGTCTATCTCACATGAATAAAAGAATCTGTTTATAATTTAGATTTTAAAAAATTATTCGATTTTTTACAATATCATATTATGTTAATATGATCAATAGTTAAAATTTTTTAATATTTTATTTGTTTAAAAATAATATTTATATAATAATACAATTATTTTAATAACTGGCATACATTTAAAAACAAAATATTTAAATAAAATTTTGTATATTATTTATATAATTTTAAACTGTTTATTAGGTATCTACGTACTTATTTTTTAAATTTTATTAATTTAAAAATTAAAATTATATTGAACTGTAATTTTTTAATACTTTATATCGCATTAATGTTACATTAATTATGAATTAGTTTCATTAATCTAATTAATATTTAGACTGAATAAAATAACAGTAGCATAGCAATATAATTGTATTTTTAAACGTGTGAGCATATGTATATAATATAATGGCTTATTAAAGTTTTACGAGTGTGAAGAGGGTAAGACAGTTTGACTTTATAATTATCATTCTTGTTTACGTAGCTTATTAGCTAACAGGAAATATAAAGAAAATGAATAAAATTACACATGGACCAATATAATCTCATTTCAAAAGAGTAAAGCTGGTACACTTACGAAATCATGTGTAACATGACACATGCTTAATCCTCGCAAAGACTTGATCCCGATTTAGCTTCTTGTTTCTTATATGATAATTTCCCATTAAACAGAAAAATAAATAAAATTATTAAAAAATACATTAAATAATAATACATTCTTTTTTAATTATTCATATAAAAATAATTTATAAAGAATTTAATTTTTTTAAAAAGGTGGAAATTTAAGATATTTATTTGTTTATTTGATTAAAATAAAACTAAAAAAAAATTTCAATATTTGTATATAAACTAACATATGAAAAATCAAAAGGTATAATTTAGATTTTAATTTTTATATAATAGTTATCTTAAATTTTAAGTTATTCTATAGTATTATAACATTAATAATTATTTATTACTTTATTTTATTTTTAAGTAAAATAAATTGAATTTAAAAAATGTAGTTATTACCAACAAAACAATTAACATTATATAAATTAAAAAAGATGATTATTACTAAAATTGCTATGAATTTTATTGTTATGTCCATTTTAATATAAAAATGATATATTTACTGTATTATATTGATAAAATTTTTACTTCAAAAATTAATTTAATTAAAAAATATTAATTTTAATTTTCTAAAATTGAAGCAATAATAATCACAAATAAAATTAGACAAGTTATTGACATATACTTAATTAAATATAAAAAAATATTTTATTCACTTATATATAAAAAATAATTTCTAATAAATGACTAAGACAAAAATAATTATGATTAACAAAAAAAAATTAAAATAAGTAAGTAAAAATAGATAAAAAGACAAAAAATATGCATATATTATTATATGCAAATGAATATTTTTGTGCTATGTACGACACTCTAAAATAAATAAATATATAGATAAGAGGGAAAGAGAAGGCAGAAAGAGAGAAAGAACAAATTGTATTTCAGTGAACATATACATGTCAGCATAGAACACGAATGTTATTAAGACAGGGTCTTTTCTCAGGGTCGATGTATCATTTGCTGTTAGGTCGTTAGGCAGTTTCAATTAGTTTTCTGTAACCCCTGTGAGTAGACTATTCCACTCAACCGCCCTTTTACCATGCCCTTCTACCGGCAAGTAATCGTGATGCTCTTTTTTCTGGTAATTAGGGAAAAGCTCGTTGACGCGATACACCACGAAACTTCTTTCCCTCGACGTCTTTCATGAATCTTATTCCTTGTATCTTTCTTAGGTAGTCACTTCACGATCTCTTTGATAAATTCAATGATACGATGAACATACTTTACCATTGGCTTTCCACTACCTGACATAACTCTACCGTGATATCACATGAGAAGTGAAAAAACCGGAACACTATTTTTTTTATTAACTTTAAAAATATCAAAAATATTTTAAAAAAATATGTGACTTAATAATAAAACTTATAATTCCGTGATTTAAAATAAAATATCAAAAAAATTGGTGATAAGTATTCAAATATATAAAATTTATTTATAAGATTATATTGTTAAAAATATAATCAAATGTAATTTTTGTAAAAAAAGTTATTTAGACGTTAAAATAAAAATTTATTATAAAAATTATTTCAAGTTAATATTAGTTTAGCTAAATATTCGTTTCTTTTTTTTTCAAATTATATATGCATTTATTTACATTTGATATAAAAAATATGTATTATATTATACTTATTATTAAGAAATGAATGATTAACTACTTATTTTTTATATTAGAATATTAATTACTAATTATTAGCTTTTAAATTATTTGAAATTACTAATTATAACAAAGCAATTTTTGTTTAAAAAAATTTTGAAAACAAAACTTTGTAATCTATTAAACATAAAAAAAATGATTAACAAAATAAAAAATGCTTTATACTACTTAATACTACTGTTGCTGCTACTACTGTTATTATTTGCTTTTTTACAATAATTTTTAACAATTTTAAAATAAAATAATAAAATGTAAAATATAAATAATGTTTTTACAAAATACATAAAATGCTTAAACTCAATTCTAATTATATGTAATATTGGCAATAAATGAATCAAAATATAAAAAAGAAACTTTAATCCAATATTTCAAATACCAAATTACAGATTATTATATTTAAAAGACAATTTTAAAAACTACTTGATAAATATATAATTTAATTTTTTTTAATTACATAGATCCAAAAAAAACAACCTAAAGAATTTACTCATCAAAATATGATAAATTGTTTGAATTTTATAAATATAAATTATAATATTTTATTTAAACTTGAAAAAGATGAATGATAAATAATTTATCATTAATTTAAAATTGTTAAACAGCAAGACTAATACATAAATATAGTATAATAAATATAGCATAATATATTAGAAAATATATTTTCCGTTTATAATAAGTTACAATATTCTAATGAATTTAATAAAATATTCACCTTTTCAGTATAACCCTTATGTTATCCTAATTAATAATTTTAAAAAATTAAAAATTAAAAATATAAGCATAAAATTATAAAATAAATGATGTCATAAATATTCTAAAATACATAAAATATACATTATATGATATATAAATAAAATTAATACAATTACCTGTGTTATTAATCATTATAAACTTGTACAGTAAATTTAAAAAATGTATTTATATATTAAAAAAGAATGATTATATTAATTTAATATAAATATTATAAATAGATTGTATAAAAATAATATATAACAATCTGATATTTTACTTTAATAAAGAAAATATCCGCAAACTTAATTATAAAACTTTTTAAAATTCAGTCATTATTTTTTTTATTAAATTGAATTTCTATAATTTTTATATCAAGGTTTATTAGTTCTTTCTAAGATTTCTCAATTTACATTTTAATAATAATAAGTTTAATTAGAGTATTTAATTTATAAATGTTTTTGATAATATTTAACACACCTTATATAATAAATTATGTTGTATGAAATATTTTTTAAAAACATTCTAAAATTTAATTTTTATATTTATAATTAATTAAAGTAATGTATCTTAGAATCTCATAAATATAAATGAATTTAAAAAATTTCTAAATTTCTTTTGGTTAATTTCTATATACAAATATTAATGAAATTATCTTAATCATATTTTTTGCTCACTAAATCACTTAATAACTCGATAACAAATTTTTTTATGAAATTTCCTCAAATTTACTATTTACATAGGTGAAGATAAAAAATAATAAATAGTTACTTTATGAACATCTATTTTAACATTAAATTTAATTTTATTCAGAATATTATAAAACTTCATTATTTTAAATATATTATTATATTACATAATAATAACTAAAATTTCATATTTTAATTAAAAAAAATTAATAATAAATTACTAAGTTACACTTAATATTATAATTAAGTAATAATTAAGTACATCATTTTTGTTAAAATTTTTTTATTTTCATATCTATTAAAAGAAATTATTATAATCTATAATTAAAATTGATGATGTATTTGTATTATATTTGAAAATTTACACATGTAAAAGTATACTTTCAAAACATTTAAGTGAAAATAAATATTTGAAATTTTAGTTTCTAAAAAATAATAAATAATTAAACTTATTGCTTACCTAATGAATAAACGCCATGTATCAAGAAATCCTCTTTCAATTATATAACAAGGTTCATCACAAGCCAAAGACTCTAAAATTTTATGTCTACTCTTTTCATAATATAAATCACTAAGTTGATCTTTTTGATGTTTTGCATTAACTTTATCAAATTCTTTCGTTTTTTTTGCCAATTCCAAATTTTTCTGTAATACATCATATATACTTAGTTGCTTATTATAAATAAATATGAAATATAAGTGAATAATTTAAACTTTTTTCTATTCTAATATTTTTATTAGATATTTTTAAATAATTAGAAGAAAAAGAAACTTCCAAATTTGTTACATAAAAAGATATAAATACATTTAACTTATAAATATACTTTTTTTATTTTTTTAAATATAAAATATTTAATTTTTAATTTTTTTTTAATTTAGCATTTTGTATTTATAAATTTTATGTAGTGTATTTATATAAAACTGAGTTTCTGTTAATTTAAAATATTAAATATAAATATTTTATTTTATCAACACATTTAGTACTTTAAAAACAATATGAAGCTAATAAGTTTCTCGAAATAAAATAATATAAACGATTATATTTCAATATTTAGACAAAAATATAGTTTAATATAGTCAGGAATATTAAAGCATTATCTTTTTTTAAGATGTTTAATTATTTAAATATTTTTATAATAAGAAATATTCGATCTATAAATTTATAAATCATTTGTATTTTAATAATATTCTGTAATCTTTTTATAGTTATTTCTTACAGAACTATAATTAACATTTGTTTCTATTTATATTTATTTTTTATCGATTTATTATAGAAAAAATGTAAATATAGAACTTGCGAGCATTCTTATCAAAGAAATTATAATCCTTTTCAAAACAATTCTCATAAAAAGTATACCTCACAAATAGAACATGCTAATGAGTTGGAAGAATATTCACAACAATTTGGAAAATATGTTTTTAGTATCATCCAAGCTTCGAGTGGAATGATTTTTCTTTTCGAATCTGAAATACGAAGAAAATTATGTTCACAGAGTAAATCTTCATTAAAATTCCAATTTTCTTCTTCATCTGTTTCTTCGGATTGAATATTATTCACATCACGAAGAAAATCTTTCATTGCTAAACTTTTCCAATAACGTAAAGATTCTGTACCAACAACACAACCTTCAATACTAGGCCTATAAAAATTTAATTTAATAAATAAATTTAACTTTATAGAGTTAAATATAACTAATAATTATTTTAATAAAAAAAAAGAAACCAAATCATAATTATGTAATAAAAAAGAATTTAAAACTCACAATTGCTTAATATTTTTTAGAATTTCATTAACTTCTTTGTAGTCTTTCTCTAAATTTTCTTTAAAACGTAGTTTTTTACATTGTTTTTTAACACAAGCAGTACATAAAGATTCTTGTGTTAATTTTGTTTCACCACCATATTTACTATATAATAAATTTGCAGCATAAAGTGGTACACATTTTGCTTTATTAGCTTTTAAAGGATCTAATTTATCGTGTGGACATACTAAATTAGAGCAATCAATTGGTTGTATGATTTTCGGCAAGTCTCTATCAACCTTTCGTGTCCCTTTCAACCAATTTGATAACCATTCAGTCGGTATCCATCTGTATTCATTGTATACATTTGTAATTGAAATCATTTCATAAAAATCAATGACTAATTGTCGTTTTTCATTTTGTTCTTCTAATTCTTTTTGCTAAAAAAATTAGTATTAGAATAAATCATTACAATTATATAAAATATTTAAATATCTATGCTTATTACCTTTCCTTGTTGTTGAGCTAATAAGCTCAATTCATGTGCTTCATTGTCACGGCGTACTAAGTATCTCATTTTAGAACTCAGGCCCCACTTTTCAAATTCAGTCTGTTAAATAAATTATATAAATAATTCTATCAATAAATTAAATAAATTTTATTATTATAACAATATTAGAAATTAAATTATTATATTTAATTAATCAATTTTTTTAATTTTCAACAATTTAAAAGAAAAATATAAAAAAAAAAAATTCTTTTCTATATACATACATCTTCAAAAGCATCTCTTGCACCACAACTCATAGTCATGAAATTAAGTTTTTCTTTAGATTGTTTCAAAATTTCTATTTTATGGTTATCATCTAAATTAATTTCACCACTAAGAGTCTCAAACTTATGTAAATCAATTGATCTATTATTAGAATTTTCTTTATTAGAACAATAATTCTCAGCTTCATAGTCATCTATCTCAAATTTAGATTTTTTTTCAAGTATATGTTCTGTTTCCACATGATTTTCTTTTAGAAATCTTTTTCCTTTCATTGAAATATTAATTGAATCTCGTATTAATGTAACAGACGAGTTTTGTAAATCAACAATATGATTAAGTGCAGAATGGTTCATTTTTTTTTCAAATGCTTTTTTTGAACTATTAAGATGGCGTACTGTTCTTTTATATACTAACATATAAGCTGTATTGGATGAAAAATATCCTTTAGGTATACGACCTCGTTTACCACCTTTACCATTTTCTAAAATGAATAAGTAGTTTATATTTAAAAACATTTTTTTAATAAAAAAAAAATTATTAACCTTGTATAGTGTCATCTTCTATTCGATTACTTTGCATTTTTTCTACTTTATCGTCACTGAATTCAAACCATTCTCCATTAGAATTACAAATATTAGCACTAAAATGACCTGAATGAGCTGATCCACCTTTATGATTTAATGCTGCTACTAAAGTAAATATATGAGTTCGCGGAGGACAATTTAAATATTCAGACATATCTAATTCTTCTGGAAACTGTATTGAAGTAGATAATTTCTTTTTACGACCAGACATCCTGTATTTTATAAATTTTTATTAAAATCAAACATAAAATTATATTATTAATACAATAAAGTAATAAAGATGTTACCTTTGAAAAACAAATCTTAGCAATTGAATATTTAAAGTATCTGGTAATGAATCTAATCGTATAAATCTAGTAGCATCTTGTTTATTATTACATGTGGTACAATGATACTGATTTATACCTGTTAACTGTTCTTCTATTAAATATTTACCAATAGCTTCACTTAATGTTGGTGCCAGTTGTAGATCTAATTCATAAAATGTTGTGGATGTTTTATGTTCCGTTCCACAAGTTTTACAGCTGTTTGAAAATCACTTTTATAATCAACAATTAGACTATTTAAATGTATCATAAATGAAGCTTACCAATTAATATAACTATATTGTCCTTGAGTTAACTTTTGTAACATACTTGTTAATTCGGAGTTTTGTTGAAATTTTCCTTCTATGTGGCATAATAGAAGCTTGGAAAATTCTTGCGCATCTTGTTGAGTTGTTAAATCTAAACCTAGAGCAGAAGCTAAATTAATTGGATCAAGATACTTGTGATTTCCAAATTGCATCATTGCAAAAATATACTGTAACTGTCCAACTGCAGTTCCTGGAGAATAATGTTGATTTTCTTCTTCTGCATGTAACATTTTTTGCTTTTCATCTGGATCATTCTCAATATTCCATTTAAATATTATTTTTCTAAAAAATATAATTTTTTTAAACTTCTTAAAAATTAATTATTTAAAATAAAATAAAAAGTTACCTCATATCTTCATTATGAAACCATACTTGAATTAAACTATTAACATAACATGTTGCACCAAGATTCATTAAACCAACATATTCTGAAGGATCCCTTAATTCTCTTAAAGAACTTTCAAGTGTTACAACTTTTATTGGTTGTGATTTAATATAAAATTCTTCTCCTAATCCAGTCAAACATCGTGGATTATTTGTACAATTTTTTCTGTAATAAAAATTTTTTTTAATCTTTATAGTAGAGTATTGCAAATAAAATTAAATATAATAATTATATTATAAATATAAATATGACTAACTTGCAATTTTTACATTTCTTAATAATAGGTCCTATTCGATAAGCATATTCAAGATGACTTCTAATAATTTCATCTGGAGCTGTATTTAATGACCAAGCCCATGCTTGTTTTTCCAAATCTGATTTCTTATCGTAGGGCATTTTTAATTGAAACTAATATAAAAACATAATAAATATAATATAATTCAGAAGTTATATTCTAAACATTTATATATATGGGTTATTTTTTCTAAATAAGTGAATACCAAGTCTTTACTTATAGTTAGTTTATAAATAATAAAAATATAAATCTTACCCAGTTGACTATTTTGCTTCTAGACTAAAATAAATAATTTAAATTTCAAAATAACTTGAACTACATTTTGTTTTCTTTAAAATGATATAAAAATTAATTTTCTTGATGTAGCAATATTACTACACAGCCAAATTCTGAAAAGAAGCCAAGCCACGATATTTAAGATTAACTTTTCAAAGAGTTTCTGAAAATTATCATCAATTTGCAGCAATAGTTATCTATTTGGACAAATGTTAATACTTTTAAAAACGTCAAGAAAATAGCAAATATCACTAAAGCGACACTAAACGAATACAGAATTACAAATGCAAAGCCTTGAGAATGAGATGGAAGTATTTTCAAGAAAAGCGGGAGCTGCAAAAAGTAGCGTACTCTCGAAGAACAGTGTAATTTACCAATAGAAATAAAGTTAAACTTGGAAAAATACTGATTGGTTAAAACTGTGTTCAGAAAAAACATGTGTTGTATATTAAACTGTTTTTTATATATATTATTTTAATATGAATTTTTTCCATTTGGTTTTAACTAAATTATTTCTTTATTGTATTTATATCAAGTGGAATAATAATGAATAAAAAATAATGTAAGAATATCATAGAAATACGATAATTTAGTTGCTTAACAGTACACTTACTCGTATTCTGAAAACAATAATTGATACGAATTAAATATCTGTAGAAATGTACATTGTAAACGTCATAAAGGTTTTATACCAGACAATAAATTCTCATAAAACATATAATTATATCATGGGATTTCGTCATCTTATTTTAACCAATAGCAACCGTTCAAATATAATACACAATTCTTATCTTGCTTGATTCAATGGTATATAGAATTTAAATTTATTACGCTCATCAAATATATATACAATATATTAACCTTATATAAGATAAAATTTTACGCTATTTAACAGCGATAATATTGCATGTAAATTTTAAACTAAAATTAAAAGATAAATTATAAATCAATAAAACTTGTAATTTTGAAAATAATAAAGAATCTACCTACATAAATTAAATATTTAACATTATAGGATCTGTTCTTGTTTTTCATGCTTCTACAGTTAATATTTACTACAACAAAAGAAAGATAATAAAAGAAATCATTTATATGTGGATATATTTTGTAGTGACTGATATTTCTAATTGTTTTCGACTAAGATAGAAATTTATTTTTTATATCTTCTTATGATATTTAAAAAAGTTACTATTTATATTCTTTTGAAACTATAATTGATTTCCAATTTTATTTTATTATTTTTTTTACTGAAATTTTTTTAATAAATAATAAAAATCATTTAACATAAATAAAAAACTTTGTAGTTTTACTAAAAAATAAAATTGATTAATATAATTTCAATTGTCAATACTTATTATGAAATAATCAAAATAAAGAAACAGGAAGGATGGAAAAAATCTTGTGTAAATATTATTAACATCAAAGATAAAAGACATGGTTTACATGGACGTTTATAGTTATTAAAAGATAATTGAAGATATTTGCTTTTCTGAGGGCGAATTAATGAAAAAGAAGAAATGAAGAATATTCCCCTCATAGCAATATGGTCTAAAAGCATTAAGCATTTGTTACAAGAAGGAATTTTAAGTAATAAAAAGACAAAAAGATCTAAACCTAGTAAAATAACCTAGAGTTACAAACCTAGTAAACGTGTCGCTTCATGAGGTGCGTGTGGAATTTAATAAGAATAAAAGAGATCAAGTCCAGTGGGACATTACATGAACTAGACTTTGATATGACAGGAAAATATGTAAAAAAAAGAGATAATATATAAAAAGAAATTTTTTAGCAAATGAGGAGTGGTTTTTAGAAAAAAAATTATATTTTATTACCGATTATCCCAATAAAATTATAAATGAGGTACGACCGAGCGAAAATAATAACTCATAAATATTGTTGATATGAGTGATACTAATTTTAAGTAATAAAGTAAACGATAAAACGGAGAAGGGAAAAACATATATTTAGAGGTAAAAGGGTAGAGCGGGCAGATATTAATCGCAATTCTATGGACCATTAGCGACAAACCTGAATGTGCAAATTATCGCTGTAAATTGTACACGGTTTACTATATAATAGATTATTATTAACAATACTACAAAATAATTTTATTATCAATCTTGTTTATATCTTGAAAAAAAAATTATGTATTCTAAGAATATTTGCACTACATTAGTAAAATAGACAACTAAGCTGCAGAATAAATTCTATATAAAACATTTATAGAGTAAAACTATTAAATCAATGAATTATCTGTTTATGTAATAAAAGAGATTTCTACTACCAATTCGTATTCAATTTGAACACTCATCACTTTTCGTGCAAATGTTAAAAAACTAAAATTACATATAAGAAGTAATGTTTTCATACTATACAAAGTATTATGAAAGTAATATTATAACAATTACGTAAATTGAATCATTTGTTAGTCAAGCAACTATACATTACTATAATTAGATTTTAAATATAGTCAAAAGTATTTATATTATTGAATTTATAAATAACTCTATAATTTTGTTGAGTGATATTTCTTTTAACAGACAACTAGTGTAAAGCTCAATTGGTATAAAAATGTAATAAGTCTTTCTCAAACAGCTAGTTGATTTCTGTAAATTTCTATTTTTAAATAATTTCTGAAAGTTGTTTAAATGCTCAAATTAAAATAACGTTAAATAAATAGTATTTAAAGTAATACCCACTAAAAGAACTTCATTAGCATCTAAATTTTCAATTTACTGTATAATTTTTTAAGATACTGTATATAATTTCATTATTTGATGAACCATTTCTTAAGTAACATCTAGTGAAAACTTAATAAAATGCACATAGAATATTCACTTTTTATTAATATTTTTACACGTTAAAGTAATATTTAAATATTTATTTATAATTTATAAATAAAATTTTATTTATTGCATATATAAATATTCTTTTGAGTGAAGATGTATATTGATTCACTTATTTCTTATTTATTAAATATACAGTTTTGCTTCTCGATTTATCATTATTATTTATTCTTTTAAAACTGAATATAATATTTGTTATTTGTGTTTAACATCCCTCCCCTCGGTGAATTTTTACAAGGACGAGCATTTAATCACCATTAAAAAAGAATATGTTCGAACATAAAATCACTAATAAAGAAGTAAAATGTAGTGAATAATCTGTATATCTAACTAATAAAAAAGTCTTTTCTCAACATTGTTAATCCTCTAATACGTTTAATAGATATAATCTTAATATATTCTTAATGTATTTGTAAAATCTCAATTATATAATAATATTTATACATACTATACAGATTATTCTTAAATATTGTTTTTATTTAATTATTTCAATTATTTAAAACATATATTTACATATATTACAATACATTAGCATTCGAATATTTTTTAAATTTATTTATTTGAAATCAATAATAAAACTTACTGTTTTACATTTCTTATATTTTCACTATTTTGTGTTTAGATTATTATAGTACATACAATCCTATCTATACGGAAGTATATTTTTATTTAGTATTTATATTAATTATTATTATTTATTTATTATTAATTATTTGTTTGATTAGTTAACATAAATATTGAGATGCGCAGGAGTCGGTACAAGGAAATTATTGGAATCCATTGAAATTTGAACAAACGAATGAGAGTTTAATAATTCTATTTAAATTATTTATAAAATTCTACCAATGTAAATAAAAGACCTATAGTTATTTTTTTTCAAATGATGTTTTAAGAGTATATGTTTCTCTAGTCCTTCAAAATGTAATGAAAAGTGGGAAATAAAATTCCATTATAGACTGACGTTGATTAATATAACAGTTTCTAATATTTATAGCTAATTAAAAGTTTATTTAATATTTTTAATTTATTATGTATCTTTATTAAATATATACTACTGTCTGAATTAAATATGTGAAGTTCACTTCTATTATAATGTCAATGACACATTCTGAACATACTATTTTTACCACTAGATATACAAATACAACGTATATTCTAACTTATAATCTATTTCCCAGCAAAAATATGCATACTTACTACTTAAATAATAAATTAACTTTACTGTTAAATATCAAGAAAAATATCGCCATTCCTCAAGTTTCTTATGCTTAGAAAAGAAACAAAAAATTTAATTTATCATTATTTAAATTCTTTTTATAAATACTTTTACCAAAATTTTATACCTTTTTGCGTATAATAATAATAATAATAGTTGCACACATTTTAAAATAAGTATATGTATTATTTTTTAATGAAATAAAATAATGAAATAAAATAGTCCATACAAAATATTGAAAATTGTGCTACTGTACTTTACGAGACATATAAAAATATTTCGGTGGTTGTTTTATTATGTGTAATAAATTATCCTAAGAAATTTAGAATTTTCTGACAATAATTTTTAAAAGTAACTTTTAAAAATTGCTTTTGGTTAATTTAAGATTGTGAATTTGGCTGTATATGACATAATTAATAAAAAAAGTAAATAAAAAATCCATTGTATCTGTTCTTACGAATCTGATTGAATTTCAAATACAATTTTAGGTAACTTTTTAATAGTTTAAAATAAAAATTTTCATGACTGAGTCGAAATAATGTTTCAAATTTTATATGTATTTAATGTAAATACTGTTTTTGAAACATGAATTACCAATATTTTGTCATTCGAAAACTCGGTATGAATAATTATATAATCGATATGTAAAGTACTTATTTATTTTTCTATTGTTTTTCTATACTATTTGCTAATGAATTTTAAATCAGTATAATAGTTCTTCTTTATATATAAAAGAAATTTAATATAAAAAATTAAAACTATCGTAACAAAGTGACTGATGTATATTAAGCGATTTTCAGATTTTGAAAAAATACTCAAATATTCATTATGTAATCACCACTTATTAGTTCAATAAATAAGTAGAAATTTAATTTTGTTTACTTGATGAAATGAAAATTATATTTTTTTATACTATCATTCTTATGACTAATCATAAAAAGTTAAATATATCTTCAAAAGTTAAATTGATTGTATTAAAATTATTATAATAATACAAAATAAGACACGTTCAAAAACATTTTTATTAAAATATGAAAACCATAATATTTATTGTTTAAAATATATGGTTGCTTTATACCTACTTTATTTCTTTTAATTAAATTTAATTGATGGGAAAAATTAATGAAATAGATGTCTTACAATATTCCAAGATAAATTTATTATCATTATTATTTTCTTTATTATGATGTTTGCCTAAAACTAATAGCATAAATGTTTGAATATTAAGTATATTAAACGTTAATTTATAAAATACTGTAATGAATTATATTATATATAAGCTAGTAAACGCTGTGTTGAGACTCTTTTAGCCTTTTTAAAGTATTCTTGAAAAATCGGCTGAAAGGAAAGTTTTTTTAATGAGTAGCTGAAAATAATTAGATATAATTGAAGGACTAAAGGAGCAAAGATAAGAGTTTTTGGATATCTATGAATCTGATAATATTACAAGAAGACTTACGTGAGATTTGACAGAAAGTAGTTGCAGGATTAAAACTATATTGATGACCTCACGATATCTCTGAGCCAAACAAAGGACATATCGTGCAGGATAGTAAAGAGATGGTATCGTAGCTACCGAGAGATGATATCATGCGGGTATCATTAAAAGGCGCATATCATATAAGGCGGGTATCATTAACCGCATGTGAAGCACAGAAACACTCACGTAAATGTTAACATCAACAACTTTCAGATCTTATATATAAGTTTATGAGTAAGTAATTAGTAAAATTTTATGGTGTGTTTTTTATGTCGTGAAAAGTAGATAACAGAGTTCATAATATAATGATAATAAACATAAATTTTTGTTGGAATGGTGAAAATTCAATCGATTTTGATTAGCTTGATAACTAAGTTTTGTTTAGCTTCTTTTTCTTCCTTTAAACTTAAGATTGTTTAAAAATAAATAATTAAAATAAGTATATCAATAAACATATTATAAGAGCGAACAGGTTAGTCTGCGATATGCATAAAAGGGAAGCGCTTACTAAGTTGCTTTTAGGCGATACCCTTACGGTATAGACCTAGATTGAATTCATTGATGACGATTTTTTTTTAATAAGCATTGGATGCTAACATTTCCAGAAGTCCATATTTAACTAAACACTAAACTACTGACTTTTTGTTACCACGCACAGCAAATCCACTCGACATCTTTAAATTTTACAATATGATCATATAATAATATAGTAAATACCTGTAATATCACTGATATTTCTATGATCCTACTTAAACTTATACAATATTTGGATTGATGTACGCATGTATTAGAGGAGAAACGTAGTTATGTATGCGGGCGTCTATAATAATTATATAATCATCATTTTTAAAAATCTACAGAAAATAGGTCATAATAGTTTCTTTTATTTTTAAGATTTGTACCTTTAATTGATATCAATAATTAAAATATATAAATAATATTTTTAGGAATAAAATACACACTCTTGGTTTTCTTTAATTAATTTATTTATTTCACAATTTGTTTTATAGTCTGAACGTATACATAAGTTGTTTTGTATTGCTTTTTGATTTCTTCACACTCGTTCACATAGTTTTCGGTTGTGCGTCAACGAATCATCCACTTCGGCAGAGTAACTGTTCGAGAATCCTGTTGCTTTCTCATTTCTATTCTAATTCTGTCTTGATTTTCCCAATATTGTTTTCTAATCATAAAATTACAATGTTTTCCGATTACCCTATAATATCGGTCTGTTTTATAACCGTAAGATGACTCATAAACAAATCTGGTAGCACGTGCACGCCAGATTTGCCGTATTACCCTCTCGAGAGTCGTTGAGCTGGAAACAGTGCATTTATTATTTTCCGCAATTAATAATATGAATCGTTGCGATCTCTTTCACTGTCTTGCAGCGCATCGCCTCCTTGGACTCGCGTAACAGTTTCTCTCTCTTGTCTCCATCGGAGGAGCCTACTGTGTGACAACTGGACAACTCCCTAGACCAAACGGACTCTCCCTGATGGATGAACCTGCCATCTCCAAGCCTGCCGACTCTCTAGGTTCTTTATGGTATCTTTTCATTTAATGTTTCCCGCCCGTACGCGACCTAATTTGTACGTCGCCCACTATACCTGGCAGTATTTTATCTCGTTACTGGATCGGAATCTAAATCGCACGACGACCACATCAGACTTCTTCCATATAATACTAAGTTACTCGCAACTCCTCCTCCCAGCCCGGTCCACAAACTTCACCTCCGCGCATTACTTTTTCATGCATTTACACGTGACCTTTTAAAATTCCCCCTCCAAGCAACACGCACAAAGCTAGCATTGCACATCACTGTAAGAGAAAAATTGGCAAGTGTCTTTCTTCTCCATTTCACTTCTCTAAGCTTCGAGAAACAAGTTTTATTTGTTTAATCTTACACGAACAGGCGATCTTACCCATAGCGAGCAATTTGATAGTTTAGAGATCGCTACGACTTGTGTATGTTTATTTTACTTTACAATTATTACTTTATTTAGCTTCATTACAGCACAATATATCTCGTGAGCATTTCTCTTTCCTTACCGTTTTCAAGTACATAAAATAAAATTAGTATAACAAAAATTCAACTAAGTTTTTATAAACTTTTGTTACATATGATTGATGTAAATATATCATTTATCTAGAAGCAATTAAAAATTAATTTGATATAAAAAATTTTAGAATATAAAAAAAACTATTGATCGATAAGTTCAATAAGAAAACAAATGTATTTTAGTAAATGATTTAGAAATAAAGTTAGATAAATAATAATTTGTACATTAAAAGTTTTATTTATATATAAAGACATTAGCTGATCTATATTAACCATTATCTACATATCTTATAGATATATAGTTAAATCTAATATCTAATAATTTTCCAACATATAAAAGATAATTTGGTTGTATTCGTATTTTGTGAAGTTTTCTGTAGATAGATTGAAATAATAGTCAAATAACAAACTATATCGAAAATACTGTAGAGTCATAATTTATATTAAAATAATATTTTCAAACATAACAATTCATCTCATTTTCTCTATAATAATGCGCGACAGTCATCAAAGTAGATAGAGAGTAAAATGCTATTACTTGAAATTTGATTTTTCTCAAAGTATATCCGACAATAACGCTCATGAGTACCACGATATTTTTTTACTGTAATTTATTTTGTCTATGCCTATTTAAATTTTTTATTATACGCATTGATTTATGTATTTGATTTTTTATTTAATTGTTACGTATCAAAGGTACTAGACATGTTTTTATTATTGTTGTTATTATTCTAAATCTTAATCATGTAATGTGTTGACTGTTTTGATTATACATATTGTAATAGATGAATGTAAGTATGGATATAAGCATATTAATTGGTGAAAATAAAACTTTAGATGCCGTTGAAAGGTCTCAATAGTATATAAATTGTTTTCTCACATGTTGAATTTACAAAAGCGGCATTCTATTTGTTTTATAATTCACGTGTATAAGCCAATAAAACTGGGGCTGTGACATTGTTGCTTATTTATTTATATATTTGTTTATTCTCTGTCGTGGAAATGCCGTTGAAGATGAAAAGAATTTGGAATAAATCTAAGCCATGATAGGAAATATTTTCTATTTAAATAAATTATTCATTTCCTTACCTTTCTTCTTTTTGCAGTGAATTAAATAAAGAGTAGGAATTTTTTAATGATAGTGTATTTATTTTAGAATCTCATTAGTATTATTTTAATAAGAAATAAAGCCACGCAAATAAAAGAATATTTGAAACATTACAATGTTAAAACGATAACAAGGTTGTGTAAATCATTTTTCCATTATAAATTTAAATTTACCAGATGTAAATACGAGAATCATTAGCGTCCTCTAACATGAGAGAAGTGAGTACAACCCAAGCCATAGCATAATCATGAAGTTTTAAGTTTGCAATCTAATTATTTATATCTTCCCTGTATATGTACTGTACATATAAACAAATAATTCATAGATTTTTAAATATTTTCATTACTCTTTTGTTGCAACGCATTTAAATAAAAATATATAAATTTAAAATCTATATATTATTAATTTAACATATAAATTTTATACGTTTAAAAAAGTACAGAACTCCTGGATGTTTTTAAATTAATTGAATAATTCAATGTTTTATATTTGTGAGTTAAACAGAAATTATCGCGTAAATTGTTTTGGCTGTTTTTTTAATTTAATAAAATCGAAAGCGTTAAGCAATACAAACGACCGTTAATATAACTTAAAAAAATGAACTTATTCATAGTAATTTTTTATTTTATTGTATTTTGATTAATATTAATATTTTGACAGATATAATGAGATATTATGTCACAGAATAAATTAAGTATGTTTTAGACTTTTGTGACTCATCTATTTGTTTTAAATTTATTTAATTATATTTTATAACTTTGAATTTTTCTTTATATATTATATAAATAGTTTTTTAGATATAAGTTAAGCAATGATTATTAAAATTTTTAAAGCAATAACAAAAATAAAACTAAAATATTGATTATATATTAATAGTTTCAATAATCATAATTATATTGTTTTTCATGTTAATATTTCTTTATTTGCTAAATTTAGAAAAGCATTTACTATTATTTCTTTTTAATTAAATAGTTTCGTTTTTTATATTTTTACATTAAATTTTTTTGAAAAAATATTAAATCTTTTATTATATCTAGAATAAATAAAAAACATATTTTTATTACTGAATCTAACAAATATGTAGTTAATTAACCTATATAATAATGTTACTTATATTAGTTGATATAGATATTTTATTGGAGTTTATAGAAGTAGCTTTACATAGCATTTTATATTATAGAAAATTATATCCTAAACAAATTTTTCTAAAGAAAAAAATTTATGGTACATATGTTCATATATCTCAATATCCCAAATTAAATAATTATATAAAAAATATTTTAATATTCATAAAAAGATTGATTCAAGAAGATAAAAATAATTTAAAAAAGCTAAACCTATTATATTTAAATGAAAATAATATACCAATAGAAAAATTTATATTTCATTTTGATCAATTACAAACTAATATTTCAAAGTGAGTTTTTCAATCAAAAAACAATTACGATTTAAAAGTTTTATAAAAAAATTTGTTTATTTTAGAGCTGATCCATATTTTATGAAAATAGAAGAAATATTAAAAACTTTATGTTTAAATTTATCGATATTAGAAATCTACTTGAAACCACTTCCAACAAATTCTTCATTTATTATTAATGTTGTTACAAATTGTGCAGCATATATACCTTTTGCAGAGAAATCTAAATATGATTTTTCTTGGATGATTAATGATAATTCGAAAGAACTACAAAATGGTCTAATACTACCTATAAATAGTGTTGAAATGTACTTAATATTACAATTATATGTCATAGAAGATGTTAAATCTAAAATTAACAACTAATTATTAGTATCACAAAGCTTTATGATTTAAAATTTAATATTTATTGAAGTGTTTATTTTAATTATTTATGATATATAAATTGTATACTTCATTAATAAAAAAAATGAACGAAATGTGGTATCAATATGTAACATACAAATATGATAAATTATATAAATATTAATTTGAATATTAAATAATACAGATGAATTAATTATATCTAATAATTGGAAAATAGTTGAGAATTTTTAAAATGCAGAAAAATATCGAAGAAAAAGATCCTATGAATGAAATAATATCTGATAAATTTATAATTAGGTTAGTATAAGACAAATATAATAATAATAATATAGATTATTTTATTATATTATTTTACAAAATATTCCTTTTCTTTTAGTAAATCAAGAATAGATCTCTCTGATGTTTCAATAAAACTTAAAAATGGATTATTGTCTATTTACCAAAAACCTTTAGAAAATGTTGAAAAAGAACTTATAGATTTAATGTAAGATTAATAAAAAATACTATGAATATTTAAATTCAATTATATTTTTGTTTAGATCCAAACAGGAATTATGTATTACTCAAATGCAATTTGAGAATAAAAAATTTTGCGACGTTTTAGAAGACATCGAGTTAAATAATTTGGTTTGTTAAAAATTTTTAATCTATTGATTTGATCCTAATATATATTAATTAGTAATTTCATTTTTTTTGTTTCAATAGTTTTCAATCATGGAAATATACCAAAAAAAATTATTAAATATTAAAAAGGAAATCTTGTCTATTCATAAAAGAATATTCAAAATGAAGGTAAGAATTTGTTTAAGAAATTTAAAAAGATGAAAAGTAATTCAGTAACTATTTTTAGAAAAGAGCATTACGGTTTCATCAAATAAATCAAAAAGAAGTTTCACAATAAGTTACAAGAGAACCTTAAAGCATAAAGAAAGAAACACTTAATTCAGACAAATTATTTTGTAATTATCTGTAAATTATTTTTTAAACAATATAATATAATAAATATAATATAAAGTTTTTATTGTAGTTGAAGATAGTGACATGGATTTTACCATTATTTGAAAAAGGTTTTTATATTTATCAATAATTTATAATAATTTATTTTTATTTATTTTTACAAAAGTTTGAAATAAGTAAAAATTATCTGATAATAAATATGTACTATTTAAGTCCACACTATTTTCCATTTACCTTCGAGAGAACATTTTCTTTCAAAACCACATAATGTATTAAATGTTGTATTAGTAGGAAAACCAAGAATTTCTCGATCTTCTTGGATTCGAAATGAAAAAGTTGATTCATATGTACCTATGAAATATCTAAAATATAATTATATTAAATTACTATAATACATCTATATGAATTATACAGAACATTTTTATATCTGATAAAATTTAATACCTGGCATGTGAGCATATTATTTGGTCAATGATAGCAGCACCTCCATCTTTAAATTTTTTTTTCATATATTGTGAAGGTATAAAACGAAATACGGAATATTCTTTTAATTTTTCTTTCAGCTGATTATATTCTGAAATTAATAATTGTATTATTGTTGACTATATACGTAAGATTTTTTTAAATAATTCAAACCTTGTTCATCTGTATCGGTTGCTATAAAAACAAATTTTAATTTTAATATTTTTAAGGTGGATTTAATCTGAAAAGCAGCATCTTCTATAGTTGGTGATGACGATGCATGTCCAATAAGAAAATCTTGTCGTCTAAAATGAATACTTAAATATGGACCACCAATAGCATTTCTTCTTCTCTATTTAAATATTACAATAAATGAATATCAAAAAATTATTTAATTAAACTTCATTTTAACATAAAAATAATAAATATTTTAAACAAATGAACTGAATTTTGGTATTTTTTTGGAATTTTAATCGAACATTTAATATATTTAAGAAAATTGTTATAATTTATTATAATACAATAAAAATTAATGTTAATCAAAGTTATTTTTAATTGTATGAAAAGTTACATCAGAATTTATTTATTTGAAAATACCTTTTCTGATCTCCAATCCTTGGGTTTTTCAGTTTTATCATCAAAATCATTAGAATTTAAATATAGCAATCTAAATTTATTGGCAATTTCATATAATTCTAAGTTATAACGCATGCTTCGTCTTACTTTCCAGTATTCTGCAGAACCATACTTATAATGTAATGGAATTTCCATGTGATCAAACATGATAGTTCTAAATAAATAATAATTTTAATAGAATGATAAAAGAAAATAATAATATTGTAAAGTATTTACCTGTAAACAGATGGTTGGAGATTAGTTTTCAAATCAAATGTTGTTCCATGGAAAGTTACACATTTAACCTCTTTTGCAGATATATTTGTGTATCCCCAAAAGAAACCAGTAAATCTTCCATTTTCGTTTTTTTTATAGGGAAAATCATTTTTCTGACAATTAGTAATAATATTTTTATCTTTAAAATTACCTGTTTTAAACATCTGTTCATCATTTATTAGAAAGTTTACTTTGTCAATTATAGTTTCTTTATTTTCTGATGGGTATTCTACAATTTATTTTTACGTATTTCATATATTTTATTACAAAACATTTAATATATATATATAATATTTTTAATCAATTTTAATTATACCATTTATAAATTCAAATAATTCCATTACAGGTATATATCTTTGTAAACTTTCTATATTAAAAAATGTTTCCCATGGCAATTGTTTTTGTAAACCTATATCTACACTTTGCCAATGATATAAATGTCCTATAGATTGATAATGGAAAAATAATAATATAGTTACTATTTATGTAAAAAATTTAAACAACTTTGAAATAAATATTGAATGGATTAGAGTTTAAAGAATTATATATTATATAAATTTACCCCATGGCGGTAAAACTAAATTCCATTGAAATTGCTTATACTTTTCAGCAAGATGCTTTACAAAAATTGCAACTCTAATATAAACATCTCTTCGAAGATTAAATCCTTCAGGTGCATTAACATCATAAAGAATGTATCTATATTTAAAATAAAATTTTATTATTGATAATATAAAAAAGAAAAAAAACTAACCGTTTTTGAGAAAAATAATATTGCTGGCTTTCACATTTTTGTTTATATTCTTCATTTAGTGCAAGCTTTTCACAATAAATTTTTGAACCTTCAATTTTCATTTTTAGTATGAAAAAGTATATAATAATTATAAAGATAATAAATTTAGCAAACATGTTTATTAATTTTTAAATCCAAATAAGAGTTATACTGTACTAGTATTATTGATTTCTGTACCAAATTATAAAGTTATTTTTTATGCAATTAAGATATGTATCTACACAACATTTAAAAAGTTAAGGTTATATACTTTCGATTAATTTATAAAAATATATACACCATGATATTTTATGCTCTAAAAATTCTTGTTTATTTTTCTGGAAACCTTAATTAAAAAGTAAATAATAATAAATATGAATTTATATCAGATTTTTATAAAAGTATCTGAACCAATACTGGAAATATTCTTAAAGCTTTAAAAAAAACTACATATTAGCTAATTTTAATTATATGTCAACATTTGTTTAAAATTAGTGCGTTTTACTGAAATTTTATAAAAATGATTTCTCTATTTAATAAATAATGTATATAATATAACAAATACTAATTTAAAAGTAGAAGATTAAAAAATCATTAAGAAATAAATGTATATGTTATAAACTACATTTAATAAAATTAAAATTCTCGAGGGCGGTAATTTAATAAATAAGGTTTTTAAAAATCATTATTACTAAACATCCATGTATTTCAACATTAAAAAGGTTAACAGGTTTACGATGTGTATTCATAAGTAACTTAAACTGTATTGTACATTAACTTTTTATAAGTACAGAAGAACATAATGCTCTTGTTTAGAGAGAGAGAAAGAGAGTTCTCATGGTTTATTGCAATTTCTCGTAATAATTCAAATATACTCTGATATTTTTACCGTGTATTGAGAAAATAAGGTACCAATTTTGCTTCCTTTTAAAATCGTATATAACATGAAATTTAACAATTCCTCGGCCAAAATTTCAATAAGCTTCTGTTCTCATTAGAGCATAATTAATATAAGAGTGTGCATTCAAAGTTACTTATTGAAATGATGCTATCGGTAACAAGTGCAAAAAATCTGCGATCCTTCCAAGCGTCGTCCAACAGCAGCATACAGCTTATTTATTATTTGAGCAATTAGCATACTTAAACTCGAACGCATAATTTTATTGAATTTGCAATAAATGTAAATAATTAAATTTATAGTCTTTCAGGGTATATAACAAGAGTATTATAAAAATATTTAATTCTAATATATCTAAATAAATTTAACACATCTATATGATCGCTTTGTCATGAATTTTGTTGTAAACTGTACGTAAAATAATTTTACTGAAAGTGAGTAAACACTAAAAAAGAACATATGTTTTAACTAAAATCTTGAAAGTCTTGCTTTATTAATTACAGATGAAAGATGAGAATTAAAAAAAAATAAGAAAAGCCAGTTGTTTCAAAAAAGTATATATGTAATGTATTTTTATGCAAATCAAATGTTACGATAAATCGAATTTATTTATAATAATTGAATGTACGAAAAAAAAGAATTATTCTTATATTCTTATATTAAAAAAAAGATTATTCTTCTCGAAAGTTTTAACTTTTTTTAAATGAGATAAGAAAGAGCAGTAATAAAGATACAAAGATTGTGCGATTTTTATACAGTTTTTATTAATTATTCAAAAAATATTTTAACATAATTTAAAGTTTTTAAAAATTTTAAACTCTTAAGACACATTATATAAGATTCTTCCATCATAATAAGGATCTGTAACTGAGAAATACTGAATTTCTTTAGTTGCAATTAATGATAAAAATATGATAAGTAAAAAAATTGACTCATTTTTAAAATACACTCTTTATTATTATAAAATTTCAAACTTATCGAAAAAGTTAAAGAAAAATTAATGTTACTTTCTTTAATTACTGCAATATTATCATTGAAAAAGTTCAATTCGTGGTATTTTATTATTTTTAGGAAATTTAAACCTTAATAATGCTCAAATTCAATATGAAATATACATATTTGATACAATACATACTTCCAAAATCATAATCATAATAAAGATTTCATTAAGAAAGTTTAAATAAAATATATTATTAAATATTGTAAATCTCCTGTTAGAATTTGAATCATGAAAATATTTTCCACTGTTGAAGATTTTATTATGTATTGCGGTTTATATGTTTCTATCACTAAGAATGAATCTTTTTCCAGGATAGTAGATACTTTTTAAATAAGTAGACAGTAGTTTCTTTTTAAATTTATTAATTAAATTATAACATCCGTTACTAGAAGCTTTAGAATATATATTTTAATTAATTATACAAAATTTGATTTAAATGATCGATATACATGTATAAGTAAATTTGTATACCAATTAACTATTTCCATTAAACTATGTAATCTACGTAGGAAAAGTGTTTTGTGTAAGTTATTTGTATCGAAAGAATTATTTTAATACACAGCTTTTAATTATTTTATAAAGATAAACATAAATTTACAACAATGAAAAAACTTAATTATACTTATCATTCCTAAAAGTGAATTACAGTGCATATTTATGAAGTCATTTTCTTATCTTTATAATAATATTCCAAAGAAAGATTTTATTTCCTTCTGAAATAAATAAATATATTATACTATTATAAGATACGTTCATGCTGGAAATATATATTGAAATATGATATTTTTATTTTACGACAGTTGTTTCAAATAAATATTACAAAATTCAAAAATATGAAGTTGAATCACATTTTTCTAAAGAAATTTAAAAATATCTCTCATTTATATTTAATTAAAAATATTGACACCAGACAAAAAATGTTTGCATAAGATAAAATAGAAATAAATTATATTCATTTTGCAACATACATAAATTATTTTAAATTATATAAACGAGAATTTATTTAAAACAGGAACATATGTTAAAATAAAAAGGAATATATTATGGATTCTTCTTTAATGTGAGAATGTAATAAAATGTCGATTAAAAGAAACATATATTCATACAATTTTTAAAAAATAGATTATATTTCTTTTAGTCTCCACAAAATATCAATTTCAACTTTATTAAATATAATTTTACTATTTATAATTTGAAAAGTATTTAAAAATTATATTATTGTTATATATATCAATCAAATTTAATTTTATAAATAAGTTAACATATTATGTAACATAATAAAATATATTTAAAAAATTTTGCAACGAGAAAATATAATTAAAAAAACTCAAAATAATATGAATATAAATAATTTAAATTATGTTTTATAAATGAAGTTTTTAAAACTAATTTTAACAATGTATAAACTAAAATATATCTATTTTAAAATCTCTAATTAATTATAGAATCATATATATATCTTCATAAAAATACAATTTTTTATTTCATTTATCAGTTATTTGTATTATTTTCAATTTATCAGTAACAATGATCAGAAGGGATGAAGATCCATATGCATTAATTTATAAAAGGATTATAGTGGATGAATTTGATCTATTTTTATTAATGTTTTAATTACTTTGTTATTTTTAAGTTTCTAAAATATGGAAGAAGATTATAAAGTATGATCATGAATAAAATATTGTTGAACAATAATATCGACTTATTACTATTTCATATGTAAAAATAAATAAAATGAAATAACTAAAAATAAAGTGCAGGAGTAAAAATAATATATAAATTAGATCAAATAAGAAACATTTATATATATAATTTTATATATGTAATTTAGATTTATTTTATGATTTTAACAGAAATTTATTGAATTATAAAAAAGTTCACTATAATTCAAAAGTTATAATTATCGACATATTTTAGTTTTTTCATTCTGTAGAAGCTTCATTCTTGTGTTAAAAAAGTGTTATAACATAAGGTTATACAAATAAATTTGTAATATATTTTAGAAAAAGTACTAATATTTTTAACGAAAAATAATTTTTATATTCAGTTATATCAACGATAACTAGATTGTTAGTATATGTAAATTGTAAACATAAAAAATATTAAATGACCAATATTTTTTATGTTCAGTTCGGTTTTCAAAGCAATAATGTTAAGACTGGAGTATTATAATTAGCTTACATTTTATTTAGTCATTTAAAAGAATTATACATTAGGTATTATTATTTTTTAATTATTACTATTTTCTATAATTAAACAATTAATTGAAATATTGTATTTTTCATAATTTATTCGTCACGATAATATCTAATTTAAAACAAACAATACGTGTGTATTTATATAGTATTTCAATTCAACTATTTGACATTAAATAGTGTTATTAAGTAATAATATAATTATAGCTAGCCTGAATAATATTTATAAAACATATTATAAATGTCAAATTTAAAAAAATTAATCAATTATATAAGTGATAAAACACAGTACATTAAGAATTACATTTTTTAAATTAAAAATAATAGATCAACATACTCGATCCAATTATAAATACACTTTTATATAAATAATAATGAAATCAAATGTTTATTATACTGTACAAAGTCTTGTTTTGCTGTGAAAAATCACAACATAACCAAATTATAAAAATTAATGATTAAAAATAATTAAATATTATAAACAGTATTAATTTAAGAAAATCCATAGTCGCAGTTTAAAAATATAAACACTAATAACATATCCTCAAATTAAACTGTGTTAAAGTAATTTTTATATTTATAACATAATATATTAAACTGTTGAATATTATTAATGAATTTTATCTAAATAAATAAAATTGATTTAAATATGAAAATTAAACAGAAGTCTAAATAAAAGTCTGATTAGATTTGGACATCCTCGAGCAAATAGTAATTTTACTATTGCAAACACTTTTTAAAATGAGCATCGTAGGACATAACAAACATAAAAGCTATAAAATTTTTAAGAATGTCATTTTTCATATTAATCTTTAAGTGATAGTTGTTATTTTTAAAACATTACAAATGAAGCCTATCTGAAAGAACTACCAATCAATTAAAAAAGACAAATTACCATTTTAAAAATATTGAGAAAAATGAATTATGAGTAAGTGTTAAAACCAATTAAAAAACAAAAATTAAAATCGCAATAAATATAAACGTACATTCATTTACAGAAAATTTTGCTAAATATTTTATTTATATTAAAATAATTCATATCTTACAAAATTCTTTGTATCTTCTGTAATGTCTATTTAATTTTCTTCCATTAACACTAATCTTCAAACCATATACACACTATTTTTTATTTATTTGTAAATTATTAAATTAACTTATTTTTTATGTTTTCATAAATACATATATTTATAAATATAATATTTATAATTAAGAATAACATCATTCTTTACATATATATACACAAAAATCCTTTAAATATCCTTAAAAATTACAGTAGGATTAAAATTCATTTATTTTAAAATATAATATAATTTATCATTTTATTTCATGTACATCCTTATTTTGAAATTAATTTTTATAAAATATTTAGATGTATATCATATTAAAAATTTATAAACAAAGAACATTGGAAAGAAAAAAAATTTTGTTTTATTTAATGATTTAATTACTAAATTTTTTAGAGTTGTGATTATATAATATTATTTTATTTTTTCTTCATTACATATAAATATTGAAGAGAACTCCATTATATATAAATTATATATAATATAGTGTACATACTTTATGTATACAAATTATTAATTTTTTATTTATTATCAAAACATTTGAAAATTATTTTTAAAAAAATTGATAAATAAAATTTCAATCAGTTGTACAATAATTGTATTTTTTTAAAAATAAAATAAATAAAAATTAAATAATATTTTTTTTTATTTAGTTTATGTTGTAAAGTTTGCCTTTGCAAGGGGGGATTCTCTCGTGGTCGCTTTTTTAGATACAGTTCATTTTTTGTATTTCTCGTTTGTTAGTCAAAAAAAACGACAGGAAAAATGAAACATAAAATTAAACTTGAAACAAAAACGAAAGACTGCGATTAATGGTGCCGGTGATCATCACTCCTTCGAGTTTAATTCCTTTTATTGGCCCAAAATGAGTTATTATTATCCTTTCAAGTAAAAGTAGGATGCGATGATAAGACGAGATCGTTCCCTCCCTAGGTTTAGACTTTTCTGAGTGAAGCTACGAAAATCACATGTGGTGTTGGAAAAATAATTTCGGCTATACATTCATTTTTATAATTAAATACAGAATTTACAAGAGAATGTAAAGAGAATATTACATAGGATATTTTATTAATTAATTTTTCGAAGTGAATTGTTGTGTTCAAATTCATGACTCGTAATTATATTTCTTTTTAATAATTCAATAAATAGTTAAGAAATAGTTATAAATAGTTATAAAAGATGATAATCAATTCTACATAAATTTCTTTTCAATTGCTCATTGAAAAAAATCTGTTCAATTTTTATTTTTTAATTATTAATAATATAAATTATTATTGATTACATATTATCATACATATCATGGATTATACATCATCGATTACACATCATGGATGATTATAATTTAATTTAGCATTGCTTAGCAATAATTTATGTAGTGATTATGTAAGTGATCTTATTAATCCCTTATAAAGCTTGATTAATGCTTTTCGACAAAATATGACCTTAGGTGTATATTAGAGACATTAAAGCGCAAGACAATGTATGATATAGGACAGTTCGTAGTATTAGTTGCAGAAAATAATAAAAGCACTTAAAGATGACCTGGGAAGACAATTTAGCCCGGATCAGGTTGCAAGGTGATCCTGGTGCACGCAAAACATCAGATTTGTTTATAAGAGATTATTTATTTATTGAAATCGGTTTACGGAAATAAAACAGACTAGGACTATTGGATAATCGGGAAACGATCAAATTTTACGATTGAAAAACAAATCGGGAAAATCGAGATGGTACAAAAAAGAGCTTGGAAATACTAAAAATTCACTAGAATCGAGTGGCGACACGAGAAGCGTGAGAAGCAAATAGGCGAAAAGCAAGGAAGCGAAAGGATTTTCGATCCGATACTCTACCGAAGGGATTATACTTTGACGGACTATGCGAATGCGTGTAAAGAAATCAAAATGCAATCCGAAACAATTTATGTACACGTGTAGACTATGAGTAAATAGGCAGTACAGAGGAAGATTAAAATTTCAAATGTACAAATAAATGATATTTCATATCTATAATCTTATATTGCATGTATTCTATTTTAGTTTGCATATTATCAAATTTATATGTTGATTGTAATATTTTTTTGCAGTACTACAAGGAAAATTTGTATTAATAGAATGTATGTATTTTATACATAATAAATTTTTTTCATTTTATTTTATTCTTAAACTATTTTAATATTCGATATGTAGTTTTATTAAAATTCTTCCTTTTATATTTATGAAAATTTAATAAAGAAATTCAATTCTTCTCAATTTTGAACCATCAGCTGAATAATTTTTCAGTTAACATATTGTTTTTTATTTGAATTTTATTAGATAGTTAAGAAAATATTTTTCTTTATAATAACGTATAATAATAATGATTCTAAATATTTTAATAATTAAATCGACCAATAATTATTTTTCACAGCAATTTTATACGACTTACACTGGTTTTTTAACTTTACTAAAATTAAAATGTAGTGAATTACAAATCTACCTTAAACATTTTTAATTCTGTCAGAATGGGATCGTAGTGGATTAAAATATCTGATACTATATACATACATATATATATAATTATATAGTAAAAAATTTTTTAATTTTATTTATTGTATTATGCTGATAATGCTAAATAAGTCTAATACACGTATTATTTCACTTAAAAATTGTTTATAATTTAAATATTATAAAATCCGTTCATTAAATTATATTAGTGAAATATTAAATTAATAAGAAAAGAAACTGAAATAAAATTCCTTTTTTAAGCAAGTTCGTTGGCAATAGATAATCCACTTGGCTGCATTATTTCTAGTTTTTTTACAATACGGAAAAAATTTTGTTTCTTAAGCACATCAAGCGTATCTTTGACTAGTTGGCTTACCAAATACTTTTTAAATTCATATGAACATATTTTAATATGCAGAATTTTATCAGGAATTGCCACGGGGCTTTTTCTAGTCCAGGTCACTATATATTGGTGAAATAACGTCACTAAAATTACGTAGTATAACGTAACTCGGAGTGATATAAGTGATTTAGGTATACTTATTGTGTACATATTTAGATACTTCTTTCCCGTTAATAATATATCGTATTTTATATATATAATTAATGTTGGAATAAAAAATTTCAATTCTATTATACTTCTATTAAACTATTCTTTATTATCAAATTTATATAAATTTTTAGAAATAAAGATAATCTAATGTAATGGATAACAAACATTTCTTTGGATTTTTCAAAGATTTATAGAATAAGAAACTTTTTCGAATCATGCACAAAATAATTATATTTTAAAGCTCATGATTTCGTTAGGGAATGACATAAAATGCCTTATTTCTTACTTTCTATGTCCTCGGTTTTCTTTCTCTTTTTATCTCTGTCAATATTATGCCATTATTTTTATACGTAAAATTTTAATTAAGTCTAAAGTACAAGCTATCTACATTTGAAAAATATCTCCCTTATTGAGAAAATTCTGCTAAAGTAAATAACTAAAAAATAAAACAGTTTTATAATATTACACGCAACAATCTACGAAAAAAAGAAAAAGACGAATATTGATATAATTTATTTTAATTATGTTAAAGACAAAAAGGGGTAAGGATTGACCTCAAAAAAATTTATTACAGATACGAAAATACCATGAGACGTAATAGACTGAAATTATACATAGCAATGATAACTTGGACATAAAAATAAATACTTTTGATAATAAGTGATAGAAAAACGATAACTTTCGAAAAATATTATTATCAGTATGAACTAAGAATAAAAAATTAATTTGAACAATCTTTTTTTACTTCAAGGCATTAGATTTTTATTCTTTTAAGTAAATAGAAGTAAATTAATTTTAATATAGATTATTGAACTTTTTTATCCCTTACATTGTATCAGATTTTGTTTTATCTACTTAAAAATTAATTTATATTAAGGTTATAAATTTCAATGCACATCAAAAAATTATATTTAATAAACTAATAAATTATCACTTTTGGTAATTATATTTCAAATAAATTTTTAGTGTTTCCTTAACACTAATGATAACTTAACTCTAAAACTAATTCTTAAGATAAAATTTAAATAATGCTTATATTGAAATTAAATAACTTATTGTTTAGCATACATGCACGCAGTAATTTATAAAATTCGGAATATATATTACATTAACATATAAATAAAAATCTCTGCATATTTTGCTTAAAGATATAAAAAACAATTAGACAGTAAAAGAAAAATGATAAATATTTATAACGAAATATAATAAAAACTATATAAGTACTATAAAAATATATGAAGGTATATTACCAGATTCGTAATACTACAGTGGTAATATAATACCCATTTTACTAATTTCAAAAAGTATGTTATTTAAATTTTTGTATTATTCTATATATAAAATTTTCAAATTATACTACATAATACTACAAATAAACGGAGCATAGACTTTTGGTATTACTGCTTTGGTGTTTGTGTGGCATCTTTAGTAAATCTATGTTTACTCATAAACTACTTTAAGTTTTTATTTAATTATATTAACCATCATTAACATTCTTATATATATTATATCAATATTTAATAAATTTTTTCCTTGTTTGTATTTTTACTTATATTAATTTTATATTATAAATCAGTTTAAAATAACTTTAATACATTTCAAAAATTTATATTGGACTTCAGCATTTATATAAAGCATAAAATTAAAATCATTATACCAGTATAATAAAAAGTTTTCTGTAAAATATTTTTCTCTTAAAGTACCTTTCATCATGTCATATACATAGTTATTATAATTATTCGTTTGATATAAAATTACAAAATTTTGAAATCTATCTTTTTACAAAAAAACTTGATATTATAAATAAATTAAATATTTTATATTTTCGGAAAATTAGAAATTTGTAGTATTACTTTGTGTAACAATTGTTATCATAGTCATTGTAATAATTTTAATTCTCGTACCAGTCTCTAATATGGATTGTGGACATATTGATAAAGCTATTGAAATCTTAAAGAAATTCAATGGTCTATAGAATGAACAGCAACTATCTCTAGAAGTGAAAGTTCAAATACAGTCTAGAATTACTAAAAAAAATACAAAAAGAATGTCTTCTGAAAAAACTTTATTCTTGTAAATCTTTTAAACCATTTATTATCATGCTCGGATTTTTTTATTTAAATAATTCTCTGGTGTCATAACTATGATATATTATGTAGTAGATGTAACTAGTGATGTTAGATTAAACATTGATAGTTACTTGAAGGCTGTATTGATATGAATTATTCATTTATATGGTTGTTTTGTCACAGCAATTATATCCGAAAAATTTGGCAGAAGATCACTATCAATTACATCTGGCATCGGGATGGCTACATTGAAATCATAATTATCTCTCTGTATTTTTAGATCATCAATATTATATCATCATAATATTATATATGATTATATATAACGTATATATTTATGAGTACACTGAGATTTAAAAAAATGCCTTTTGCTGTGGTAGGCGAAACTTATCCAACTTCTACGAAAGATTTTCTATCTAGCATGATGCCCTGTTTTGATTATAAATTTAGTTTTGTTACCATTAAAATTTATCCCAGTATGATTATAACTATACACAAAGATGGTGTTTTATTTTCTATGCAATTATGTCTTTTTTAGGTACATTGTTTGTTACTTTCTTGGTACCTGAAAAAAAAGATAAATTTTTAAAAGACTTAGAATAATTGTTTGATAATAAAACAGAACTGAATAAAAATATATCAGATTATAATATTAAGTATGATATTAATACTAATATTAAATGTACTTGTGCAATTATATCTATGTGATTTAAAAGTCTTTATAAGCTTTGACACAATTTAATCAGGATTTAATTATTTTTGTGATAAAATACTCCTACGTTTTTCTTTTTTGGTGTTTAAATTCTTCAATTTTATACTTTTAATTTAAATAATTTTAGAATTTGTTTGAGTACATATTTATGTTATAGCTTTTTACAAAATTCCTGATAAAAAAGTTACTATTCAAGGCTGAAAAACACTATAAACAAAAACTGTATACATGTGTGCGCGCGTGGTAAAAAACATTTATCTATTTTATTATTTATTTATTTCATAATATATTAACATCACAAGATATAAATCTTTACTGAACTTCTACTGATATGTTTTTATAAAAAAAATGTATTGATATTGATTATAAACGTTTTATGATTTTATTTTTCATTATTTTTTTCTAACGTAAGTACTTTTCATATTATTAATATTTGTCTAAAATAAAATAATTTTTAATATCCGAGGACACTTATATGCATTGTACATTGTATTAATTTTTACATCAGCAATATCATTTATTCAATTCATTTTAAAGCAAGATAAAATTTCTGGAAGACAGTTTTTTATTACATTAATAAATGTTGATTTTTAAACTTCTATCATATCTATTTGCAAAAATTTTTTACAAAAATCAGTCAGCAACTTAAAGATGCAAAAGTATGCTTAGTGTAAATGAAACGTACCATGCACATTCGTAACATTGAAATTTACGTATCCAGATTAGTAGTTCAATCATATCTACTTAGTAGTTTAATGCCAAATTGCAAATTTTAAGTATTGCCTAATCATAATCGACCGTATTCATATGTAGCTAAAAACTCAACAGCACAGTACAGAGAACCATAGAATCTTTTTACAATTACTGAATTTTATGGTATATCTTCATGAATGAAGAGATCAGTTGAAATTCTCCCACTGTAACACCTTATCTCAATTTCGTTATTTCATTATAAAATATTCTTAACATTAGTAATATCAAGAAACAGACGAAAATCATTAAAAAAAAATAGATAAAAGACTACAACATAATTTAATGTTGTATAATAATCACAATAATTTAAATCTTTTTGTATTTTTAGTTTTTATTAATGTATTTTGTATTATTTGAGTTGATGAAATCTACTATTGTATTAATATTTTAAAATGTAAGTATCTTATAATTTAAATACAACTTAAAACTTTTCAATTTGTGATTAAGAAAAATTTAATCTAATGTAAATTTGTGATTAGTTGGTTTAATAAAAAATTTTAAGATAAAAATTATTGTTTATATATGCATATATATGTATATATATATATATAATTATAGGTTGTTGCCATAGCAATATGAAATTGTTTCTCTTATTTAATAAGAATAAAATTGTGAAGAAACTAGCAAGTTCTTTTTAAAATTTATTCTCTTGAATACGAAAACTGAAATGCTAGAAGATAATGAGTATAATGATCTTATTAAAGATCATTGTATTCCAAAAATTATATGTAATACAAAATTAAAAATAGATACCGAAGTATCAGAAGCTGTAAAGAAATTGTTTGTAAAATTTGAAGAAACTTCAACAGAATTTGAAACTGGTAATAACAATACTATCTCTGATATTGATAAGCATTATAATGAAATAACTTTTGATGAAAATGATTTTCAAAAAGAATTAGTAATAGAAAATGGTATTGTGCCATTGACTAGGTCTGAAATTACAAAACTTATAAAGAAAAAAGAAAATTGTCAAGATGAAAAAAATATAGAAATTAATGAATTAGTTAATAATAAAAAATGTATTAAATTTGAAATGTTAATGAATAAATTGAATGGTGAAAATTTAAAAGAAAATCACAAATTAGAAAATATTAGCAAACAAAAAAATAACAAAGGCAAAATTTATGAGTTTAATCCAAAAGTACATGGAATCAGGTATCAATAATAAACATAAAATAATAGATTACAATTATAAATAAAATTAATAAATATGTTGTATTTTTATTTTTAGAATGACAGAAAGTTTAATAAAAAAACACTGTAGAGATAATAAGCTTTATGAAACTCCTTATCTTAATGAAGTTTTATATTTACATTATAAAGGTATTTTCCATGCATATATTATTATAGTATAATTAAAGAATTTAATATTTACAACTTTATTTAATATTTAGGTTTTTCCTTTATCGAGAACTTGAATGAATATACTGGACTAAAATGTTTGTGGTTGGAAAATAATGGAATTCGAGAAATTGCTAATCTTGAAAATCAAACACAACTCAGATGTCTATTTTTGCACCATAATTTAATAAAAAAAATTGAAAATCTTGAATATTTAGAAAAACTTGATAATCTTAATCTTGCATATAATTTAATTAATAAAATTGAAAATCTTGGTAAGAATAATTTAATTAAATAATAAGAATAATTTATAAAATATTTTACACAATATTTTACTTTTGTATTATTGTATTATGTATATAATTAACTTCCTATTCATACAGATACTCTTAAGCATCTAACTAGCTTAAATTTATCTCATAATTATTTACAAACTGCAAAAGATATAGAACATATCCGCCTCTTAGATAAAATTTCGATCTTGGATATATCTTACAATAAAATTGATACAATAGAAGTAATAAATGTAAGTTGAATGATTGTTTAAAATTAAAAATTAAAAATTATTTTAAAAAACTTTTATTAGATTTTAGGTGATATGAAATCTCTTCGAGTTTTAACATTAATAGGAAATCCAGTAATAAAATTTATAAAAATGTATCGAAAAAATTTAATACTTAAATGTAAACAGTTACAGCACTTGGATGATAAACCAGTGTTTCCACGAGATCGAGCATGTGCTGAAGCATGGTAAAGGATATGGAAATTTATATCATGAAAGTAAAATATTTGTTGAAAATATTGACGTATATAATATATATATTAAATTTAAGGAGTTCTGGTGGTCCTGAAAAGGAACAATATGAAAGGCAAATTTGGTTGGATAATGATAAAAAAAAAATTAATGACAGTGTTACTTGTAATAAATTTTTTTATTTAATATATTAATAGTACATCCTTTTACTAATATTAATCATTATTAAATATTTAATTTTAGCATTAATTAATAGATGGAAATATTTAAAGTTAAATAAAAGTGTATATACATCAAGAAGTAATAGGAAATTTTTAAACAAGAATGAAGATAATGAAGTAAAACCTTGAAAATTATAAATTAGAATGTTATTTCATATACATATCTCTAAAATTTAGAACTTGTTTTTTATTTATTTTTATTAAAAATATTTTGATATTTAATAATGATTAACAATTGAAATTATTCAAATTATAATGTATTTATCAAAATTTTTCTTAATATTTTAATTATAATTATAATAATTTTTAGAATGAAGATACTCATTTAGAAAATATTAAAATAAATAAAAATGATGGCAACAATGAAAACAAATATGATAATTATAAAGAATGTATAACTGAAAGAGGCAAGGATTTGATGATGGAAAAAAGTTACAATGAACAAGTGATTTATAAAAATTCACAATTTCAATTAAAGGTTCAAGTTTATTATATAATAAATTAAAACTGATGAAAATTATTTTATTTAATTTTATATAAATATTTTTTATAAAATCATTTATTTGTATTATTTGGGTGATAATTAATACAAATATTGTTAAAATCAGTAAGTTTTAAAACCTAAATACTTATTTAAAAAATGATAAATAATACTACGTATGTATTAATACAATAAAAAATAAATTATTTCTGTTCTTTATTTATTTTCCTATTCACATTGTACAGATATTTAAAATATATAAGTAAAAACTATATTTTCATATATTGTATGAAAATGATGAAATATATTTATTGTACCATATTTTTTACAATATATAAATTGCATATTAAATTTTTTTCAGGTGCAAAATAATCTTTTAAAACTCTATCAAAATAAATTTGAAGAAATTATTTATAAAAGACATAAAATTAATAGTTATACCAATATAGTATATAATAAAAAACAAATTAAAACAATATCAGAATTTGATAAAAGACAAATTTCTATTAATAAAGTTATTGTACGGAATAGTAAGAAAATGAATACAGAAAATAAATTAGAAATAAACTTGAAAGAAGATGAATGTTTTCATAAAAAAAATATAATATATGTGAAGATAAATAATAGAACTACAAATGATTTTTTTTATTATAAATCACAAGAAATTGCAATTAAATCTTCTCTTACGAACTATTATAATTCAAAAAAACAACATTTAGTAAAAACTAATTTTATATTGAAAAATTTTACATTGTTCTTTAAAATTAGTAATATAAATATTTGGAATTGTAATGAAGATTTTATAATAATATCAGAGAAAGATAAATTTGAGCAACGAAATATTACACATTATAATCCAAAAGAAATAATTTCACTCAATAATATAAATCTTGAAAAAAATGTTATTATGATTTTGGAACATAACAATAAACAAGTTTTTTTAATTATATTAAATTATATGAATTTATTAGGAAACTATGAAAAATTACTTAACATTGAAATCAATAAATATACAGATATTAATGAGACATCATTTTCTGCAGTTAGTAAAATAAGATATTGTCAAGACAATAAATATGTAAATATTTATAATGAAGAAAAAGATACGATTAGAAATAAATTATTCAAAATTACTTTATAAAAAATAAACAATTTATAATAATAATAATGGAAAAATTACACATAATTTACATATGACTCGAGTTTATCAAAATATGTTAAACATTGGGTTAATAATAAAATAAAATAGTTTATATATTACAAATAATTTATTAACATTTAATATAACATTTAAATTTGTCACTAAAATTGAAAAATTTATAAACACACATTGCAATAATCTTAATCAAAATAATAAATTTTGTCTTAATAAAATTAGAAATATATCAGAAAATATAGTAAAGGAATATAATTCATGAAGCTTTTCAGTTTAAAGATTTTTAAGTTTATCACAAATAGAATTTATAATTTCATTTATAATGAGAAAGTGATACAACTATTTGAGAATTATAGATTGAAATTAACTCTATATTAAATGATATAATTATTAAATTTAAATGTACTATGAATAATAATTGTGTTGAAAATATTTTGAACTTTTTTGATAATTAAATTAAAAATGTTTTTGTACTGTTTTAAATTATTTCATTCAATGATAAACAGATAAAATAAATTCTACATAGCAAATACAAATTATATATTAAAACTGAAGAATTAACATAAATAATTTGAACTATGTATCAAATTTATTATAAATAAAATTAATCAATTTCATATTAATTACAGTTTACAAATTATTGAAAATAAAATAATTATTAAAACCATTTAATTAAATTTATATAAAAAATATCAAATTTGGAGAATTTTACAAATTTTATGAAAATACTTGGAAGATATAAAACAATCACTTAGACAAATATAGTAATATTAATATAAAGATTATTGTATCTGGGAGGACAAATCATTAGTAAATATTAGAAAAAATTAAATTATTAGAATTAATTACATCAATAAACTGATAATGTAATAATCTTATGACAATTATAAAATAATTTAAAAATTACACTAATAATAAATGGTATAACTGTATAATTTTAAATAAATGAATTTCGAAATATAGAAAATGAGAAAGTTTTTTATGAATTAAAATATAACCCATCTTTGAATAAGACATTTTTAAAAACTTTTATTATGAAAATTATTCTAATTAAAATAACTAATTTTCAATATTTTTTTCAAATAAATATAAAGTATGTTAATAATTATATATTTCTTTATAAGTAATATTAACTTCACTAATATTTGGCACAGACATAAAAAATCAGATTACTTAATAATTGATCTCTCTAACTTGCATCTTTACAGTTAGTATTTATTAGATCATTCGTGCTAAGTGAACAAGTCCAAAAAAAAATTTTTAAAAATGTTTAGGCACATAGTCACAATTAAGAAATTAATACTTGTTTATCATTTTATTTATATCAACTTAAAAAGCTTATCAAAAATTGGTTTGCTTAATTTTGATACATATAAATACTAAAATTGATATCTAATTTTATGGTAATTTCTTAGGTATTATAGAATAGGCTTAAAAAAGATTCTCAGAAATATATTTTTTAATTATAATAAAAGGATATATTTGCTAATGAGGTTAATATAAAAAATTTAATTCTTTCTTGATTTATTACTCAATTTTTTCAGTTATTGGTACTCTTATACACAAGTTATAAACTAATCATAATTACTAATTTAAAATGTTTCACGTAATTATATAAACATTATAAAAAATTTATTAGCTATTTCACATTGTTCTCAGTCATTTTAATATATTATTATATAATCATTTAAATTGTAGAAATTCATATTTAAAGAAAATTATTTCAAAATCGGAACTGATTTTAGTGAAAATAAAAAACCCATATCAATGTTTATTAGATCTATTTTCTAAATTTGATAGTCATTTCTTTTAATTAAAATAGTTTGTCATGTAATTTTTCCTTAATCTAATGAAAAAGAATGTTATCCATAAAAATTGCTTAAAAACACATATGTAGAAAGTATTTTTTTAATTATTTCCAAACACTAACCTTTACTGTATATAATAGAATAAAATACTGTTAAAAAAAGATATCAAAATCTGTTTTTAAAATATAATAGATATTCCGATTAAATTAATATTTTAAAAGTCCTGAGGTTTTATTTTTTTATTAAAACCAAAAAAATACCATTATTAATTGTAACCTCTTTAGTTTTTTTAATATACACATACATAAAAAATTATAATCTGAAATTATTAAAAAAAAACTAACTAAAATTTAAACTTTACAATTAATAATTGTGTTTGATCATAGCTTATAACAAACTAATAATTTCATAAAATCATCTATTAAGAAATTAATTTTATTTTTTATAAATCATTTACTAAAAAATAAAAATTTTTACTCTTAAGAAAATATGCTTATCGAGACAAAATATCTTCTATAAGCTAGGTACCATAAAACTTACTTTATATAATTTATTTAAGGTAAACATAAATCCTAAATATCCATCTGTTTAAGGGCTGTAAAAACGTCATCTAAATTTGTTAAATTTAAGATTTCAATATACTTACTAATTAATGACTCAGGATTATAATTATTCAGAAACTTTTATTTATTAAAAATTTTTTAATATGATACAGAAAGTAATTGTATTTTTAGTTTTATATTCTTTATTAATTAAAAATTTAATTGTATTAAAAACATTTCATTGAAAAACTTGTGTAAAGAAATAAATGTTAAGTCTGTACTTGGTAAGACTATAGTAGAAATATAATTATTTATTACATTTATTCTTGTGTTTACTCCAAGCATTCGTTACTAAAGGAATTATTTTAATTGTAGTTATTTTATTGTTCTTCTTATAAAATTAAATATATACTATAGTATAATTGTAATATTTATATTCTTTCATAAATAATAAGACTTATTGTGGTTTTGATAAGTAATTAGTATAGATAGTTGTTATGTGTACATATATTTATATATATGTTTTCAATTATTTTTTCAGTTAAACATAATTTATTAAACGAATAAAATAATTAAAAATTCAAACTATATATTCACATGTTTCAGTAAAATACTAAAAAAAAGTTTTGTTCAATATGGATAAAATAAAAGTAATATCGTTTTACGTTTGCATATTATTGAATATATGGGTTAGGTACCAGAACTATATTAAATTGATAAAAGTGAAAAAAGTTGCACAAATATGTAGCTATTTTTCAATGTATACATTTATTTTATTATTTAATAAAAGCATATGTATATCGCGCGTGAATATGATCATATGCAGAGAATAAGTGTATATTCACACTTGTATGACATGTATAAATTTGCTTAATAATACTTATAAAAGAATGTGCATATGAATCATTACGGTTTTATTTAAAGTCAATAACATTCCATGTACTGTTTAGTATATTTTTCTTTCAAAATGAGTACAAAACACTAATTGCGTTTTTTTGCGTATTCTAAATATTCTAAAATGTTTTTTTATTTTTTTAAACTAATTTCTATTTTACTTTATTGTATATATATATAATACCTTACAAACAAGTGCTTTACAATTAAAAAACTTCAATTTTAAATATATATCATCATATACATAAATTGTCTCTAAAAGAGTTATCTTGTTTTAGAAATTCTTTTTGTTTCACCATTTATTAATTTTAACTTATTCCTTAGTGTGCTTGCTTATAAATATTTTCATAATTATAAAATACAAAAATTATGAATAATTTATTATTTATATTAATGGTATTATTACTATCAATATACATATTAAATTAATACAGTGCTTAAGCATTTATCAACATAAAATGGAAAAAAATCAAATTTGATTTGTATTTTTCATATAATTGGGAACTACATTAAAATACACAATTAAAAATATCAGTAGTGCAAAAAAAATATACGTATTGTATGGTTAATTAAATTTACCAATTTTTTTTTCTATTTTCATAAATACTCAGAAATTTTAATAGTGAATTGGTCCAAGAAAATATTGACAAAGAAGAGTTCAATGATAATGGCAATGACACAATGAAGACATTGATAATATGTTGAATGTGCCTGACATTCTGTTGTTTGAAGTAACATTTTTATTAGTTATCGTTTTATTAAAAAACATAAACTTGACTTATACTGTTAATTATCATTTATGAATTTTCACATTTACAATTTAAATAGTTATATAAATACAGTTTTTTAATGAATCAAAATAAAGAGTTATGCAGATTTTAAAATCTGTGAAATTGCAGATTCATATCTTATAATTTTTAAAATATCAAATGAAAAAAGTACAAGATTGCATATTATGCACATGTAAAAAGCATACATAGTTTCTAACAACATCAAACTGAGTCAATAGATATACAAGATGTATATTAGCTATAAGTTAAACAATTATATTGATAATTTTCTTTTTGTTTCTTTTTTTATCTGTGCAGAAGTACCCTTACTTTTTTACTTTTAAGATATTCTTATACCTCGGTGTTGTTCAAAAAAGAGAAACAAGATAAATCACAAATTTTTCTTTAGTTTTTCTTTTTATACTTTATCATTTGTTAAATTAATAAATAAATGCTGTTTGCTACTATCAATGTTTTAGATTTATTTTTTACTTTTTTGGCTTGATACTACTCCTCTTTCTCTTAACTCTTTTCAAGATATAATTATTACAAATTTGATAAGCACATAAATGATAGAATAAAATAGTTAGCCAAATAAGATTGTTACCAATTGTTTTATTATATCACTTGTAGTTTAGAAGAAAAATGAATAAAAAGCTATTAAGACTCTTCAATAATTGGTGCACATATAATTTCAGTGAAATATGTATATGAACATATTTAATCTTTCACTAGTGTTACATAGGTAATATTTATATTATATTTTTTCAATTCACTTTCATGATCTTTAAATCTTTTTTTAATTGTTTCTTAAATGCTTACTTTATCCCTTCCTAAGTGCCTTTTCATTTAATTCTACTTATTTTTGTTTTTACTCATATTCATAAGAGCATAAGTGTGCAAAAATCAGCACTAATATTCTTTAATATTCATTCATTCAATAACAAACATTCTTAATTCCATGCACACACAATTTTGTAAATATGTTTCTTCCACTGATTTACTCACCTCTTATGAGAATCTGAAAAGCACTGTACAAAATAAATAACAATATACAGTAAGAATATAATTCAAAATAACACATGCAAAAGATAACGTAATAAAGTTATGGAATTAATGAACAAGATTAGTTCTTAAGATTTTTTTTGTCTAAAATTTTACCATGTCAAAAATAGAACATAATAAATTTTCTTCATTTCAATTGATTTAGGTCTTTAGACTTTGTATACCAGTGTGATTATAACTCAATAAAAATATTTTACTATTCATTGAATTATTTTGTTATCCAAAGAAACATCAAAGGATATAGAAAACGACTCATAAATTTGTGCTACTTTTTTACACATATCACCACCAGACTCCTTGATTATATATGAATATATGTGCGCAAGTTAACATTGCATTCACACGTAGTTTGGTGCAACATCACATTTTTCTTTTTACGTTTACATACTTATTTGTATGTCGAAACGTTTTGTAGATTGTATATATATCGCATAGGACGAAAAAGTTTAAATATGATGTAATTGATTTATTTTCTTTTTGTGCGCTGTATATTTCTAGCCACTTTGAGTCTCTTTTTGTTTCTTTTATTTTTTTTCAACTTTATTGTGAACATAATTATTTTTTATTCTAACATATGCAAGTTTATTTGCTTCTAATCATTTATGGCAATGTATATATATATATATCTATGTAGATATTTGTATAAGTTTGAGAAATGCAATAGCATATACTCATTAAGCATTTACACTTTCTTCTTTTTCTAATATTTATACTTCTTTTTATCATTGTACATTGAATATTAATTTTTCTATTTTTTTGAATTATTTGAACTAATATTTAAAACGGTCGACCAAACTAACTGTATTATTTTACTCAAGAGTATTGCATTCACTTTTCTTTCTTAATATTTTTTTTAATAACGCTTGAAGTTAGTAGAAAAACTTATACCAAATAATCAAAATTATTTCTTTCCACTTTTTTTATTTCTATTCAATTAAGGATTATATTATTTAATTGATGTGAAGTTCAGCTAAATATACTTGTTTTTTATGTTTAACAAACAAGTTAATATAAGTATTTAGAAAATTTTCAAATTTTAATGATTTTTCTATATACTCAAAAAACCGAATCGAGGATGTTATTTATATATATTTTTGTTACAAATTATTTTATTGATACAATATTTTAATACTAGAAAAAGTAAAATAAAAATAACATTGATAATTATATCTTCCTGTTATTTCGATTTTTTTATCAATGTAAATTAATAATTTTTCATTTTAATTACATAACTTTTTCTATTATTTATTTTTTTATATAAAATTATATTAAAATTTTATACTGCATATTTTTTTAACTTTTCTGAAAATAATTATTATCTTCAACATAATTAATATAGTTAGTTCAAATAAGATTGTTTCTGTTAGTGTTACAACATCCTCGATCAATCTCTTGTGACGTTTCTTGGCAGTCAGTTTATGTATATGTGCACATGTACGCGCACCCGAGATTTTTTCACAGTCTTTAAAAAAAATTTAATCATCGGGCTTGTCATTTTTCTTACTGTTCAAAAATTTTTTTTAAATATAAAACTGACAAATCTTTCAGTCAATATTGTTTTTTATATTCTCAGAAATATTTTTTGCACCGATGTCCATTTTATTTTACCATTTTTTCTCTTCTTCATTTAATATAGCAATATTATCTCTATTTTGATATACTTTTGTAATTAATTTGAAATGATTCTTCAAAGAACATGTTAATCTTTATTAAATTAGTTCCAGATACGAAGAAATGAGTCCCAAGATCCTGTCGCTACCGCCATTCCATCTTCTGTTACCCCCAAACAAGACACACGATTATCATGTCCAGCTAAAATTCCTGAAAATATGATATTAGAATTTTTATTCAATGTACAATTTTCATTTTTTTAAATATACGAATTAATTTCTTTTAATTCAATATGTATTTTTAACATTCAAATTCTAATTTATTAATCCGATGGACGTTTATTTAGTTTATAGTAATGTAAATTGAGAAAATGTAAGACCTAAATTGAATGTCTTTACAATAATGAATAAATTAAAAACGAATTTGAAATAACCTAAATTTTTTAAAAAAGAAATAACTTAAGATGATGATATTTTGTCAAATATTAAAATTAATCTTTCCAACATTTTTAATAACTTTTAAACTTCTATATTTAAGCAAACTTGAATAAAAACTTATAAGATTAGTATCATTGTAAGTTAATAAAAGTGATAACAGTTGACTTAAAGAAAATGAAACAACTTAAATGAATCCTGAGTTCTTTTTATTAAAAATAAAATAATTTACAATTTAAATTTGTTGTTTTTGAGCACAATCTTTTTAATATATAAGAAAAAGAAAGATTTGCAATTGATTTTAATAATTTAAAATCAAATAAAATTTTGTAATAGACAAACAAAACCAGTGTAGTATATCTTCAATATTAAACACAATTTATTTTTTTTATGTATTATTTAAAAATTATTGTAACAAATTATATGTGCTTCTAATATAAGAAACATAATGATAGATCAAAGGAAGCGAACAAGACTAAGCTCTCATAAAAAAATCAATGATAAACCTGTATAATTTAAAAAGCTTTCTTGTTTCTTATTTGTAATTGAACTAAAATACAAATAGAATGATATTTACTTTATATGTATTTAAACATAAGTAAATCAATTTAGAAAATTATACTTAATTTCAGGTCTTGTACCTTTAATCAATATTTAATAATAAATTTACAAAAATTAAGTATCAAAGATGCATTACATATAAAAAATCACGTAGATACATTTTAAAAATAAAACATATATAGATTCAATAGATAAAATTACAACTTTTTTATCGAAAAAAAAGTATCTAAAATTATCTGTTATTCTTTAAAGTTCATAACTTTGCATAAAGATTAATATAAAACTTACCAGCTCGTTCAGTCTTCATGGAGTCCCAAACATTGCAATTAAAATCATCATAACCAGCAAGTAATAATCGACCGCTTTTACTAAATGCTACGCTTGTGATTCCGCAAATAATATTATCGTGACTGTACATTGCTAATTCTTGATCTGCTCTTATATCAAATAGTCTACAAGTAGCATCATCTGAACCAGTCGCAAAAGCAAATCCATTCGGGAAAAACTGAAAGTTCAAATAAAATATCTTCAAAATAATTCTTTATATCCAATTGCTGAAATCAATAATTTTTTGGCAATTAATTAATTACAGAAGATACATTTATACTTTATTACATGAAAAACAGATGGATAAAAATGTATTCTATAAACATATTTTTATTTAAGACCTGATTTTGAATTTATAATTTAATGTTCTAAATTTAATGTTCGACTTATTTATTCTTGATAACTAATAACTGACAAGAACTGTTAATATATTTAAAATTAAATTACAAATGATAATTATAATAAAATAATTACGTATCATTCATAATGGACTAAAATATTTTAAAGAATTTTTTTATATCTGTTGATATCAAAGCTATGTATTTATTAAATTATTATCTAATATTAAATATAGAAATGTTTCAAGATAATTAGTGAAAAATTGAACTCAATATCATTCTTACAATATTTTACAAAATAATGTATAAATAATACATAAGTGATAAAATTAAAAATATTAACTCGATTTTCAGTAAATTGTTATATAATAAAAATATTGAAATATTTTACTAAATTAATTGGTGGGTTCAGAAGATACAAAATCAATAACAAGATTAATTGTGATATAAAAAAACTTAGAATTTAATCATAGTAATAGTTAACTAAATGTAAATAAAAACTTGCTATTTTAAATTTTAAGAATAGGTACACAAGTGGTTATATAAAAACAAATAAAATTTTTAATAAAATGGTTTTGAAAGTTGTTTGAAAAAAGGATTTGACCAAAATAATTTAAATTAGGAATTATTAGATATTTATCAGTTGATAACAATCATTTTCTGAATAATATATTAAAATATATAAATTTCGTATTTTAAATTTTAAAAATAATAAGGAAATACTTAATAATAAATAATATATGTGTGGGTATTTATGTTTACTATGAATTTAAGAGTCCAATGAAAGTTTATTTTTTTTTGACATAGTACAATTCGCAAGGCAGAAAAAATATGCCTCAAGTAGAGGAAAAGAGAAATTGAAATCAAATAGCCTTTTTATTTAATATGATAAAAACGGAGTGATCTATCTATGATAAATATGAAAAAAAGAAGAGAAATTAAACCATGATCTTCACTATTTCTTCAACAGTACTGAATATTGATAAGAAATAATCTTTTTGAAAGTAAACATAACCGAAGAAAAAAAAATAAAATTTTTTGTAAAATATTAAAAAATATATTTATTAATTAAATAAACGACATAGTCTTTTAATCACATACATACCGTAACAGCATTTATATCACTTTCATGACCTGGAAAAGTTTGTTTACAAGAACCTTCGCGAATATCCCACAGTTTTGCACTTGCATCACACGCTCCAGAAACAAAAGTACGCATATCTGGTGCTAATGATAAGGACATAACATCTCCTGTATGTCCAAGGAATGATGTACATTGTTGACCAGTCTCTATATCCCACAAAGCACTGAAACCATACATTTTTCACATAAAAACTTGTTTTTGAAAAATCTTCGTTTATGCTATTCAATTAATTTTCACAAAATAATACTTAAAATTTACATTTTTATTTCTAATAAATCTTTTTTGTTTATCTAAACCTATTATTCCAAGTATTTATTGAAACGCATTTAGTTTCATCACTTAAATGAAATACTATTAAATTAACTCTAAAAATATAGGAAGATTTGAGCGCTAAAAGTTTCAGTGTATATTGTTTACATATTTCTCTGATACTGTATGCAGCAACATTCCATCTGTGGTTTCAAAGAATATAGTTGTAACAGTACAAGTGATTAGAAATTAATGTATCAAAATATTCACTAGCACATTGTGACTAAATATGATAATTTCTTTGAATATTTCTTCAGCTCTTTAGAAGAGACGAGTAAGTTAATACTGGTTTTAACTAGGTTTGTTGTTATGAATTAGTTGGTTGACTATTAAATTAAGTAGAAAAAACGCAAGTTAGTAGATTATAGAGTATTAATTCTAGTATAGTTTTTATTTTAAATAATGGGAAGACTATATAGCTATGTTAGAAACATTTTATAGTATTAAAAATATTTAAATTATAGACTGTGTCATTCAAGCACAAAAATTTATATACACAGTCTTGGCCAAAATACTAAATTTGTTTGCTAGCAGATTTAATCATAGATGATTACAGTATACGTAAATCTAATATTGTTTTATAAAGAAAGAAAATGATAAAATCATTGGCCAAGGTGATTTTTATTTCTCTTAATTCCAAAATAAAGAAATTTCGATTAAACAATCTTAATTGTATTGATGTGACCATAAAAAACTAGAGGAATTGAGCAAATCATTATTAAATCGTGTATAAAAGAATTTTTTCATTTCGATTTATTAGGTTATCTATAAATTGTTTATAGTTTTCATATAAACACCTTATATATAACTAAGAGATCCGTGTATAAATACAAAGGCATTAACTAAATAGATAAAGTTATTTGTATTAAAATATGAAATTTAAAAATTTATTTATATAAATAAAATCAAACGTTAGTGCGTATCTTCTTATGAAAAAAATTTATCTGTTAGTTATTTCAATTTTTAATTATTATTAACGATCACTTCACTTACATAAGATCCACATATTGTACCTTATTTTTAACATATTATAATTTTTAAATATTTTAATCTTATTAATTTGTAATTGTGACATAATAACCTAATAATGTGATATGATTACTGATTTTATTTACCATTTTGAAAGTTTACAATAATTTAATTTTTTTTAAATTTAGTAGTTTAATTAACATAATTAATTCTGGTTATAATAACTAATTTTATTAAACTTTCTTTAAAAAAACTTTAATATACTATGACTGTATAATATATAATTACAAATGTAAAAAATAATTTTTAAGTGCATAATACAAATTAATTTATTATTATAATAAAATTAATGAGTTTAATATTTGTCATATTTAAATATCAATAAAAAGCAAGGTTATTAAAAATAGAAAAATATGTTTATTTCACAAGTTTTTACAAAATATTTGATAAATATCTACAAATCAAATCTGTAAAATATTTCTAGTGAACGTATTTCAAAATTTAAATTTCAAAAATTCACATTTATTGATTACAACACATACAATATAATTAAAAATTCCAAAGATGTTTAATAAATTTTAACACACCTATGTATTTATGTGAACAATATAATACATATAATTTTTCAAGTAAATAAATATACCTGAATGTATAATTTTTTAAATTTCGTTAATCAATTATAGATTATAAATATATTTTATAAAAGGTTAATAAATTTTTTTCATGTAATTTTTGATCCTTCTTAAGCGGTTATTTTTTAATGTGTAAGAAGAATCACCTATTTTATTATTCTGTTTGGAAATATTTTGATTATTTTTAAGAATAAAAGTTCAAAGTGTCAACATGTTAAAATTTATAATTTGTAATAAACATTTTTAAAAAAAAGTATATATAATATTACATCAATTAAATGATTTTATTACCAAGACATATCGCCAGAACTGGTAACAATTTGATTATCATCAAGGAAACGACAACATGATAGATAGCCAGTGTGTCCTGGAAGCTCTCTACTAACTCGAACATTACCTTCTCTAGTTTTAAGGCTATAAATTGAACAAATGTTGTCCAATCCACCACAGGCAACATAGCTACCTGATGGTGCATAAGCACACGTCATTACCCAGGATGAACGTAATGGTATAGCATGAACCTTATTTGTGGTGTAGCTATCCCATACAATTAACTTCCCATCTTGAGATGCTGATACTAGGTTTCTAGATATTTTAACATAAATGAAATTTTTATTATGCTATTTTTTCTAAATTAAAATATATTACTTTTTTATATTAAAATAAATTTTATTTGTTGGAATTTCATTATGATTATTTGAGTACGTAAATACAAAAATATAAAAATGTTTTAATATGGAATATATCTTAGTTTATCACTTTAAATCTTAATGTAATTTTATGTATATATTAATACAATATATTTTTAAAGAACATTTGTTTAGATATAATTGTTCTAAATTCACAACAAAATAAACCTATAAAAAACTTACCTTGAATCACTACCCCAATGCATGGCATATATTTTTGCTAAGTGACCACGAAGAGTACGTCTTGTGCGCATCTGTATTCGTCCAATTGGTTCCATTGTAGCCGTTGCCTGTACCAGAGTTGTGTCACATGCATTTTTTCTTGCATCCTATACATAAAAAATGATAATAAAAAAATTTACCATTCGCAATAATCGAAAATTATTTTAATTTGATACAATATCTATCGATTTATAAAAAAAAAAAAATAAAAAAAGTTTAAATATATATATAAATCAAATCCCTTTCGTATACAAAATTATATATATTACATTTTAATTTAATGATGCTAAAATAAAGTTAAGATTTCGTCTCATGTAAATTAATCTAAGATTTACAGATTCTATATATGATTAGTATATTTATTTTACAATTTTTATATAAAAAAAAAATATTTTAAATCATAATTCTTTAAGCTCGCAAGTAATGATATTAAATTATAAAATAATACATATACAAAAACAATTTTTTGAAAAATTTGTTTTATCGCTATTTTATATCATAAATTTTGCGTATGAATATGAATTAGTATTACAAAAAATTAATTTTATTTGAGATATAATAATAATTATGTTTTAATATCTTCATTAGAATATCTAATTAATATTTATTTCGTTTATAAAAATATATAAAAAATTATATTTTCAATATATTGTAATAATTTAAATTTAAATAAATATTATTATTTGATGTAATTTATTTATCAACAATGTTATTTCAAATAATAATAAAAAATGTTCATACACAAATTTACTATTTTATGAATTCATTTTATGAATTCAATAAATTATGGATACAGTTAAACCTTATTTTGATAAAAGTACCATTTTGTTAATATTTACGAAAGAATTTCTTTTTTTTTAACTGAATATATATTTCAAAATAAAAATAAGATATGAGATTTCAATTTTAATTGATGAAGCAAAACGTGAAGTTATATAAAAGAAAAAGTTGTAATAAATACCAAATAAACAAATGAACGAAGCAAAAAGCAATAGAAGAAAAGAATTAAAGAAAAAAATAATATTATAGAAATTATAGATTGTTTATCATATTTTATAAAGTAAAAAAGAAAACATGTAATAGTTATACAGTGCTGTACAGAAAGTGTGAGGATTTATAGGAAAAACGAGATATTGACATAATAAAGTAAAGGTAAAAGAGAAAATGAGAATTATTGAAATTGTGTGACGTGCCATGCTGAAAAAATGTAAATAGAAGAAATTAAAAAATAAGATAGAGATGAAAGATTGAGCAAGTTTTTTGGATCATTGTTTTTTCATAATTCAATTTTATTTGTTTGTTTTTCAATTTAATATAACTAGTTTTTTTACTAAAATTCTATAATTTGTATTCTTATAAAATATTTTATTTATGTAAGAAGAAAAAGTAAAATTTATGTATATGAAGTGAGAAAGAAAGGGAGGGAGAAAAGATGATCACGATATAAAAAATTTCATTTGTAAGCCCTTAACTTTACAGTTATGATCATAGATTAGATTTATCGAAACCTAATTGAACAAAAATGAAACGATTCAGGCACTTTAGCCGATCGAGTGCAATATGACCGCTGAAGTCATGATGACAAATATGAGTTACATACAAAAACACCGAAATTACTCCATGTTAGTAATTATCGAAGCTTAATTATCGAAACTTAATGATTACAGCCTAAGCCAATGGAGTTAGCTTTGCGTGAACAAGCGGATCGTTGTATGCGTGTATTACAAGACAGATTATCAACATATCAGTGATGGAAAAGTGCAAACGAGAGAGAAAAGAGATTAAGTGCTACGAAAGTGTGAGAACTGCCAAAGCAGTTTCTCTGCCAGTATTGCTTCGAACTTAATTTTTAATAAACTGGCCGCATAGGTTTATACTGTCTAAATCATTCAATCGGTTTTTCTTTAAATATTAACATAAAAATTATACTACACATATGATTTCAGATTATGAAATTTTTTAAATTAAATATTAAAAAATAATAATAAATTAAATAATTTCAATAATTTTTACTATACTAAAGTAAAGTATTATATAAAACGAAAACATTGAATTTATTTTTAAATATTTAATAAACTTATAAAGTTAATTAAACTATAATTCTTCGTATGTAAAGAGAAATTAGTTTTGACTTTTATAAGTAAATTAATAATAATTAGATTTAAACAAAATTAAAAATTTAATTTTTTGATTCTTTACTAATCTGTGTTTAAAATAAAAATTTATATGAAAACTTATTAAATACTTTAAAATTTTTTAATATTTATTTGTTAATATAATTAAATTCGTATTCAAAAGAAAAAGAAGAAAAAACGTGCTTCGTGATTTATTCATATTTATTTTTTTCTCTGTATTTCAGATAACAAAATATTGTTTCTATATGTCAATATATATGATTAACCAAATTAAAAAAAATGTCCTTTAAAGTCAGTAAATTTAACTAACACAACTTATATATTAATTTAGTTATCAGTAATCTATTTTAAAATAATTTTTTTTATTAATAATAAAAACAAACTATTTCGTATAATTTATAAGTAGCAGATTTATATTGTTTTAATAGCAAATTTTGAGAAATACTAATAATTAAAATCTCTTCGTATTCTTCTTCAATAGTCTCTGAAAATACTTTTCATGGTGGACCATTATTTCAGTATATACATATGTAGTTTTTTAAAATACTTTTATTTTCTTTTTTTAAATAGTTATTTTGTACAAGTCTCTTTGTTATTGATTACCTATGATTATTTCGAATCTGTTTTTAAGCAGTTGTTATAATTTAAAAGCTAACTTTGATCATATAAATCAATGATAAGTAAATATGTTCATTTTATATTTTTATTAATAAATTTAAAAGTTACTTCTATAGTTTGGAACTTATATTTATTTTAGGAAATTTATAGATTGGATAAATATTTTGAAAAATAGATACAAATTTAAAATAGAGATGATGGATAATTTGAATCCTTAAGATAATATTATAAAATTCATTTAAAAGGTACTGAGTTATTGCTGTGCATCTTGTGCATGTGTTTGAATTTTATAAAGAAAGTAGTCGTGTTTTTATGATAAAATAAAAAGAATAACAATTAAAAATATCTAAACTAATTTAATATGTAACTGTATTTACTATAATTATTTAGTTAATAAATTTTTTTTTAATTTTTATCTTATTAACGCCAAAAATCCACGATTATTTAGAAAAAGTATTATTATAAAATAATATTAAAAATTCTCAATGAAAGCTTTTTAGTATCTTTAGAACAATATTTTAATAATGATGGATAAAAATCAGAGGCTTGGTTAAACTGATCATTGAAATGAATTCTTATATTTGATGGTATTTTCAACGCTTTCATAGTATTTTCTGTTGTAATAATAAATATTGAAATGTTTAAGATCAAAATGTATGTAAGATAGACAGAAATGGATATTAAATCCGATTACAGCAATATAACTTGACAAGTAATAAGATGCTTTCCAATATCTTTGTATCACTTACTATTAGAATATTTTTTCATAGCAGCAATAGAATCAGCTTTTCATATTCTTGAAAATTTATAATAAATAGTTCATTTTCTTCAAAATGTATTTGTTAATATTGCTTTCCATACCATTTATTTATTCTTCATTTCTTCTAATTGATATTCATTAATTTTTTTACATGTTCAATATATTTTCTTTTTTAATAGATAATTATTACCATAAAGATTTGTTTTCCATGTATTCAAAATTTTTTTCTAATCAATATCTTCAATATATTACAGTTATGTAAAACTTTTTTAAAAATTTTGAAAATACTTTAACAATAAAATCTATATTTATCTTATTTTTTCATTATTTATAATTTGAAAAGCATTTATTTTTTATACTTTTGGTCCAGTCATTAAAGGATGTTTTTAATAGCTCCAATAAACTCATTTTTTGATTGTATGAATTTTGTATTACATACTAATAAATAGATTACATTGTTATTTAATAAGTTATAAATGTAGTCACCCTATATAAAAAAGGCAAAATTTTCAAAAATTATCTACACAAACTGTTGAATTACTTTTGCTTCATACTTTTCTTCTTCCATTTAACAATGTTATAACTTTTTATTTTAAATAATAATATTAACATCGACTTAACATAATACATAACACTGAGAATACTTTGATTTTCATATTTTTTGATACAAGCCTATAAACTATGAAATATATTTATATTCTCTCATTTGATACAACATAAGTTTATACTAAATATAAAACTCTAATCTGGTTTTTAAAAAATATTTAAACCTGAAACATATACCTGCTATTTTATATATATATATATATATATATATATATATAATACAAAACTGACCATTATATCCTATAAATTTAAAAGTAAAATAATATATTCAAATTTAACATCATTTATTAAAAATTCATTAATCCAAATAATACATATAAAATTTGAATATTGTTTATTTCAGCGTTATTTTCTTCTCACGTTTATATTTAAAATTTGTTTTTGAATATTTTATACATTAATTAAAACATAAGAAAATAGTTTCTTTTATTTTTCAAATGCAGTGATTATATTAAATAGTTTAAATTGTTTTAGAATAATATAACATACTAGTATATTTGACTTTATTAAATATAGACAATTAATGTTAAAAAATGTTTGAAAATAAAAAGAAATTAAGAAATAATTATTGTATATACAAAAAAATTCTAAAATAAATACTATATAGATCAATGCTTTATAACATTTTTTTTATAATACATTCTTTATAATAAGTAAACTGTTAATAAAATTAATAAAGTAAGTTTATAAAAATATATAAAACTAAATATATTGTCATATATGAAACAATTTTTAGGTAAAATAATAAATAAGATGCATATACTAACCCTTATAGCATTTTTGAGGGTCTCCGCCTCTTGGCGAAGAGTGTCCAATTCATTCATAGTGAAGTTTTATATATTTGTTTTTTAATCTAGTTGATAAATATGGATTACTATATTTTTATACTATAATAGTAAAGATCAACACAATGAGCCAATTGCTATTATTGTAATAACTCTAAAAAAACTATTTATACAGCTGTTTCAGCAGTTTCTGTACTATTTAATTTCACCTTTTATATTATTATTGCAGCATCAACACCAATGGTACTTCTTCACTAGAACCGTGATAATTCTGTAATAAAACATCCTTATACTAAGTTTGTTCTTGATAAATTATAAAACTTTACTTTCAGTTGGAAAAATTAATAGATAAGTAGATGCATATATTAAATAATATCGAGATATTAATAATCATCAAGAAAGTTAATAATTTAGTATGAATCTTTAAATTTCATCTGATTATAAAATAAATAAGTAATTTTTATTTAACTTTGACAATGTTATAAATTATATGAAAGAAATTTCATTTAAAATGCTCATTCAACTGTACAATTATTAAAAATTGCTTTTTAAAATACAATTTTCTTTAAAACATGAACTAATAACATTTTTTGATAAAACAATGAACTATGAACTTATTTATTTAATTTAATTTAATAACTCATTTAATTTAATTTTTGAAATTGACTTTACTTACAATTAATTTTTAATTTTTACAATAGTTCTATCATTACAGTTTTTTTATCCATTTAAACTTTTTAAGATATTCTTAAACTTAGATTATAATTAAATTAAGTTTTAATTAATTTAATTTGGAAATATTAGAAAAATTCTCAATTTAATCAGTGATTAATAACTAAGGATTTAAAGTGAAATGATTCAATTATAAACAATTAAAAAGAAAATATATTTAAGATAAGCAAATACACAGTATTAATTTATAAATTCAATTATTTCTATAATTTATTCTTTGGAGACAATTAAAAATTAATTTATAAATCAAATTTTTATTTGAACATAATCTTATTTAGTAAAACTATTAATATTTTATAATTGTATTATATTATATATCCTATTTCCTTTCAAATGTGAAATCTCAAAAGATTACTTGTAGTTAATAAGTTAAAGAGTATTTTCATGCACATATTTCTTTACAAGCTATTCTTGAAAATAATAAATACTTTCTATAACAATAATAAATAATTCTTGAAGTATTAATATTTAAAAACACTTTTATGTAATAATAGGCTACCTTTTAATGTATAAGAATTTGATTAAAAACGATACTAGGTATAAAAAGTACTTAAATAGAGTAATCAATTTATACCTATTTAAATAAATAATTTTAAGTTCATCATGATGTTATATTTTTTAACTAATAAAAATGAAAAAGTTCAAAGGATTTCATTTTAAATATATAAATTTACAAAAATTATACTTATTATTCATTTTTTTAAAAATTAAATTAAAACTTTCAATTAACAGTTTATTGATATTTTTATATAAATGATGCAATGCTTTATTACTTAAACAAGATTGAATAATTACTTTTACAAATAATTTCTACAACTAAATATTATAACATTCTAGGAGTTTATATAAATATTATCTTTCTAATATTCAATATATATTGAAATATTCATTATATTAAAAGAATATTTAACATTTTTGAATAATTTATTAAATACTTTTCAAATTATGCTATCAATAAAACTATGTTAGATAAATATGATTTAAAAATTAAATAAAACACAAAAATTTGCAGTTATTTGTATTCATAAAATCATTTGAAAGTAATATTAAATTTCTGAAATATAATAAACAAATATAAAAACTTTGTTATTTTGAATTATATTAATCTATATTTTGTGCATGCTTGCACTTGTGTATATATTCATGTATGTATAAAGGACTAGTCAATAATATTGTTTTTTACTGACAGTTGCCTTAAGTGAATCTTTAGTTTTTTAAATTCTAAACAAAGTTAACTAGTATTAATAAAGCTATATCAATAAAATAAATAAACCTATTTTCTTTTCAGTAAAAATTAGTAGAAGTTATTAGATTAAAATCTTAAATATTAAATTATTTCAAACAATTATTAATTTATATTTATTTTGTTTTTATAACATTAAATATATTTAAATAAAATTAAATAACTAGTTACACAACTATAACAAACCTTTATTTGAAAAGTTAAGTATATATATATATTAATAGATTTAGAAGTCTACGTTATAAATTACTCTCTGTAATCAAATTACTTTAGTTTCTCTCAATATTGAGAAATGTTCTATTTAGCAGAGCTATCAATATTTCAATATTCAAATGGATTTATACAAATCTAATTCATGGATCAGTAAACTTAACATTTATGTAAACTAGTGTAGGGTAGACTTGTACTTGTGCTTTTCAGCTTATAAGCTATCTCTAGTTAGTGTCAAAGCATCGTCAGTCTCCCAAGTGAGTATTTAATCATTATAGTTACAAATGTTTTTTATCGAGAACGTTTTTTACCCGATACGCTGTCGCGTTAATTTTGAATCAGCACCGGCTTTATTTTCATTCATGATTTAATCGTTATCCAGGTAGTCGTAATTATAGTCACTGCTAAACCTAAAAGACATTCAGGACGAAAATGCCGTGATACTTAATGAACGCGTTTTTATAAAGACACAAAGCTCACTTTCACACCTCAATTAAGCGTGCTATATACTTGAAGAGAATGATCTTTGTTTCTAAAAATTTACAATAATAAGTTAAAAGTGAATGTTTATAGCAATTTTATACAAATATCACGAATAATCAAAAGATGATTAAATATAAACTAGACCACACCCAAAAGAGAATACTGTTGACTTTACCGTAGGAAGTTGGCTACGAGTCTAACAAGCAATGTAATGAGTGAGAAAGAATGAGAGAAAGTAGAGTGGAGATCACGCAGCGATACTAGCGCTATGACGCTTACTATCCCAACAAAAGGTAACGACGGTACCCCGGTTGTTTTTCTGCACCGATTGATGCAACTATAATATGACGTCATTGTCGATCGTGTTTTTCATTAAAAATTAATTTTGGTTTAAATATTACTAATCACCCCATACATCATCTTTATACTCGATATATTTCTAATTACATGAATAATTATTCTTAAAATGCATTTATGATTGATCTACAGTATAGAATTTCATCAGATTGATATTCTACATTCGCGAGTAATTATGTACAAATTTCTCGAATGCACAGAAGAAAAGTTTTACTTTATTGGTCATAACTAACGCGCGCAATATAAATATCCAATCATACATACATATATAACAAAAGTTGTACAAAGTTATTTTTAATGAAAAAAAATGAATGTAATTAAAAACAAAATTATATATGTGCTCCATTCGACAAGCAAAGGCAAATTTAAAATGTAATTTATATTTAAAATTTAATGCAACTTTATATTTGTGTATACATTTTAATTTGTTTTTTTACATATTTAGCTATTTTAAATTATTTATTATTTAAATAAATATATGCAATTTTAATAACATATTAATTTCTTTATTAAAAATATTTGTCTTTATTGTTATAAATGTTAATAACAAAATTTTATATTTTGGTAAGATTAATAAAGATAAAAACTATTTTTTTCTTCAAAATAATGTTCTTCATTTGTACTACTTAAAATATTATTTGATAGTTATATTATACTACTATTGAAAAAATCAATAAGCTTGAACTTCTGATATGTGTGCAAGAAATTTATTAACAATATCATATTATTGATGTCATGTCTTATCAAAGATAACCTTACATTTTTATAACAATAATGTATCTTTAATTAAACGTTATACATATATATAACAAACTTTTATATCAATATTTATCTTTAAAATGTACATATTAACTAAATAATATAAAAAGAGAATAAAATATAAAATATAAATAATATAAAAAAGAAGTAAATTTTTAAAACTTGTATAAAAAACGTATTTATTAGTTTTTTCGAAGTTCTGAAACTTTTGTTTTTTCAGATTTAAAATGTATATACTATCGATATTTACCTCTTTTATTAAATTATACTCGATAATTAGTAAAATAACTACTACATTATAATTTATTTTCTATATATTGTATATCTATATCACTAAGATATAATTGTCTTAAAATAAGTCTTGGCAGTAGAATTTTACTTGCTTTATCGCTTTTTTATGTTAATACCTTACCTTCACTACTCCCTTTCAAAACTATATTCAGCCATTTTAATGTGCATTGCTTTTCACAATTAAGATTGTGAAAACGAACCATGCTACAATTTACAATTACGAAGTTTTTTTACTGACCTTTCGATTAGTAAATCATTGCTACTAACTCTTTTATTCATCCATTATTTTATATAGCATAACATATATTTGCTGTTTTTTATGTATCACTTTCTGCCTGCTCTACATTCATGATATTCATATTCTTCTTCATTGTTCCTTTCGTTTTTTAAGTCTCCTAGAGGTCATCTCAAAAATATTTCGATAGTTTGAGACGGTCCAAATTCACTAAAGTTCTCGCACTTTCTCCAATATTCAACTTCCATTACTATGTACCTACTGTACCTATTACCCGATATAATTTCTGAAGTATAATAAAAACAATTTAATCTTACATAATTATTTCAAATTATAAAATATAAAATATAGTATTGTTTATAAATGTCATATACGATTTAAAAAATTTATATTTATAACATTAAAAAATTAAATATAATATAATAAAAGTTTTATTCAGAAAAAAAAATTACCAGTTTATTTATTTTATATAATTTAAAAATTATAAATATTTGTAAATTTATTAGCATAGCTTATAATACTTGATGATAATTATGAAAAATCATTTACGAAAATTGTATACAAGTTCACGACAATGTGTGAAATACAAAGTATTCAAATGATCTAATATAGAAAATAAAATTATACTTTTTAAACAAAATATATATTTGTCCATTTTACGTCAAGTATACCCGTTAAAAAAATTCAGAAACTAATTTATTTATTTTGATTTTGTAGGATGCGTAAAAATAGGATACTTTATGCCTTTGATTTAAGAAAAATAATATCTACTATTTATAAAGTACTAAGTATTGCATTTATTTGTTTATATATATTCTTTAAGTTTGAGTTTTCTTACTATTTTAACACTATCAACAAAAATGGTTTTTATAACATTTTATAACTATTATAATGATTATACTCTTTCAGATTTTTATTTTTATTGTAATTTTTTTTTTAAAACCGATCATTTGTAAATTAAAAGAACATTTATTTATTTTTAATAAAATTCGGTATTGTTAAATTTTGGAACGAAAACAATACATGAAAGAATACTTTTCCACTAAAAACTATATGTCATTATAAACATATATATATACATTGATTTTCTTGTTAATAATGGAAATATATCAAATTTAGGGACTTTTTATTTTGTCATATTAAATGTTTTGTATCTCAGTGATAAAATAACCAATAATGACATTTTTTAATTATAGTAAATTATTTCTATTTTAAAATTTTAAAAAAGTATATGATAATATGCTTAATATAATAGTATATGATAATCTGTAATAATATCGTGAGAACTAAAAATTCAAAGTTTAGGCAATTTATTACAAATTTTTGTATGGAAATATTGTTATATATATTATATAAAATAACAATCATTAAATATATAAATTTTGCACGATTACATAAGATTATAAAAATGATTATAATACTGTAAAACTAGAATGTTTAAACTAGAATCAAGTGCATCATTCTCATCAATATATTTATATATATTTATTTTATAAATCATCATAATCAATTTTTTCTTCAGTCTAATCATTATAAAGATTATTGAGTAATTACAAAGTTTGCAAAGTAATCAAAGTATAAGTTATAAAAATTTGGTTGTTATATAAAATATTTAAAAAATAAAAAATTTTAAACGATCTAAGACTTGCGCATGATTTGCATTTTTCAAGTTAAAATTTTGAAACTTGATTACTAAACAAAATATTTTTCAAATCACCATAATATATTATAATATATTGAACATAAATATTAATCATTTTTTGTGTATTTACTGCAATCGGCGTCAAAAGCATTTTTATAGTGGATGTACATGTCCAATATGAATTGCGCTGGAACCAACAAGAGCGTTACTATAAATTTCAAATAGGAAAACTTTTTAAACTTTAAGTTTAGATATTATAAAAAACTATAATATCTAAATTGTTTATAAATATCTATAAATTATTCATAGGTTTTTTTATAAAATGTAACCTCCATAATATGAAAATTATGTTTCTCAAACAATTTATATAAAAATAAAATAAATTACTATAATTGTATAAAAGAAATATTTCTAGATTATTACTGAGTTGCAAAGTTTTTGATGTAAACAAGATCTTTGGATTATACGCATTTTAAGAATACTTTAATCGATTTAATTTAAACTACATATATCGAATTATGATTTAAAATGCTACTAAATAAATTATTGCTTACAATTTTAATTTCTATGTTTTTTTAATAATAAAATTTTTTTAAAACAATTTTTGAAGTACCAACAATATAATAAATATAACTTTGAATGAATAACTTTGTTGAAAAAATAAAAAATTCATATATGATAACTTGTTAATATTTAATATTTATTTGAAAATAAAGGTATAGAGTAATTAACATCATGCTCCCTTATAGAAGAAAAAATATTCATTTTTAAAATCTTTATTTTAAACTGGTACAATTGACATATATAATAATCTATATCATGTAAAATAATAAATAGTCTTAGTAAAATATCAAATATTAAAATTTTAAAATGGTACTATTCTTTTCTTTATTTAATATACTGCAAATAATCATTTAGAAATTTGATGCAATAAATATGCATTCAATTTTTATACACTAAAATAATTATTTAAATATTTTAAATACAATTCTTGGAAACTTACATTATATATATATATATATTAAGGATAACTTTTTATAACTCGATATATTTATTTTTGTACACCTTCGATGTCAATTGTGCAGTTTTAATTTCGTGAATTATTTAAAAAAGAATTTGATTTGATAAAATAAATTATTAATATGGTTGACATTTCTTTTTCATTTTCTTATTGATAAACTTCATTGCTTTTTAATAACTTAGTTATATGCTTTAATATTATTATTTTATCTAATTATATATTTACTTTATTTTTAATTAATTTATGACATGTTATCGTAATAACTCTACTGAGTTTGAGTACAGTTTATAAATTTTTATTTTTTCAAATTCTATATTATAAAATGCTTATAACTTTTATATTATTCAGTTATATTATTTAATTATAGTTCATTTTGTACTAAATATTTGTACTAATTATCTTGAATCATAAGTTTAATACATAATAATAAATTTAATAATAAATTTAGTAATCAATTGATCGTACGCATTTCTAATTAAATATAATAGGTACATATATGAATTCATATATTAACTTTATTAAAGAATTGTCTAAATAAATGTATTAATTTTATTAAAAATTGTCTAAATGTATATATTTATTTTTAATACATTTAATAACATAATAAAATTGACTAAAAGCATATATAATATATTTTTTACTTGGATATAGTTTACTGCAATTAACAATTGTACATTTTTTCGAAAGTATATTTATTTCGAAAATGAATATCATTTTTATGCGTTATATTAACATTCGCTTTTAAATGTATAGAGATATAGATTCGCTGTACTCTTCCTAATGCTAAATAACTATTTATAGATTAAAGTATATGGTTAGCATTAAGAATAAATTTTACTTTTAATTTGGTTTGAATTTTTTAATACCTATTATATAGCCAAAACACGAGTTCCAATACTGTAGTATTAAAAATAGAGTTTTGGATATTTAATAATTTTCAAATACTTTAATAATTTATCAACCATGAATACTCTAAATTATTGTATATTTATAAATCTAAATGTATGGTTCAATTTTTTTTATCATATACTAATAGTAATTGATAGAATTTTTTATATTTGATTGAAATAAAAATTTATAGTGATATAAAGTAGTTTAATTATTTGTTAAAATTAGTTTTACTTTACTCATCTAATTCTTTAGAATATTTATTATTTTTAATACCTATTGATGCAGGTTCAAAAAATTTTGAAATTTCATGAAATATATGAATTGATAAAGGATATTCTATAATTACTTCTAATGATGTATTGGGTTTAACATCGAAAATTGCTAATTTTTGTGTTCATATCGATTATATTATAATAAATATAAAAAATATTGCTCTTCTAAAAGATATAAATATTCTTATTGATGAAATTAAATTTGAATAATAATAAACATCAGGATAATTGCATACTCGACGAGGTATACGTCTTAATCCTAAAAAATGTTGAAGAAAAAACGCAATATTTACTCCTGTAAATATTGCAATAAATTGAACTTTTAATCATTTATGATTTATTATTAAACCAGTAATAGTAGGATATTAATATACAATTTCCCTATAATAGCAAATACTACACCTATAGATAAAATATAATGAAAATGAACTACTATATAATAAGTATTATGTAATAATACATCTAATGCAGATCTTGCTAATACAATTCCAGATAAACCTCCAATTGTAAATAAAAAAATAAATCCAAATACTCATATGATTGCTACATTAAATTTTATTTTTATTCCAATTATTGCAGCTAATTATTTAAAAACTTTTACACTTGTAGGAATTGCAACAACTAATGTTATTGATTTATCCCTACAGTAAATATACGATGTCCTCGTACAAAAAATCCTAAAATAGCAATACCTTTTAAGGCATAAATTACAGATAAATATCCAAAAATTAGTTTTTTTCCTGCTTCATTATTAATAATATGAGAAATTAATCCAAATCCAGGAAGAATTAAATATAAACTTCAGTGTCCAAAAAATCAAAATAAATTTTAGAATAAAATTGGATCCCCTGCACCCGAAAGATCAAAAAAAGTAGTATTTATATTAGGATTAAATAATAATATAGTAATAGCTTCAGCTAATACTGGTAAAGATATTATAATTAAAAATGATCAAACACAAATTGGTCTAGAATATAAACTTCCTACATTTATGTTTAAAATAGTTAAAATAAAATTAATTGCACATAAAATCGATGAAATTCCTGCTAAATGTAGCCTAAAAATAGTAAAAGCTTCAGAAAAAGATATATGCAATAATTTTGAAGATAAAAGTGAGTATATTGTTTACCTACTTCCTAATCGTCCTAAAATTATTAAATATAATAAACATATAAATGTTGGAGGTAAAAGTAAAAATCTCAAATTATTTAATCATGGGAAAGCTATATCTGGTGCCCCACATATTACTGGAATGAAGTAGTTTCAAAATCCCTCAACTATTACAGGCATAATGAAAAAAAAATTATTCATAACGCATGATATGTAACTATAGTATTATATAAATGCTCATTCTCCCAAATGGTGAAGGAGATATTAATTCAATTCGTATTATTATAGATAATCCTATTCTAAATATCTCTGTTTAAATAAAACATTATATTTTCAATATAAAAATAATTAAATATAATTCATAAAATATTAATATTTAAACATATTATTTTAATATCTTCAATATCATGTTTTTATTAAACTATTTAAATTAAATTATTAATGTTATTATAGTTATAATTAAAATAGTAATTATTACAAATAATGTTATTAAATAATAATTATTTATTTTTTTAATATTAAATTTATTGAAAATAAATAAATTAAATTTTTAGTGATTATTTGTCTATAATTTTGTTCATAATAATGATAAAAATTAAATCCAAATTTTAAAGGATAATAAATTATAATTCTAGTAAAAAAATTTCTTATTCGTATTTTATTGCAAAAGAATTTAATAAAATTATTAAATTTAAAATTTTTATATCATAAAAATTTTCCAATAAAAATGAAATAATACATATTAAACAAAAATTTAATTTTTCAATTTGTGATAAATAAATTTCTTCAATATTATTAAATAAAATTTATTTAATTAAATATTCAAATATTAAAATTATTACTAATAAAATAATTATAGAACTATATATTAAAAAAGAATCATTACAATTTTTATAAGGATAAAAAATATTAATATTATCTCTTAAAAATCTAGATAATCGAGAAGAATAAATAGTTAAGCCAATGCTAATTATTAATATAAATTTATTAATTAAAGAAAAATTATTAGTTAAAATATATTCTAAAATTATATACATCTTTTGAATAAAAGCCAGATATAAAAGGTATTCCACATAATTAAAAACTAGAAATTATTATAATAGTATATGTTAAGGGTATATTATTTTTAATTTACCCAATTATTCGAATATCTTAACAATTATTTAAATTATGTATAAGAACTCCTGAGCATATAAATATTATAGATTTAAAAATTGCATGAATAATTATGTGGAAAAAAGTTAATTCAAATTGATGTATTCTAAAGATTACTATTATTATACCTAATTGAGATAAAGTTGAAAAAGCAATAATTTTTTTAAATCATATTCCAAAATAGCAGATATTCCCGCTAATAATATAGTAATTATTCCAGTATATTTAATATATTCTATAATAAAATAATTTTGTCTAATTAAAGTTTGAAAACGAATTAATAAATAAATCCCTGCAGTAACTTATGTAGAAGAATGAACTAAAAAAGACATGGGAACTGCATCAGCTATTGCTGCTGGAAGTCATGCTGAAAAAGGAAATTGAGCACTCTTAGTACATGCTGCAACTATTACTATAATTAAAATAAAATAATTTATATTAACAAAATTTATGAAATTTTATGATTCATATATTATTATTAATCTAATAAAAATTAAAATAAAGACATCACCAACTCGGTTTATTAAAATTGTCAATATTCCGGAATTATATCTAGAATGTCTATTATAAAAAATTACCAATAAATAAGAAATTAATCCTAAACCATCTCAACCAATAATAATTATAATTATATTAAGACTAATAATTATTAATAATATTGATATAATAAAAAACAAATTATATAAAAAACGAATTGAATTTTTATCATGATTTATATATTCATTACAATATAATAAAATCATAGATGAAATTAATAATATAATAAAAATAAGTATTAAAATTATTATTCAATATATATATATATATATTTATTTCAAGTATTATTATACATTTTTAATTCCACAAATTAATATTTTATTTTAAATTATTTCAATTAAATAAATATTTCTAATTTTAATACTAAGAAATTTAAAGGAATTCAATGTAAAATTATAATAATATAATTATTAATGTTATCTGGATAATTTTTTACTAATAATCTAATTATTTTTCCATGAAATCTATAAGAAAATAAATATAATCTATAAATTACTCTAATAAAGATACTAGATATTAATAAAGTTATAATACAATTTGATCAATTCAATATTTATTCATACTATAATAATTTCACTATTTATAATTAAATTTAATGAAATAGACGCAGATTTATTAATTGAACAAAAAATAAATCATCATAAACATATGGATGGGATAAAATAAGTTATTCCTTTATTAATTATAATATTTTGACTTCTAATTCGTTCATATAAATAATTTACAATAATAAATATTGCAGAGGAACATAATCCATGGCTAATTATTATTAATGACGGTCTTAAAAATCCTCGATATGATATTGATATTATACATATTAATATTAGTTGTATGAACTACCGATGAATATGTAATTAAAATTTTTAAATTAAGTTATTGTAAACATAATGATTCTTAAATAAATTATTCCAAATAAACTAATAGTAATAACAATATAATTTAATTTAATAGTACTTTTTATTATAATAATTATTGAGCGATATAAACCATATCCCCCTAATTTTAATAATACCCCTGATAAAATTATTGAGCCAGAAATAGGTGTTTCAAAATGTGCTTTTGGTAATCAAGAATAAAATATAAATATTGGTAATTTTACTAAAAAAACCAAAATTAAAAAAAAATAAATAATATTATTATAAAAATTTGATCAAAAAAATATTTCAAAATTTAAAGAATTAAAAATATTATAAATATATTAAATAATTAATAATAAAAAAAGTAGGAATTAACGTATTTTTAAAAAATATATCACAATAAAATAATTTATTCTTGAAAATCTTAAAAATATCTTAATAATAATCTTAATAATAATAAAATATAAAAATTATTATGATTAAAGATATAATTTTTGTCATATAATTAAATTTAGTTAGATTAAAAATGTTAACCTAATTGCACTTTCACATACTACAGTTACTAAATAATAAAATGTATGTTTATGATCTTAACTAATATTAATATTATAAATTCTAATATTATTAAAGTTAATAAAACTTAATTATATAAATATGAAAATAAAATTATTGAAAATAAAAACATTATTAAATAAATATAATAATAAAAATTATAGTTATTAATTAAAAATAAATTAAAAATTTATAATTAATTAAAAAAAAACTATATGTTTATATTATTAGTCTCCAAAACTAAAATTTTTATTCATTATTTTTTGAATATATATACATAATTTGATACAGATTCTCCTTCAGAAAGATCAAAAGAAGTTCGATTTATTTCAGCTAATAATCTAAAAATATTATTCTTGCTGCAGGAAATAATATATAATTATATATAATATTGATAATTTATTATAATTATTAAATTACATCTTTGTACTAATAATAATAATCTAAAAAAATTAAAATTTTTGAAATTTAATATGAAATAGTTTAAGTAAATAAGTAAACTTCAAGTAAACTTTAAGTAAACTTCCTAATATTGCATATGATGAATTAGAAGATCATCCTGAAATTATTAAAGGATAAACCCTTAAACTTATTACACATAAAATAATTAATATATTAATATTATAATTCATAAACTTTACATAATATGGTAATAATATTTATAAAATTATTATATTTATATTCTTAATATTGGTCTAATTAAATAAAATAATAATTTGTTTTAATTACAATTATTGATTTTTTTACAAATAATTTTACTCCATCTCTAAATAAACCAAAAATTCCTACTTTATTTGGCCTCTTATGTAATTGAATATATCCTAAAAATTTTCGTTCTAATAAAGTTGTAAAAACTACAGAAATTAATACTATTAATAAAATATCAATAGGTAAAATTATTCTACTTAAATAATATAATAAAATTATTACTTAAATAATTTAATTATTTATAAATATATTCTAAATTTATTGCACTAATTTGCTAAAGTAATCTATATTATTAATTCATATTAAATAATTTATATTACATTAGTAATAATAACAAGTTCTTTTGTACAAAATTATTATAAATTTTTAAAAATAGAATTCAAACTGGCTTACAGCATTTTAAAGTCAAATCATGTAAATTTTTATGTCGAACAGACTTAATTTATTTAATTACTCAATCAAATATTTAACTTAATTTAACATCGAGGTTGCAAACATTTTTCTAATATTAAAATTTCAATTTCCTAATATTATCCTAAAATTCCTAAAGTTAATTCCTATTTCTTATCCCTAAGGTATTTTTTTCAGATTCATTATGAATGGATAATTTATATAAATATTAATCATTTATAAATGAATAGATAGTAATATTTACTTAAAAATTATATAAATTTATTAATAATTAAAAAGTTAATTAAATTTTGTAATTAACCCCAATTAAATAATATTAATAATTAATATTAAATTAATAATTTATTAAAATAATAAATTATTAATATAATAATATTCTATAGGGTCTTCTCGTCTTTTGAAATTATTTAAGAAGCTTTAATTACAATAAAATTTAATTTGTAATTAAATTGAGACAGACTGTATTTTATTCAATCTGTCATTCCAGACTTCAATAAAAAGCAAAATGATTATGCTACCTTTGTATAGTTAAAATACTGCAGCTATTTAAATTATCATTGAGCAGATTAGACTTAATATTATAATCAATAAGATATGTTTTTAATAAAAAGTCGAATAATGTTTTTGCAGAATTCCTTAATTTAATCTATCAATATGTATAAATATATATATACATATAATTTTAATATAATGTTAATATTTACTAATTTTATCATTACAACATTTTATTAATTAAATATTTTAGTAAATTAAATAATTTCTTTACTTAAAATTTTAATTTTATATTTATTAATATTAAATATTATTAATTAACAATAATAATTTTAATATAAAATTTTATCTAAATTAAATTTATTCTTAAAATAAGTAGATATAAAAATTTCGATTAGCATTTTACTTCTAATTAATTATTCTCAATAATATTTATACATTAAAATTTATAATTAATTAATTCAATTTTTTTCGAGAAGTAAATAAATTTATTTATTAATTTTAACAAACCCTGATACAAAAGGTAAAAAATATTTTTTACTTTAAATAAATAATATTAATATTTTTCTTTTACAATACTTTGTAACTATTACATAAATTAATTTGTATAAAATAATACTAAATAACTAAATTTTATTATTTTATATAAAAATAAATTTTAAAAATTTATATATATATACTATAACTAATTAATTAAATTAATTTTTATTTAAATTATTATCGTTATTTAATTTAATAAAAACTATATCATTTAAAATATATAATAAATTTTCTATTTCCAAAAAATTCAAAAATTTTTATGCCTTAAACATTAACATATAAAAATAGAAATTTTTTATTTCAACTTTATTCTAATAAAAGAGTATCTAATCCTAGTTTTTAATAAAATCTTTATATACTAAAAATTATTCTATAATAAAAAATTTTAAATAATTATTAGATTTAATCCATAAAATATTATTAATTTGTATAATTTGTCTAACCGCTATTGCTGGCACAAATTTCATCTATATTATATTTTATTATTTAATTACATAAATATATTATATTATTTTAATTTAATACTCCTCTAAAAATTTATATATTACAAAAGTTTATGATTAATCTCTAAACTAAATTAAAATTCATTTTAAAATTTAATAATATTAAATTATCATTTTTTTGTAAAAAAAATATTTTTATTAAACTAAAATTTTTTAAAGAAATCCAAGATTATCATTAGATTATGAATCAATAATTTATAAATAATCTATTTTTAAAGAAAAAATTTAATAATTTCAATTAAATATTTTTGGAATTAAAACCCAATGACTTTATAAGTCAATTTTTCAAAAACATATTTATTATTACATTAAATTACTCCCCAATAATTTATATAAAATTAATTATACCAAATATATATATTATTAATGCATTTAAAAGCTCTGATGTATTATTTATATTATTTTTGTATTATTTACAACACTAATATTTTTACCGCAATATTTTACAAGTACATCTCAAATTACTGAAATAATGAGATAAGTAAAAAAAGATTTGAAAGTTTTTATATGATTGAAATTGATAATGTAATTCAAATTATCATAAATATACCCTAATAACCACACATATGAGACCTCCAAAAGCATGTTTTATTAAGAAAATTTTTAATAATTTAAAAGCTATTTGATACAGCTATTGAAATATTATTTTTAATATCTTGTTCACTCATTAGTAATAATAAAATAATGCTACAGCATCTTAATAATATTAATTCTTCTATCTAAAACATAAAATTGTTTGCTTTTTGTACTTTCATAGATATCTAACAGATCAATTTCATAGAACAATATTTTAAAATCTATAAAAATTGTACAAATCATTTTTTAGCGATGCAAAAACTTTAATTATCCTTTGATTAATTAAAAACTATCATTAACTATATTAATTAAAAACTATCTTTAACACGATATAAAAATTATGTATTAATTAAATGTGTTATTAAAATTATTTACAGTATATCTGTAAGAGTTAATTTGTTAATATTTTGAGTAAATTATTTATTCATTTAATTTTATAGTGAAATAAATAGTTACACACTACTATTATGAAATATTTGAAATATTATAATAATTCTTTTATATTTCTGAATCATGATCAGAAATTAATGGTTGTAAAAAAAAAATATTGTAGTAAATATATGTAAGAAATATTTTAAAGCATAAATTTTGAAGTTAATACTTTAAACAAAAGAATTCTATATTTGAAAAAATTAGAAAATGTGACGATAGATTAATATTAAGTTAATTATATTATTTTTTCTTTTTTTATTATATATGTTATTATATATGTTTATAAAAAGAAAATAATAATTATGATCATTTATATAACTATTGTTCTACTATCATTTGAATAATAGAAGTCATTTGAAATTTAAAAATAAAAAATCTGTTAGATAAACTTGTTGGTAAGTGTAGATAAAAATTTTCATCAAGAATGCCAAAGATGCATTGCAGTTTTTGTTGTATTTTTTTTCAAATACAACATAAATATTTTAAGACATTATCAATTGACTGTTACAAATGTCAACTACCAATTGAAAAAGCTCACAAGTACTTGTTATTTCATTTCTTTCTTTATCTTTTTATTTTGTCATGTATACATTCAGAATTACTTTGATATTTGTTTATACCATGTTGCTCCTACATGAAAGATAAAATAAAATACTAGTAGTAGGAGTAGTGTAGTATTGAATCAATAGTAATCTGGTCTTAATGGTATAATAATTAAATTTTAATCATTTGAATATTATAATAATTAATATTTTTAAATATAAAAATAATAGTTACATAAAATAATTGAAAAAACTTATGATGGAAGTGTTGAAAGAAAAAAACATTAAGTATTAAACCATACACAATAATATAAAATTTATACATCTTACGTAAAAGATAACAGATTAGAAATACTAGGCTAAATGAACTCATTTGCTGAATAATTATAAAACACTCAATGTGTTACCTAATGCTTCTATTTAGTCCAGTTGCATCTCCTGATGTTTCAATAGGTTTTTTGTTCTGTAGATCAATTATTTGTTTTATCTTCATAGACTGATGAGAAAGCCTTATATAAGTATTATTCAACTAGTACACAAATATTTTAACTTTTATTCCGAAATATTTTGTAAATTTATATTTAGCAGAGCATTTATAAAAAGTTTTGATATATTTTAATATGCATTCAGACACTGTTTAATAATGATAATGGACACACCGATGTGGTATAAATCGGAATTATAAAATCTACATCAGTCCCATATAATTACTCTTAAGAACATAAAATTTCAATGCACAAGCGAAAAAAACAGACGGTGGCAATGATGATGGCTAGATGATGCGTGCATACTCCTTCATACTCAATTACAGGTACTCTTTATGATTAATACTTGTTCGTACATTTTACACTGAAAGTAAGTACTACTTAAGTTATTAATTATATCATTTTTTTTTGCATACGAGTGAACTAAATCACTACAATTTAAACTATAACCTCTCTTAGTTTCTCTCGCACATGTCCATAATTTACCGACGTCACATTTTCTTTCTACTTTCTTTATACGCATAGTAGCAATAACAATTTGCTGTTTCTTATCTAGATATGCGTATGCGCATTCATGAGTGAATATATAAAATTCGAGTCAATACCAATTTTTTTGAGATTTAGTGATATACGCAACTTAATTTTAAAAAGAAAAACGATTAATTTGATCTAAAAATATATTAAATTGTTAAATAAAAAAACCTCATCAATGATTAAATAGATAACGTAATAAATATTGAGAAAATACTTTCCTATTCATTTCTTTTATAATAATATGTTAAAAGTTTAATCAAATGCAAAAGATGAAGCATTTTAGTTTTTACGATCAACTTATATTTATTAAAAAATTTTCAAATTTAAAGAATTGTGGTTTTTAATTAAAATATTTAATTAAAATTCTTTTTCATGTTTCTAGAATGAGTATTTATTAATAAAGTAAATAACCATAGAATAACGTTTAATATTTTTGTATAGTTATATAATTATTTTATACTTTCATACACAAAAATATATCTTTTATTGAATTCATTGTTATGATATTTTATTAAATTAATAATTCAGAAAAAATTTGCATCAAGGTATCACATTAAGTTTCTAAAATCATCTATATTCAACTTAAATTTCTACTTAATAAAGCATTATATAATAAGCAATATAATTTTTTTAATATATTATATTAAGTTCAATACATTATGTATATAATTTATTCATATGATAAATATAGATCATATAAAAGTATCATGTTTTATTATATCGCGGTTGCATGCGTAAATTTGGGTATGAATTTCAAACAAATTAAAAAAAATTATATAAGAAATTATATTTATTAATCAACTTTTTAAAAATTAATTATTAAAAAAATTCATGTAATCAATTTAATAAATAATTATTTTTTAATCGATTATACGTCACATATGTAATATATAATCTATGTTACGTGATCTATGTATTTATTTGAATAAATATTTTTAAAAAATCCTTAAAATATCAAAGAAAATTGTATTATACATTATATATTAGGAAGATGTAAAAATAAAACCAAATATATAGGTTTTTAATTAAGGGTAAGAAGAATAAGAAAGTATATAATATAAAAGAATATAAAACACATGAAATAAAAAAGTACATGTTCTCTATAAAAAATCGGAAAGAAAAATCGAAAAGAAAAACCGAAAAGAAAAACCGAAAAGAAAAACCAAACTAACCAACAGAATATTTTAACACATTGTTAAGAGATACGGATCTCATAAACTTAATAAAACATTTATTTTATCAATTAATTAATTTGAAATAGTGATAATTAAGTGATTATGTATTGTATCTAAATTTAATGTTAACACTAAAATTATGTTATATTATATGTACTAAAATTATATTATTCATGAGAATCATTTTTAAAATTTTATAATACATTATATAAAAATTGAATCACATAATTTACTATAAATTTTCCTTCAAATTTATTTTGAAATTAATGGTCAAGTAGTAATTGATTATTATTTCTTTTTATTTATTTATATTCCTATTTTTAATAAATTATATTAAATTATATTTGTTTACTTAATAAAACTTAGCATCATATTAATGGGTAACGATATTTAATCAATAGTCTTTTATTAAATCATCTATCTTTTTATTTAAGAAATAATTATTAGTATATAATTATATTGAATATAATTTATTCATTAAAAGAAATAACACATGATGTTGATCATTATTTAAAAAACTTAAAATAGTAAAATTACAAGAAACAAATAATTGTAAAATCTCGTTTTATTTAATTGTTTCAATACTATAAATTTATATTTGGTAAATATATTTTATCGTTAAATATATATCTTTTTGTAAATCAATATATTCTAATTTTCAAAAATAAGTATTTGAAGAAATTATTGCTTCTATATCTACTTTATGGAATTCAATATAAAAGTTTTATATTTTAATTATTTACCTTTGAATTTATTGTACAAATTTTCATCGTTCTTCTTAATAATTTATAAATAATTATAGAATAACAAAAAAATAATTTTGTATATTTGGTCTGAATTATATATGATCAAGTAAGCATTTAAAATTTTTAAATATTGGTTAATATATATTTATAAAGTATTTCTGCTTCGTGTATTTTAAATTTATTTTATCATAATAAGAATTAAATTATAAAATTAAATTTAATTAAATTAATTTATTATATACAATTCAACTTACATAGTACAAACCTTATTAATTGTGAGTTAGTATATTATATAATAGTTATTAAAATATGAGTATTTAGAGATATAAACATTTTTTTCAGATTACGAAATAATTTTGTTGATTTTATTATATTGTTTGTTTTTCTCTTTTCCTTATTTTGTTCGTGACACATTAATAAATCTTGGTTCTTTTCTTTTAAATTTTTTCATTAATTTTATCGTTAAAGAATTACTGAAAAAGTACCAAATATATTTTGTAAATTTAATAAAATTTTGCTGTAAGCTGAAAGTTCTAAAATTAATGAGGTGTTACTAAATTTTATATTTTATAGTACATAATTTAATTTAATTCTTTGTTTAAAAATAAATCTTATTCAATAGATTTAATAGATATTTCTTAATAATTTTTATTGGAAATTTTATTGAATTTAAAATATATTTACTAATATTAATTTACTAACTAAAAAATAATATAACCAAAAATACACTTATACTTGGTAATTATTTTTATGTATATTTTTTACAAAATTATATTATAACTCCTTATTGTAATTTAATTTAAACTCAATAAAAATATGCATGAATAGATATATAAAGTTTTATTAATTAATTATTAAAATTAGATAAATAAATTTAAAATTAAAAAATTAGATATTAGTTTATATAATTTATATAATAACTGAAAGAACACATAATTAATTTATAAATTTACGATAAATAAAAATTGTTAATAAAATTTATAGCAATAAAATATTAAATACTTATTTAACATTATTTACATATTTATAATTATTGATTTATTCAATGATAAAGCATACCCTTACTTATATCTATAATCCGCTAATTGCATATATTGTAAGCAAATATTCAATTGCAATATTTTAAAATATTTCTGTATAAAAAATACTATAGCTTAGATTGTCTTTTTTTTAATTTCCATCCATACTGTTATTTATATTATTCAATCGTTTCAAATCGTAACATCTTATATCGATTTTTATATAAATTAATACTGTTTTTAGATTCGTTGTTCAATAGTATTATTAATCCTCTTATTTTAGGTAAAGATCGCTTTCGCATAATTCCGTAATCTCTCTGGTCATCTATCGATAAACTTATTTACATTCTTAAATAGGCAAGTTAATTTGATGGATCTTTAACGAATTACGATATTGAAGCATCAGTGTTTACTATGTTCGCTTAGTTACGGCATCCATTACTGCGATTACACGGTTGTACTTGAATATATAAGTGGATTTTGTTGGTCTACTCTACTATTTACTTTTTATAATATAATGTCTTCTCTAATTCAAAGTGTATTCAAAACTATTTCGTCGCATTTTAAATACTGATTTATTTTGTCGTTTAATTTAATAAATTAGTGTAGAAATCTATAATTAAAATAAAAAAATAAGTATTCGTTTAACCATTGATCGTTTTATTCGTATCTTATTTTTTAAATGGATAATAAATTGTAAAAAATTATTAAATCAACTATAATAAAATTTTAATCGCTTTAAAATTTATGTATAATAAGTCAAAGAGAAAGTAAACGGTTCTCGTTTAGATTGAAATTTAAAAAGGAAAATTATCCAAAGGAAATATTTATAACCGTAGGAAAATTAAAAACTTTGTTTATAATACTTAAGTGACTTATCGAAAAGAGAAACATAACTCATAATTTAGATATTAACATTTTCAAAAGTAAAGCGTAACTACGAACCTGCAACAGAAAGCAAATATCGCATAGTTATATAAAATTGATGACATATTCAACGGGTAATATATTTTTATGTAACTAATATAATAAGAAATGATGGATATAGACATTAGCATAAATTTAAATTTGCCGGGTAGAACTTAAATAAGCGTGAAATGATTTGTTCACCGAGATCACTTATCTCACGATCAACCTTCGTATTATTCGTATTTCGAATTATAATATTATGGGTATTTAGACAAATTTATGAAAATGAAAAGAACTTAAACAGTACTATTAATATTCATAATTAATGAATCATAATCAATTTAAGCGTAGGAAATCTTGGCAGCGATTAACGTTTTAACCGTGTTTTACAAGACTTCTGGATATTATCGATCCAGCAAAGTGCCATTAAAATAAGAATGCTAGTCTATAAATGAAAAAGCGGGTATAAATATAGTTTAAATTTAACCAATATTGTACGACGTAGTTTCTTACATTCGATGATTATCGAAACATTTACAGTTGGCCAAAGGGCGAGAAGCGCGATACGTAATAAAAAAACAGGTGCCTCTTATGGATAAATATGTTTGTTTCGTAATCTAATTTTCATCGAAAGTTCAAAGGTTCCTGCGACTATTATTCCATCTTTCCTTGTTTTCCTCGAAAACGTCAAACAAATCTCCAGGAATAAATCGCGACGAGTCACCCCGAGCGCTATTTCTTCTTCCGCGAATAAATTGAAATCAGATAGCAACGAGTACATATAAAGTTGATAGCAAATAGACTTGTCTCTCGAATTGAATTCAACTTGGTGTAAAGTTTCGTACGAAGATATCGAGTGAATGCAGAGATAGTAAAGAAGTTTCGGCGCCAATGGCAAACTAAAGAGGGAAAACGGAATTGTAGGAAAAGAGAGAAGAAAAAGACGAAGCTAAGTTCCGAATCGAGATGTAACGCATTCGTACATTAGGACGGATTAATTTTTTTTTTATTTTGGTATAATCGAATGTAATATACTTTCCGTGAACATTTATAGCGAGTACAGCGATCGTCTACAAAAAATAGCGAGAACTTATTATAAGATATTTATTTGAATATTGGAATACTATCCGTTTCATCGCGATTTCAACTAATTTTAGATTAAGAATCAGAGATAATAATAATATGATAAATTTAAATTTTAAATTTCACAAAAACATTGTGCATGTAAAGTGCATCATTTAAAATAATTGAAAAGATAAACATATAAGAGTGTATCCAATTTTCTATGAATTATTATATTATGATTTTAATACAAAAAATAGTAACCCATCGATATTTATCAAATTGAGCTAGTGAATTGGATGTATTCTAAGTCAATATATTCTTATATTTTCATTTATCTCGCATCTTGATAAGGCAATCTCAAACACTTTAACGATGTTTAAACAGATGTGTATCACGGGGAGATTATTTTTATTACAGATACCGAAATTAATTTTATTTTGTTCAATAATTATGGATTATTTTAAATTTATGTTTCGTGCAATTTTCTTACAAATCAAAACAATTTTTTGAGCATATATTATAAAAAGAAAAAGTTAAATTATTTTCAGTTGTAAACCAGGTTATATTGAGATTCCAATGAAATCCCAATAAAATGTTGCACACACGAAAGATGACCTTACTACGTAAGTAAAATACGAATACTTGCACGATATTTTACACATAATTCAAAATAAGTAACATTCGTTTAATGAAGTATGTATAATTTGCCATTTCCATCTTTCTCCGGTAGAGAAATATGAGAAAGTAGGTAAGAAAGCAGGAGGAGAAGATGGAGGAGAAGGTGGAGGAGAAGGTGGAGGAGAAGGTGGAGGAGAAGGTGGAGGAGAAGGTGGAAGAGGAAGAAGAGAAGAAAGAGGAAAATCACGAAGCCTGAATCGTATTTCCTTAAGCGACTTCGCATGCATGCAAAAATTAATAATTCGTGCAATCCTACAACCAAAAGGTTTCAAAAGAGAAAGCATAATTCTTGAATCTCTAGTAAACGTATATTTATATACATATATCTACAGTTCCGCATGGAAGATTCCTCGTTACGAGTGCAGTAAAAATAAAAACGCTTAAAGTTCGCGAGAGTTATTAGCCTCATAACAGGAGTAAATAAAATGATTCTTTGAGTACTAATTTTTCAGTTCACATTCTTATATTCGATTCAATAATACTATTGATAAATGATTTCTTATTCGTTAACTATTTTTTATTCGATTTTTAATTATAATGTTAAAATAAAATTATTTATATGGTTCGATGGCTTTATTTAATTGTATGGACATTCATTCGTATAATCCGGATAAAAGCGGGGATAAAGTGGGAAAAACCGAAAAAAAAAACGGAAAAAACCGGATAAAACAAGATTCAAACGGAAAAAACCGGAAAAATCCAGATAAAACCAGATTATACTGGATTATACCGGATTAAACCAGATAAAATTGGATAAAAGCAGAAAAAACCGGATAAAACTAGATTAAACCGAATTAAAACGGATTTAACCGGATCAAACCAGATTAAACCAGATAAAACCAGACAAAAGCGGAAAAAACCGGAAAAACCAGATTAAACCGGATAAAACCGGATAAAACCGGATAAAACCGGATAAAACCGGATAAAACTGGATAAAACCGGAAAATCCTGATAAAACCGGATTAAACCGGATTTAAGCGGATTAAACCAGATAAAATTGGATAAAAGCAGAAAAAACCGGATAAAACTAGATTAAATCGAATTAAACCGGATTTAACCGGATCAAACCAGATTAAACCAGATAAAACCAGACAAAAGCGGAAAAAACCGGAAAAACCAGATTAAACCAGATAAAACCAGACAAAAGCGGAAAAAACCGGATAAAACCAATTTAAACCGGATTTAACCAGATGAGACTGGATTAAACCGGATAACACCAGATAAAACTAGATAAAACAGGAAAAATCCAGATAAAACCGGATTAAACCATATTTAACCGGATAAAACCGGATTAAACCGGAAAAAACGGATAAAACCAGATAACACCGGATTAAATCGGATCAAACCGGATAAAACCAGAATCAACCTGAAAAAACCGGAAAATCTAGATAAACTGGATAAAATTAAATTACACCCGATTTAACCGGATAAAACCGGAGATAACTAAATATAAATGGAGAAAACTAAAAAAACGGAGGAACTGGAAAAAAACCATTAAAAAACCATAAAAAGCGGAGAAATCTGGATAAAAGTAAATAAAAGTGAAGAATACCAGATAAAACTGGAAAAAACAGAAAAAAAGCGAACAAAACCGGATAAAAGCGTAGAATATGGAAAAAAGCGAAAAAAGCGAAAAAAATTGAAATTCGGGCGCTTAGACATTTATAATAAAAACTTGGATATACCATGTAATTACTAACACAAGTTCTATATTGAATCGTTTGGTGAATCTCGATTGTCATTCTTACCGAATTTGTTGAGACGTGACGAATTTTGAAAAGCTATTATTACGCTTTTTGTTCAAACTTCTGTAGTGGCAACTCTGCTGTTATCGTTTTTTTATTTTTAATTCTGCATATTTCCCATCTAATTTTTCGGCTCTGACGACTTGTAACTATTATTAAAAGTTAAAGTTAAAATATAGCTAAAAAATTAAACTAAAAAATTATTTTTTTATTTATTTATTAACGGGAGCATGTATATATACATCCTTCTTTTTAATACGGGATAGTATCTGCCTCTCTCTTTATGATACATACCAGGGGAAGTACAGAGCTCGCAACTATACAATTTAGATAGATTTAGGTACATTGATAAATATACATATACATATATTTAAATATAATACAATACGTTCTACACTTACACATTGTTTATTATTATCATTATATATTTAATTTTTAAATTTGTACATCTAGGTTCTTATCTCGTGTAACTATGTTCAGATGTTTTTCAGTAATGATAAAGAATCCGTTCAATATAATTATGTTTTATAGAGATTAGTTACAAATATTAGTAATTTATATTAATGATTAAAAGTAATAGAAAATTATAAAAAAGGTACTATGCAAATTGGTTAAGCATTGTAAGTTGCCATTGTACAGCATTTACAATATCGAGCGGTTTTTTGTATGTGAAAGAGTATTTTGATAGCGTAACAAACATACAGAATCTTCGACATTATTTTTTAGATCAATAAAACTGTGCTACATCTGTAAGATTATTTCGAATTATATATTTTTGGTAATATGAATCAATGAGTATACTAATGAAATCACACGTATTTTTATCATTGTATCGTTAAATTTTCATTGAATGAGTAATAACATAGATAAAAAAAAACTAGAAAAAATATTAGTGTTACAATTTTTGTCAATCTAATTAACATAATAAATTAAGAAGATTTTAGTATTTTTAGATTTTAGATTTTAAGATAAGCAGATGTAAATATGCGAAAAATTATAATATAAATGTATTTAAAAGCGTACAGCACATTTTCAATTTTAAATATGATGAAAAACTATTTATAACATAGTATCCCCCTTAAACTAATTTATTTTAAAAGTAAGTTTTACTGAAAGTTACAAAAAACGAATAAAAGAGTTTGAGTAGGTGTATGCAAGATTAGAACTCAAGGATTCATCGTGATCATATTAAGAATCTCTATTATATTATATCTGTATGTTTACGAATTATAATAAAAAATTTGTGTTTAATTGAGTAATTACATATACTTATAAATATAGTCATAAAATTTTATTATATTTATATAAACTTAATATTAATTTATAGCAAGTAAATTTTTTATAAAAAAGATTATAAAAATATATATATTATATATTATAAAATTTATAATAAAAAAGAGAGATGTAGTATAATCATGCATGATTAATTATTACTTTATTAAATTATGCTCAAATTATATAGATATATAATGTCATATAAATACAGATTTTTGTTATTTTTATTTTAAAACTATTCCTGATTTTATTAAAAACCTCACTTTGAAAACAAACTTTAACCAACTTCGAGCTATTCTAATTAAGTATGGAATAATAACTATAAGGTTAAGAAATATATATTTCACAATGTGCTCCAAAATTAAGTCTTAAAAAATTTCAATAGATGAATAGATGAATTTGTATTAAATTTTATTTAAACATAAATTTATTTTAAAATTGAATCAATGGTTATATATATTATTAAGTATTATAGACTACGTCTATTTCACTGAGTTACATAATTATATTTTATAACTGAATAAAAATTTAAAGTAGTGGTTATCTACCTCACGATTTTTCATTTGAAGAATTCGCAAAATACTATAACATTTTTAGATTATTTTAGAAATCAAATATACTAATTATTATATTCCCATTTTTAATTCATCACTTTATAATTTTATAATTAAATTCATGAAATATAAACAAATCCTAAACTAAAGATTACGAAACTGGAGAAGAAAATTGCTACCATTAATACGGGTAGAAATACTAAGAAAATCTGATAAAATAATTGTTGGAAAAGTAGACAAAGTTAAAAAGTTTTTTTAAATATAAATTTGAATGGAAAATTGAAATAAAATATTGGCTTTAAATTACTGTTTTTTAAAATGCTGAATAACTTTAATATTAATATATAGAACCATATGTATTGCAATTTTAGAGATTGAATTTTTAGATTTTCATAAGTTTAAAAGTACCTTTATTAATTAAGAATAAAAATCAAGAATCGATACTTAATTTTAGGTATAATGGAAACCGATTAATTATCTATATAAGTCTATTTAATAACTAGTGAAGAAATTCCGAGAAATCAAAGCAGCTACTTTTAGAAGAAGTATAATTGCAAAGTTAAAACTTTAAGAAATTGATAGAAGACCATGAGAAGTAGAGTTTTAAAATTAATTTGATTCATTATGAAAAACTTTATAATGTCTGGATATCGAAATGTTACACAGATTGATAATTTTTTTATATTCGGTACATAGTTTTATATAGCCATTCTTTGCCAATTTTCCTGATTAATTTTTACATCAAATTATTTCTAACCTACTAAATAAATGTACTTTTTGGTATCGTGAAGGTCCTTGGCTTCTATAGGATAATTTTTACTATAGAAGAATTAAGACATTTTATTACAAAAAGAGATAGTATCTAGTGCAAGAAATTAAGTACATGCATTATACCGAAAGAATAAGAGTCTACATATTGTCTGACAGGTCTATATACTACTTGATATAAATCATTAGTGTGCATTTATTTCTTAATACAAAGTTGTGACCCTTTGATGTCTGTGAGTATAAGCCAATGAACTACTCGATAATTATAACGGGCTATGTAATATCGATCACATATACGTAATATCATATCGAAACATCTAATGAAATCTACAGTCGTTAGTCACCGATGACATCAGATGGGCTCTTATACCTCTCCATTTAGAGAATTGTATTTATTGAAACGAAATTACTGCATTAAGTTTAAACTAATTTAAGTCTCACCTACAATAGATGTTGTAAGTGTTCTTCCACATCTCGAATTATTGAATTGCACATTGAGAGCGATAATATCTTTAATATTAGTCTACTGTCTTAAATATTATGAATCGTGATCATAGATCCTAAATGACATAATACTTTAGTGGATTTTATCTGACTCTCTTTCTTTTGAAATTGTCTTAACATCAGAAAGTTGAAACTAAAGCAATTCGTGATTCATAGAATGGATTTTGTGGAGAGTAGAAAGTGTGTTTCAAAAGGAACAGCGCTGATTCATATGCAAAATTAAGATATCTGGAAATAATTACTTTCTAAGCTACAATTTCGTTTCTTCTACGTTATATTATTTTCAAACAAAATGTCTCTACAATTATTAAATGAAAAAAACTTCTCAGTCTACTCTAATGCTTATTTTTCATCTTATTAATAAAGATCAGATGCATTAACTGTTCAATCAGATCTTTAAAACTAAATTTAAGAAATTTTAATTAATAAAAGAGCTGAAGTCAAACGAATATTTTAAAAAGAGCCTCGCATTTTTAATTATATACAAAATAAATATATCTTTAGATAATTACTGCTCTAAATTATATTTTTGTTATTTTTCACGGCGCGGAGGAAATGGAAAATAGGATCTTTTAAACATTACAGTAACATTTCAAAAATGCTGTTAGACATATATTTACAAGGAAAATTTATGCATTACATACTATTGTACGTATACTCACACAAATTTACAATTCTGTATAATATCGCAATTACATGCATATTTTTACACTATATATACTTACAAAATCCAAGTACTTCACACTTATATACAAATGCTTATTGTTACACTTACTACAAGTTACACATGCAATGGATACTTCTATAAGACATATTCTATTAAGGATATAATTCAATGTTATATATATAAGTGTCATATAATTCAATGAGTAGAATTTCTAAAAATTTGATGAGTATTTTTGTGTTCACAATTAAATTTTTAAGTCACATTACTTATGTTTTTGTAAAATGGTGTTTTGAAAATGAATTATGTAATTTTATTAATTACAAAAGCATTTTTTTAAATTACATATTTTTATTATTCATTAAAAAATATACTTATCTTTTTTTTTATTTTATATATTTTATTACAATAAAAATATAATAAGTGTGTAATAATATATATGCATAATAAATAAAAATGTTATATTAGTAAAATAAAAAATAAATATACCGAAGAAATAAATTTTTTCTACCGAAAATGTTGTGTATGTTGGTAATAGTAAAGTAAATAATTTAGTTTCCAATATTTACTAATTTATTTGTAGAAAAAGTCTATTTATTTCAATATCAAATAAAGAATGTAGTTTATCAGTGTATGTATTTATGGGTATTTTTCTTACATTATATAGAAAATAAGGAAATATCAATTAACTGTATCTTGAAAACATGATATTTATAAAAACAAAGACGCAAATATCTATGTCAGAATAGCGCAGGCGCTTCGAAATCAATTTCATTATGACGTTGGTTACATTAGTTGCAATGTAAAACAATGAAAGGCAAATACATATTTATTAGTGTTCTGCAACTTGCTCTGTGTTATCTCATTGGATCAACTTACCATTCAGATCCGACAATTCCATATTTATTTGAATATCTACATTTCTCTTTAATATTGTAGCATTAATATTTCTTTGATTAACAAACTGCAGTAATATAACATTGATCAATAAAAGAAATTAATAAGTGAAGCTATAAAAAGAAATTTAAAGATATTTCCAAAGTGACGAAAGGAACAAATAACAAATTTAAAAGAAAATACAATGTTCTACTTGTTTAGTTAAAATGAACGAATCACACTGAATCAATAAAAAGAAAAGTGCTATGTGCTCATCAGTTAATGGATAGCATTTTGAATACTCTTATAGTTATACATATAATGAATTAAATCTGTCGATAATTTAACATTTATAATGCACAATACATTAACACACATTGTAATGAATATGTGAAACAGTGTCATTGGTTTTCGAGCTGCAATCATGTTTTGGAAGAGTAGATGATGATGAATTAAAATGTAGAAAACTTAATCAACAATCAAATTAATAACAACAATAAAATAAGTGATCTGCAATAAGATGCGTAATTTATAAATAAATATAATTTATATATTCACAGCTGGTTAATTGGGGAATGGTATACAAGTTAAAGAGAGAGAGAGAGGGAGTGATATGACTGTAATATCTATGTGAAAAAAAATATTATTTACTTAGAGACATTTCATTTTATTTATATTTTTTTAGTTGAAATATATTTAAATGAAAATATAGCTTAGTATAAAGACAGAAAATTTCAACTAATGCTAAATGAAGTTGGACATATTTAACTAATTGCCTATTTATATAATAAAATAATTGTATAAGTAAAAATGCCATATACCTTCCCCTTAAAAATGTAATGCAATGTTATGATTTCAAATGATAATTTTTTTAAGATAAACTGTCCAATTATAAATAATACAAAATATATATAATTTAGAAAACAATATGGCCGATCTAAATCTAAATAATTATATCATTGTTTGATATTTAACTAATATCACTAATGATTAACTCTAGAATTTATCTTTCTAGGTTTTCATTTTTTCAAAAATGAAATTAGTTGGAAGTCTTTTAAAAGAATTTTGAATATAACTATTATTACCTTTATAATAATTTTACATTACAAAGTATAAGTATTCTTAAAACACAAACAAAATAAAATGATAATATATATTATTAGTCATCATTGATATAATTAATATTTTTGATAATTGATATAAATATTAAAGAAATGATAAATTTTATGAATGAACTTTTTATAATTAATGTTATATTTCATAAATAACCTCAATTCTGGTCAAGTAATTTAAAAGAGCATATAAAAAAATTCAATAAGATAACATTATTAAAAAGTTAAATAAGCATTGGTTTCTTTTTTTGTATTAAAAATGTAATTCATAGCGGTCTTTAATTACTTCAATATAATTAACAACATATTTTATTTGATAATTAAAATAAATAACTATATATATATGAAATAAATATTAAAAATCTTCTAGTTGTGTACTTGTATGTTTATAACCAAGATAATATTAAAAAATAATAGTAATGGTGTTTATTAATAACAATAATAATTAGTATTAATTTAATTATAATACTAATATACAATTATTCATAGTATGTTTTATATTAAATTATATATCCATCTATAAATGTAATAATTACAAGTGATTAAATATAGTGGTTTAGTTATTATTTTTCTACTTTATTACTTACGTTCATTGGAAAATATTCAGAGATGCCTATCAGACGTGGTCATGTGGCACCAAGAACAACAATTATTGAAACCATCATTAGGAAATTTGATACTCATGGTAAGAGATAAAAATGTAGTTTACATGTATTTACTGAAATTATTATATTCATACATAGTATTTATATGAATGTGTAAAAGAACACAATAATATTATACTTCAAAATCTAATTAATTAATTTGAAACACACAAGTAATTTTATTTAATATATATATATATATATACATATATTATAAACAGGGAAAAATATTTAGTTTTTGTAAATAAAAATTTTATCTTACTTGATAAATATAATTAAATAATTGTATTCAGTAGTTCATAAAAGAGATAATATACGCTCATAAATGAGATTAGTTATTAGTAATTAACAATATAATTATTTTTCTGTAATTGTAAAATTATAAAGATTTAATTTAATTTAAAAAAAATATATAAACACAATATATAAAATAGTTCATAGTTTATGTTTCAAATTGATGTAATAATTGGTACATAATTACTATCTTATCAAAGATCTTATGAAACACAATTATGAGCATGAAAATAAATTTTATTTAAAACTATATAATATAATTTTTTGTATTTTATATATTATTATCTTAAGTACATATTCGCTATTTATATTTACTAAATTTATTGTCTTCACATCTGCAAAGATGAATTAATATTATATGAGACTTAACAACCTTTAAAAAAGTAATTAAATTGGAGAATTATTTAATTATTTATTATATTAAAAATTAAGTACAATAATATATAGAAAATAATCATTCAAATTCAAGTATCTTCATTTAATAAGATAACTTTTTAAATTAGAAGAAGAAAAAATCAAATACATATATATTGTCTGATACATTTATCTACTTAGATATATTAAATTTATACAATTATAATTGAACAAGTTGATTACATTATGTAATGATTGATTTTACTAGCTTAATATTTTCACAAAATCAAAAACTTTTTATTGCTTATATATAGTATTAATTCATTTTATAAGTATGAAATTTGAAATTATTGAAAAATCTATGCAATATAATTTATTGAATCATTATTTTATCTGACATAAAATATTACTTTCAGAAAAAATACAATAGTGATTAAAATGTAGAGATAATACACCTAATTATTGTACCAGTCATCAAATTACTAAAAAATAAATATTTTAAATATTTGTTATATTGTATATAATGAAATTTATGTAATTGAAAAATGTTTTTATTTTGATGTAATAATTGATTATAAAAATTTATAAATTATGAATATTTTTTAATTTAATTATTTATTATGTGCCACTATTTTAAAATAAAATTATACAAATGAAATTTCTTTTTTAAAATAAAAATAATATTAGTTTAATTTACTGATTTTTGTACTAAACTAAATAAATTTTTATTTGATTAGTATTTCTAGTAATACATTATTATTTATTAATGTTATATTATATCATAGAATATTATTAAATTTAAATTAAATAATTAAATTAATTTATTTACCTAAAAAATATCTAATGATATTTAATATTGAAAAGCATTATTTATTTTAGGATTATAAATATTTTTATATTAAAAATCTCTCTAATTATGTTTAATGAATATTAGTGAAAGTATTTCAATTAATTATATATCAATTTATAGAGTATTTTAAAAACATACTATTTTAAATTTTTAAAAATTTCATTTTAAGTAATAACTTGAATTTCTTCTTTGTCACTATTTTGCTGATTTCTTTTTAATTTACTAATATAGTATGAAAACAATGAACAGAGTTAATCATATTAATATATTTATCATTTTATGTATAACATATGTATATAAACATTTTTCTATATTTCTTAAAATGAATTTATGAAGATATTGAAATATAATGTAGTTATATTTTATATAATTTTAATAATTTTACAAAATCATATTTTGTTATAAAAATTAATTCATACTTAAGTAGAAAATGAATTATTTATTTATCATTTGTATTATAATAAAATGAATATAAAAAAGTAACTGCTACTGCATATCATATGAATACAATATTTAATATTTCTAATAGTATACAATATGTAGGATATATGACTTATTATTAATTAATAAATGATGTGAATAAAAATTAATATTTAAAACTATATATATTTTTTAAAAGTATGCATCTATAATATTGATTACAATTAAAATACTTATATACTGTATTACAGAAATAAATTCAAGACTAAAAAACTCATTTCTATTAATACTAATAAAACTTTCTAACTCTACATTAATTATAATAATTTAAAGTTTATCATTATTATTCAAAGTGAAGATATAAATTATATAATGAATGTATAACTATAAATAAAAATATAGCTACATAAAAACAATTTGTTTGAATAATTGAGAAGTCTTAGAATTAAAGCAATACTATACATTTATTAGGTTTCAACGACCCAGAACTTTATTTTTAATCTTATAAAGGATATGGATCGATATAGATGTTCAAGGAAACAATGTTATTTTTAAATTCAGTTAAATATTCACGTATTTCGAAAAATTGTTTTGATATTGCATTATCATTTAATAAGACAAATGATGAAAAAAATTACCTAAACGAAGATAAGTCGGGAGTCTATAATTTTGAGGTAACATGATTAGAAGGGGTTTATTATACATTACCCAGAAGATTTAAACAAAAAATGTAGAAGGTCCAAAAATTGAAAATTTTTTAAATAAAAATTTATTGATTTCTTTCGAAAAATAGGATTTTGAAATAGATTTCGAATAAGAATTTTGAAATAAGAAACTTGAAAAAAACAAGCCATTTGGGAGAAGAGTTTGAAATTTTTTTTATTAGGTTATCAAAAAATCGGGTAACAAACTTAATTGTTACTAGATTATCATATACAAAGACATTTATGATGAATATAAAAACAATTACAAATAAATGTACAAATAAAGATAATTAATAGACAGAAATTAGAACAAACAATAGTAACGAGTGAGAGAGAAAAAAACTTGACTAAATCGTATTTTAATATTAAAGTCGTGATTCCAAAAATCCACTACTTCTTACTATTTCAAATTTGCATGCTTAGCAAAATATTAATATATGTTATATGTTTATTGAAATTAAAAATTAAAAAGAGATTCATTGCAGATTTTGTCATCTGTTATGATTTATAAATTTAAATATATGTATCTCAAATAATTAAAAAAAATATTTAAAACTTTAAAAAATAATAAGTAATTTGTAACATTTCATTGGTAATAATTTATTATTTCAGTAATAAGTATTTTTTTATTGCAATTCATCATTTTTTCATATTAATTTTTAATATTAGTTTTTTTTATCTTTAAAACGTTTAAACTGTACAATATTTATATACATTATATTATAGATACAATACAAATTTTATTGAATCTTTTTAAATAAAAAATTATCAATTTAATTCATTTTGTATTAAAATTATTTATTTTTATACCTGTAGAATTTCATAATTGAAACAAAAAAAATTATCTATAAAGATAGAGATTTACCATTAGTAAATTTGGATGAATCGCCAACTGTTAACTTTACAAATCCAAAACAATATCGATAACTTAACTAATCACAAAACAACAATAATATTTTCAAAACATTAAAAAAATCCAATTCATAAAGAACTGAGTAATTGTAGCATACTAATTACATGTACTATGTACAAATAGTTAACACATATAATAATAATGAATGTTTGAATATAATTTTTTATCTATAAGTTGAAAAACAATGTTAAATCAAGTTTTAATTACTGTTAAGATCATACTGAAAAGAAATATAAAAGCTATAATAATAAAAGAAGTGTAAAGAAGATTAGAGATTTACACTATTACATTTGTTTTATAGTTAATATCTAATGATAAATAACTAATGATTTGATAATACATATTCGCAGAATTATCCTAAGGTTTAACCAATTAAAGTTAGACTGGTTGTAATGAATTCTATTATAATAAATATGAAATGAGTATAATAAATTCTCTTCAGCTACACAAGAAACTTGATCAATAATATTAAGAAGAAATTTAGGATGAAGTAAAAATCTATTGATTAAGTAAAGAAGTTTCATTTAGGAAAACTTCAGTTAATCGGATTAATATAAAAGATAATAGAAATAATGTTAAAAAAAAAAAATAAATTAAAATTATAGATAGAAAAATTAGGGAAGAAAGATATTATTAATATAAATACAAAAATTGAAGTAAGTAAGTAAATATTAACAGTCTTGAAAACTGATCAGTTGTAGAAGAATTATATAATCTCCATTATTCTATAGAAAGTTGGTTTCAGATAAAAGTATAACAAAAAATCCAAATTAGAACTATAATTTAAAGATTAAAGAGAAATTAAAAAATAAAAAAACTACAAATAAATATAAACAACTCTCAAATTATATAAAATATTAATAAAATATGTATATGCAGCGTTGAGTATGTTCTTTCTTCTTCATTTTCTTAGTCTTGGTGGACTAATGGTAGTAATAGACGATTATGGATGGAATTCATTAATTATTATCAATGGAGATTAAGCTGAAAAAATTAGAAAAGGATTGACTAGATATCATTAATTGTCAATACTTACTTTTTTTAACAATGAACAAAATTGACCTAATGATATTAATAAGATGTTGATATTGAAACATTATGGTGAAAAGTATTTCTATCACCAGCATATGATATTAAAAGAGTAAATTTATTTAGTAAAATTATTCATTTATATGTTAAATTTACTCAATACAAGGCATTATTATTATACATTCCAGTATACTAACTAACTCAATGCTGTTTAAATTTAATTGCTTAAATCCCTTATTACTAATGTACATTAGTGTTAATTTAATTGGTTCATTTTAAATTTCAGATCGAGTATATGAAGTATTTAAAGAGTTTTTTTATTATATTTATTTATACAGATGTCTAAGTCATATATTAAGATTTAATCTCTAATTATATCTTCTGTCATTTTGGTAATTTGTCATTTTATCTTTTACTGTATAAAAATATTTAAAATCTATAATTCAACTTTTTCAAGTCATTTTAGAACTGAATCAATAGATTAGTACAGTTGTTGTATATAACATTAGTCTTTTGCATTTACAATCATTTAATAATTAAATTCTCAAAAGCAATGAGTAATAATATTATATAATATTAATTATTCATATTATACAAATTATTAATTCTTTATCTGAAATAGTTTATTTTTAATTTTAGTATAATTTAATAAAATTTAATGAAAATAAAAAGTAGATATATTTTCCATTAATTAAAGTGCATATAAAAAAAAATTATATATTTTTATTTATTTATGTAAGAAATAAATTACTGTATTTGAGATATATTTATATTTTATTTATATGTATATTTTATATTAAAAAATAAAACATCTTAAGTGAACAAATTTCTATGTAAGCTAAATAATACTTTTATAAATAAAGTACATTCAAATATTTACACCAAATAATGAGTACAAATAAAAATAATATGTACATATATTAATTAAAAACAGAAAATTATATCAATTTTTTAAAAAAATTACTTTTAGTTTTAAAAAAACTATAAATTTACAATTGATAAAACATTAAAAAAATACTCTTAAAATTTGAACATATTAATGGATTAAGTAACTATATTTTTAATTTTATTAGCTATTCAGAAGTATATGAAAGTTATCTTAATTAAATATAATTATTTATAATTTAATATATTTTATATTTTTCTGCTTTAATTAGAGTTTTAATTACAATACATATTTTCAAGTAAAACTCTCCATACATTGCACATCAAGATTTAATTAATCAAATAATTATACTGTAATAATTTTACTTTAATTAAAATTAATACCGTGATTTTATAGTGAAAATAATTGAACTAATTGTTCATATTATGTAAATAATAGTAGATTTTATGTTTAAAATTTTGAAATAATTTAATCCATATAATTTCTACTAATATTTATCAATTAAGATTTTTAATATCAGGATATATTTTATTAATTAAATATTATTATATTTATTATTATATTAATGACTTTTTAAAACATTAATAATTTGTCAATCTTATCTAACGCAGAGAGAAAAAAATGTTTAAAATGCCATTGAAACTTGGTCTTAACCAAAGCTTCGGTATTAAAATATTAATTTTGTAATTGTACTTGTTTATCTAACTCAGGACTTCGTATTTCAGTATTATTGATTCAATTAGACCAATAAAAACAAATTAGACACTTGCATGTCTGTTAAAAAAACAATGATATAATTATACTTTTGCAAGATACATAAGACTAGTGCTATGTAATGTTAACATAAGAAATATATGAGCCTCAGCTTCAATCTTTATTTTGCTTCTATTTTTAAGTTACTTCCAACATAATAAGTCCTTTTTGAGCTTCTCCAGAGTTCTTCACTTCTTTAAATCTGAGTTAACTTATTGTGTAACAATTTATTCATTTGTACTTAAATAAAATATAATTGTATGATTTTAAAGACAAGTGTTTGATTTTAACTGAGTTTTCTTTATGGTTAATTTCTGTAATTAAATCGTTCTTTATCAATTTATAACAATAAAAAATTATTATTTTTTCATGGAAAAGTAAATCTATTTGCGTCGAACTTTGAAAACTGTTAAATGTTATATAATAAACATTACAAAGCATCATTAAACTTTTAAAACATTAATTTAAAAAATAATTAAATTATTTATTAATTAAATTTAATATTATTAGTTATAATAATAATATAAATTAAATGAAAAATACCATAATGATTATGATTTATTAGAAATTCTTAAAAGAAAATAACCTGAAATATGAGTTTTATTTCGAAAGATTTGATAGTTGATATATTTCAAAAGCAGACATTAATTTAAAAATATATAAGTAAATGAAAAAAAAAAATTATATTAAAAAAAATAATTATTATGAATATATCAATATATGAAGATTTGTCAAGTCAAGATTTTAAAAAGTATGTTTGTAGATAAGTAGTAAATATAAAGGGAGTTCAAATGATGTAATTTAGAAAATAACTTAAAGAGAACAAGTAATTGTCAAAAAATAAACAAAATTGAAAAATTGTTATTAAAAATTATTTATTATGTGAATTATGAAGTATATTTATATACTATGGAAAAATCAAATTAAAAATTAAAAAAACTATCAAAATCTTATAGGCGGTGAATTTTTTGTGACAAAAAGCATTTATTTGGATCTTCAAGTAAGCATGTAAAAATTAAGTAAAAGAAAATTTTATTATTCTTTGTATCTCATTAAGGAAGTTATATATTAATAATCGAATTTTAGAATATAAAAAAGTATTTTAATAAGATTTGGAATAAAGATTAAAATTGACTTGAAAAAATCAAAGAATAATTCATGAGCTTGTGCGTGTATGTCACTGTACATCTTGTGATCTTGTTTATATGAGTTAGCTGTGATTAAAAGTGGGAAATCTATTCAGACCGTTACCATTATGAATATTTGTACTTCTTTTTTAGATTTTATATGTTTAAGAAGTGAATTAAATTATTTTCGCTAAATTCTATAATGCCTAGACACGCATTTGTTAGTGATAAATATAAATGATTTGGAGAGATAAGTTTACTTATATTTGATAGAATTCGTTAACAGTGGTATTGAACAAAAGCAGTTAGTTTAGATCTAAGTCTTGATAATTGTTTCTGATTTTACAGACTGGCTTCCCTTATGTTTTTTTTCACACATTCGTTCTCCCTGCACAATCTCTTTATCTCGCCATCCTTGTATATTACACTATCTTTTTGTATTAGATTTAAACTTAAAATTTGTATGTAAATAAAACATATGTAAATTGTTGTAATTTTGACGTTTGTATTTATTTTTGTTTTGTAATAATAAGATATATTTTTTTAATCGTTAATTTTCTGTATGTAAAAGTAAAGATGAATCTATCAAATTTATTTATGATTTGTTTTAATTTTAATATTTGAACAAGAATTTATCCACTTTTAATCTTAAGATGTGTAAGGTTTATAAGACAGATTAACAAACAAAGACTAGTATAAATTGACAAAATTGAGCACTCAATGCAATTCTTAGGATGAATGTTATGAAATGTCTTTTCCTTAAAAAACAAATGAGAATTTCGAAATCAAAAGTGACTTTGACGTTACATTTTATAATTAACAGTTACGCAAAAGTTTCTGTATTTCTACATTAAATTTTATTAGTACTTTTCAATTTAGGAAAATTTAAAAATTTTTTATATTAAATTGTAATAAACAAATATTAAAATTTATTCATGAATTTTTCGATCGATGCCAATATAGTATAGATTGTACTTAGAAATAATCATATAAGTAATTTTCAAGATAAGATTACGTAAAAGTCGTGACTTTTGTAGTTATTATGTATTAGTACTCATAGTCATAAGACTGCGCAAGAAAAATACGATCCGATACTAATGTAAAACTACAACACGAAAGTAATTAAATTATTAGTTGGAATTCTGATAGTGGTTAATATGTTTAATAAATTTTGTTTATCCTTAAAAAGTATTTATTAGTATACAAGTACTTCTTTAAAAAAACGTTTTTATATTATTGTACAAACATAAATTTTAATTTTAATTTATATAAAATAGAATCAAAGAAAATATATTTGAACTTAAAAATAAATTATAAATAATATTAATAAATGTAAGAAAGAAAAATATTAATTTACTTATTAACTAAAGAATAAATAAAAATGAAATAAAAATAAATTTCTTATTAGAAGTTTTATAACTATAATAAATATAATAGTTTTAAAACTTAATTAACAAAATACAACATTTATAATTTTATGAAAATAGACTAAAACTTTTGTTTCAAATTTCAGATCGTAGTTTCCTGGTCGCGAATGCTCAGCAACGGCTATGCCCTGTAATATATTGTTCGGATGGTTTTTGTCGTTTAACAGGATTCTCCAGAGCTGAAGTAATGCAAAGATCAGCTGTATGTGATTTTTTGCATGGACCTATGACATCTGAACATGCTGTTTTAGCGCTACGAGATGCGTTAATGACAGGTGTTGAAAAACACTTCGAAATTCTCTATTACAAAAAAGACGGTGAGTTAATAATTATATATATTCTTCTTTCAAAAATCTAGAATATTCTTTAATTAGATATTGACCACGTTTTTAATTAATTTTGATAATCATTGACTTTTAGCATGATAATGAAACGTAGGTGTTAGTAGGAGAAAGTGTAAATTATTTATTTTTAATTTTAACTGACTACATATTTTATACACTATATGCATAAATCCATATTTAGTTTATTTGTACTTTTATGTAACTGAAGATCAATAAGACCAATATAGCCTTTTAAGTTTTTTCATTTATACATTTATTTTCATAGATTTGTGAAATTAATAAAGATAACGCTAAAGAAATTAAGTAAAGAGTTTTATGTTATTAAGCTTAATCTATGTTGGAATTCTTTGATTACGTTTTGATATATTTAAATATATTTTTATAATTTTATCTGATGAGGCTTATCTTGTTTTCAATTTATAATTCATAATATTATTTCTTGATCTAGAATTGAACTTCTTTTGATATTGTTTACATATATCTTTTACTGAATATAAATATTGGTGGAGATACCAAGTATTGACTACTAAGTAATCATATAAGCTCGATGGGTGTGATTTGGGCTACGCCATTTAAATTATAACTTGACTGATAATTATATTAAACTATAAAATTTCTAAATCCTAAATAATAATCAATACATAATTATTCCTTATTCAATTCATATATATTTTATTTCTTCAGCGTAAGAAGAAAATAAATTAAAAATAATTTTATATTGTAAATAAAATTTATAAATAGTTAAAAAGCTCAAATTTTTTAAAGGAATTAAAAAAATATAATTATTATATTAAACGTCTTTAATAGGCTAAGAGATTCTATATAAAATAGTTTGTTTTCAAATCTTTGTATCATTGATAGATAAAAATAACAAATTTTTTTCTGGATACCTCCCAACTTTTTTCATGTGTACTTTATCGACATTAATATTCAATATTTATACCGATCGTTCTTAGTAATGCTAAAATTATTCTTAAAGTCTGATAATTATCTAGTATTATTATATATTTTAGTCTATATTGTATTTATTAATTATAATTATCAATTTTTTTATATTTTTTTTCTTTATTATATTTTAGCAGACTGATATAAGTTTACAGTTTCTAGTTACTTTATTATAAGTTTTTATATTACAGTAGTTTATTATACTTTTATGATATCTATTCATCATATCAAGTCTTTGTAACAATTTTTATAGATTAGCATTCATTGTGTTAAACTTTATATCGTTGAAACCTACTGTTTTGACTTTTCTATTTAATATATCTGTTATATGTAACAGATTCGTTCATGTCTAAGTAGAATTGGTTATATATTTTCTGTGGTGGAGAAAAATTAACATTTTTAGATGTTTCATTAGTAGCTAATTGAGTATGTACCATCTATAATTTTAAGTATTAGCGTTTAACCTGTTATTACAGTAGTTAAATCTTTAATATTTTATTAGATCTGTATCAGTTAATATTTTTTTCACCCATATTATTTCTATATAATGGTAGAACTTTCATATTTTTAGTTCTGAATTGCATTAGTATCAATAGTTTTATTTCGTGTACGATTTCTATAGTTCAGTTTTCAATTTAATGAATTGATTAAAATAAAAATATAAACAAAATAGAATGAACATTTTACGAGTCTCTATTACACATCTAAATTCGAAGGTGGACAAGAATGCTAAAAGCCAATATACGCCTTTTCATCGCAATTCGTTACAATGTAAATGAATATTTAAATGATTTGTATTAAATTTAACATCTTGTGTTCGTAAATAAATTAATAGTTTTTTTCAAAAGGTGTTTTTAGAAAGATGTAATATATAGTAACATAGAATATTATATATAGTTATATAAATGATACACGATGTATAGAGATTTCAGACATAAAAAATACATTGAAAGTAAAAAAGAATAATGTTGCATTCATTAGGATGTACACACGACAGTAAACTGTTCCTCGATAATTTCATGAAACTTATTTAGAAATATAATATAATATATTAAAATATAATTATGGTAGAAATAATTTTATAAATATTATTTCAGTATGTATTTTTATTCCCAAACTGTTACAAATTATACATTTACAAAGATGCTTGCAAAGATTATAAGTAAAGCTAAAAAATATAATAATTAAAACCCTTGAAATTCCAATGAGCCGTATTAGTAGAAAAAAGACCATATCGTTTTTACTTTCTTTCTATAACATTATATATTTATTTAATTTTTTTTTTTAAATTAGTTTAATTTTTGTTCATTTTACTTAATACTATAGTAAGAAAAGAAATCAATATAAAAGTCAATATTTTTTAGAAAAAAATAAATACTTAATGGAGTATATTTATTAGACGCTGTTATATGCTGCTTTTTCTGTCTATTTGTTTATCAGTCTCTCGTTTTATCTCTGAATTTTTTTAACTTTTTTTTCCTAATCTAATGGAAGAACCTTCAAAGATAACACAGACTAACTGATAATGGATAAGACACTAATAGTCTTGTTTTTTTAACCATCCATATATGTCATAAATGCTCAAATTGAGTGAGGAACTTATTTTATGCTAGTAAGTATAGGTTCATATTAACATATCTTATTAAAGTATTATACTTATATATATAGTTTTCATTGATATTCTTTTCACTATTATTTATTACTGCCTATCACATAATAAAAAATATTTAACTTCTTATCGATGATTAATTTAACAACTCGAAGGGTGCGATAGCTTTCATCTATTTTATTTTGCTTAATAGTGTTACACAGCTGTTTTAAAAATTAGTCATTTTCTTTATTTACTTTCATTATATATTCCATTATACTTTTTACATAGAAGTTTGACATGTCTGAATTTTTTGATAAATCACAAAGTAAATTGTAAAACGTTAGTATCAACGTTTTTAAGTCTTTGTTCTATTTATCTGTACCCATATATATTAATATCAAAATAATAGAATAATAATATCAGAATAATAGAGGTAGTTCAATAATAAAATAAGATGAATTTAATATTTTATAGCTAAGATTCAAATAAATTGTAATTGCGATTACGAAGACGTATATTATCATTTTTCAGAATACAAACTTATAGAATTGAGCACATTGATAAAAATTTAACGCGAACTTCAAAACTTGAAATAAGTACTTGTTAAATAGAAACGAATAGCAAACAAATTATATGTTCATCAACCAGATAAAAAGCATTTCAGGAATCTCATTAAATCGCCCTAAAACAAAATAATGAGTATCATAAGGGATTTCGAAACTACAATTATATTTATAGAGTTTAAAAGTGATCGTAAAGTTTGTCGTGTTTGCAAATATACTAATTTATGTTTGATAATAGAGTGAAAGGTAGCATGACGAGCTTGACAGCGTATTACGATACAATGAGTAGTTTTTATCTAAATCTTGATATCAGCTAAAGTCACCTTTAAAGCTTAAAAATCTCTGTAATCGTATTTTTAAAACTAAAATTATACTAAAATTCTTTCATATTAATAAATAATTAAAGAAATATTTAGTTTTATTTTGTATATAAAACATTCATCTTGCAATTTGTATTAAAAATCTACATCAATTGAATATAATTCAATATAATTTAATAATTTAACACGCGTTACTTTACTTGACTCATAAGTTTTTATCAAATTTATGTCTATAGAAATACTGTTATTAAAAATACAAAATTTGTAAAATAACTTTCTAATAAATATATAAATTTTAAGAAACTGAAAATGATTAGATTTAACATTTGATAAGGATATTAATTACTAATACAAATAAGAAAACATTGCTAAGTCAGCAGTTGAATTTGACAGACATACACTAAAATATATATGTTTGTACTTCCTGCGTAATAAAGAATAATTTATGAATCGTTATTAAATTTCATAAAAAAAATCAATAAAGAAATTATGAGCAAAACTATAAATAAAATTTCATAGTCTAAAAGTTGTTAACATAAACACTTGTTTAAAATTTACTATATAAGTAATAGTGAATCATTGATAAAACCTACTTTTTATTCTTGCTTTCTTCGTAAATTGAAATTTTAACTATAACATAATTATAACAAATAATATTTAAATATAAAATATTATTATACCGAGAAGTATGAAAACTATAGAATTATCGAAAAAAAATTATTTTATATAATAAGTTCATAAAGAATATTTTTTATTATTATTAATGTTTATTTATCTGTATTCAATAAAGACTATTTTATTTTACCATCATAATTAACAATGATTTAATATAATAAATTACTCTTGATAAATATGCTGTTATATACAGCGACACCAGTCTTACAGGTTATTTCTTCTTTTTTGTTGTTTTAATTAGGATTTTGTATTGTATGTCAGAATTTTTTACAGGAGAACAAATTTTTTTCATAACAAGTTTCGAGTTTTATTTATGTACAAAAAATGGGTAAAATTAATAACTGTACATTCGATTTCTTTATGATTTTTTATGTATATGTGCAAGGGTATGTGAGAGGAAACGGAAATGTTATAAATATGGGAAATTAGGAATTTATATTTATCTGCATATGAATATATTCAATTATTAAAATTTTAAACATTTTAAGGGTTAATTACAAAGCCGTTTAATTTATGAGTTTTATTTTTCATTATATAATTATATATTTATTTTTGGGTGTTACATGTCTACTTATTGAGAAGTTTTGTATTTATTTATTTATTTTCTTTTATATATTACTAATACTATATAGTTATGTAAGCCACAAATATTTTTTCGTAATTTTTCGGTGTTTTTTTTATCTCTTTGTGATATATTCATATTGTATCTCCATAACAAGTTTTTATCATTGCTATTTAAATTTGCTTCGTAAGTTATTTTTGTACTAAATCTTTTTTTATTAATGTAGTATATAATTTGTATCTTGTTTTTATTTTGTAAATATTGTTTATTATCTAGAAATGTAAATGATTCTGGAGGGATAAATCTTGTTATTTAAAACATAATAGAGTGAATTTTTTACTGACTACATTAAATCAAAAATATAATTGTAATAAAAGTGGATAATAAAATTGAAAATAATAAAAGACTAAAAGAATGGTTCTAAGAATTATAATAATATACATATATAAAAATTAGAAAATAAGAGAATTAAATAAAAACTCAAGTATATGAAGGAATAATGATATAATTCAAATAACGAAACAAATGGGTCAAATTTTTTAAATAAAATACAATGATAACCTTTGAAAATAAATATAAAAATATTATAATCAATATAAATAAATATTAAAATATTCATGAAATTAATAAAGAAAGGATATTATCTCAAATACAGCAATTCATACATAGAAAAAATAATTGTGAACAGAGTGACTGTGTACTCTAGACGTCTCATATCACAAATTCACTTATCTTTTGGCATATCTCTTTTTTTATTTGGCATTAAATTAATTAATTATTTATTATTAAGTATTAAGAAATATAATTGTGTAATATAATAAATTTATTTTTGTTTATTGAATACAAACTCTAGTAGACAGTAAGACTTGTTATAAATATATATTATAAATGAACTAAAATTCTAGATCAAATGACAAATAAAAAATCTATGGTTTTCTTTAAAAACCAATGATTTAGATATTTTATAATAATATTTGCTAAAATATTATTCTGCATATCAGGCGTAAGAGTAAATTGTTGCGACTGATTAATCCTTTTCCTCTCTTTTTGATAAAAACATAATAACTTATAAATGTACTTTATACTTTACACAAATATATATATATATATACTTTTACTTTCCTAATTATAAATATATTCAAAAATTAGTCGCTGAAAATACAATAAATAATTAATAAGTAAAAAATTTACAAAAATATGAGAACCTACCATGTGGTTTATAAATGGTTTAGTATATTAATTAATATAAGTAATTATAATAGTAGAGTAAAATAAAAAAAAAACACCAAAAAACAGCATGTACGATATTATGTTAATAATATTATAATAATTTTGATACTGTTCAACTGCTATTATTTTTACGTTTATTAAGTACAAATATCATATTAAATAAGTTAAATAATTATTAAAAGCTATAAAAAGTATAATTAAAAGTTTTCATACTTATCGACATTAATTTGTATATAAGAATATTCAATATACTTTAAAAACATTCATAACTTGTTTAATTCTTAAAAAATTTATTAAGAAATTAAAACTAGTATTAATTATTAAATATGTTATTTATATTTATAACATACGTATTTGTTTGTTTGATAAAAATTGATTTATTTAAAAATAATTAAGTTATTTTTACATATTATAGTAAATTGTGAAAATGAATTAAGTAAAAATAAAAAGTCTTAAGCATATTAGAATTTACAATTTTTAGTATTTTTTGAAACTATATCTCGGTTATATTCATTAAATATTTTTTTATATTAATTTTCCTTATATATTAGTAAATTTTGATTTGTGGCCATGTTAAAAATTAAAGTTATTTTAGGGACAGAACTTGAATGGTTAACCATATTTTTTTAGCGTACGTTATTTTTTATATCGTTCAGATTGTCAAAAAACTTCTTAGTTATATACTATGAATAAATTAATTATAGATTAAATTAAAATAAGCAGTTGTTTTAAATATTCTAATCTAGTCAAAAATAAAAATAAAATATAAAATTTTTTGAAAAGATAATGAATTTAATAGATATCATTTAATTACTATGAAGGTAGGAGCATTAAAAATGTATTGATGACCGCATTTATTTTGTATTTCAGGAATGAAGTTTTTTTGCAGTGAGGTGATAGCATTAATAAGGAGTGAGGTAGACGATATATGTCTTCAAATTATAAACTTCGAAGATTTAAGTACTGCATCATCGGCACTCAGTATCACCCCAAGAAACCTGATAAATAAGAGATTTTTCACACGTTGTTAGTATATAAATTAATACATATATATTATTGTAGATGTATCATTTTTAATATATTTAATTATTTTATACTTAACCATATCTATAGATAAAATTTTCAACTTTACTATTGGTACTATTATATTTTAACATCCTGATCGATTAATTATAAAATCGCTTAAAAATTTGCATTGTGACTAATTTTTTAAATGTCAAAAACTGTATTTAAATATGGTTACTATATTTATAAAATTATTATTTTATAAAAAATATTATTTAACTTTCTAAAAAACTGTAAACTTTAAAATTACTATATAAAATGATAGTGGCTAGTGAAAACTTTTTAATGTTATCGGTATAAGAGAGTTTTAAGTAAGATCTATTACAAACAGATTAAGAATTTAATTAAAATTTACACTGCATTGTTTATATATTTGTTCATGGAACAACGAAAGTTGAAGAAAAGAGTTTCAATTTCGTGAATATCGGCAGAATGTCTTATAATACACTTCTGTACGTCTGCTCAACTTTATGCATGTTGATTTCTATTTATAGGAATTAGATCGGTTGCTAATGATTTATACAAGATATTGTTGAATATTTTATACTATAAAAATATTATTTAATAATTAACTAAAAGATGCAATAAAATAAATCAAATTCTAAGAAATCGTTATAAATAAAATGTAAAATAATAGTGTAAAAAGTAAATAAGAAAAAGTGAGTACGAATATTTTGTAGATATTTTTTATTGAATGAAAAATATATAGAAAACTATGTAACAGTGAAGTTCTTTTTGAGCTTTTAATGCTGCTATTTGCTATACTGGGATAGTGCTCATCATCAGAGTTTATGAGTGCAGAAGAAATTATTATACAATTGAAATCAAATAACTGTTCATGTAGACAATAGATCCTATACTACGGTTTCTCTTCTAACATATAAAAGATTGTTTATTTATAAGAAAAGGTTAAATGCATATACAAAGCTACGCTTATATACTAAATGAAAATATATTTTTAAGCCTATCACACAACACAGTTAATATTATGATTAGAGGTACTTATAAATTAAGTACGCCAGGTATATAAATAATAAAATATGAATTGAATTTATTAAACTATCATAAAACGAACGTTTGATCACAAGCGCAATGCGTGCTACATAAAATTGTCTACGAGTGGTTATTCATGCAAAATGGTGATATTCATATATTTATCATTTAGTGAATTTAATTAAAATTATACTTACCTGATTGTTTGATCTGTTGGCTCAAATCATTCGATTAAGTCTTTACCCTTTATAAATATTATAGAATATTTTCATATTGGAAGACAGTCACGATTTTCTCAATATATGATGTATTTCTCACTATGTATGAACAAATATATAATTATTACAACAATTATTCAACAATATTTAATTACAAGTTGCTCATTGAAAAGATAGACTTCATCACCTTATATTGTCACCCTCATTGGCACTGTATCCTATTATATATAATTAGCACTATAATATAAAAAATATCGTACATAGTCATAATGTCACTATTTTCCATGGTATTGAAGTTGAATTAACAGGATTGCTTGATTTTATTTCTACCTTAAAAATAAAAATCCTATTAACCATAGCATAAAATGATAGTTTTACATTCTTACTTACTGCTTAGTTTTACATAGCCTCATAATTTTGATGGATTTTGAGAGGCTATTTTTTTAGTAATATAAAATAATGTAATATAATTAAAGTTTCTTTTTTGAAAAATTCTGAACATTACTAAACTAGATATCCTCATATTTAATAGTCTAGTCTTACATATGGTTTATTAGCTACTATGTAAATCTATTAGATATTTCCCAATCAGAAAGTGCATAATCTTATATCTAGAATTAGATGCCGAAAATGTTGCAAAATAACAATTGGTAAAATATATATTTGGTGCATAATTATTTCTATTTTTTTCTTAATTAGTAAAATTTTTTAATCAGTACCAATAACCATTCAAATGATTCAAACTCAATTCTTTAATTTAAGAGAAGAATTTAGTCTTATTGTTAATAACAAGCTTATCCTGGTTAAAAATGGCCATTAGCTTGTCACTAAATTATATTAGTATCAATATATTAAATACACTAGTATCAACAATATTACATGGATAGTTATTATTGATGTTACTGTATTAGATTAATACATATGCCATCTAAATAAATTAATTTCTTTGACAATTTAACTAATTTTTCATTGCGGTTGAAATATTTATTTGCTTAGCGTATTAAATATTATTAAAGACGTAAGGATATTAAGATCTTTTAATTATTTATAAAAATAATATAATTATTTTAAAAATAAAAGAGTAATTTCTGTTTACATAGTTTTTGAATATATTTTAATTTTTCTTGAAGTGATCTCTGGATCTTTTTGAAGTGGGTGATATATTTGTATCATATGCTAATGTCACTAAAAATTTATCTACCTTTTCTAAATTATTATAATAAAGTAATGTAAATCTTTTAAGATGATATGTATTATTATTTTCATGTATTTAAAATCTCATTTTGATAAAATAATGAGAATATGGTAGAAAAATTATATAAATGTTTCGATTGTTTATATAAGGAATTGAATAAAATATTGAAAGAAAAAAATTACCTCGATAAACAATACAAATTTTAATAGAAGATTACTTTATACTACGTATAATACTTTTAATATTATCAAAAAAAATTTCTTATATAAAAAATCTTATCGTTCTACAGATATATTTATGTTTCCAACTTTATATTTCTCAATAGAAAATTATATCATTGTTAAAAAGCTATAACTATTAACAAATGTACTTGATTACAGTTTAAAAAGTTAGTTAGTTTTTCCTAAAAAATTTTTAAAACAATATTAGTTGATTTTTTTATTGATTTCTTGCTTTCTTAATTAAAAATTAAAACAGATTTCTAATACAATAACAATCTAGATAAAGAAAGAGTAAATGAAAAGATTTGAAAGGTAATCTGTGTAGAGTTGGGACATTTGTTACAGAAGTTATCAAGAAAGCATTTATGTAAATTTAGAAAAAAAGGATATTAGAGAAAATAAGTACTATATCAAAGAAATTAATATTTGGATATTTTAATAAAGTCAAATTATGTACTTATAGTCCAAGACAAACATGAATATAGAGAACTGGAGCTAAACGAAACAATAAAAAGTTATATCTTCATTTTCTTAACTTATAAAAAGAACAAGGTTATTTTAAGGTATAACAAAATAATAATTATTAATTAAAAGGTATAATTAATAAAAGAAGTAAATTGATAAATTAAAACTTTAGTAAAATTAATTTTTATTTATTTATAATGGAGAAATACGTATATTTTAATTAAGTAATTAAAGGATATCAATTAAATATACAATAAACTTATCTGTACTTAAAGCGAACATAATCACTATATATTATATTTTAAACTTTCCTAATTTTATACAGTAGGGCAAGCTATCATTACTGTCATAGCACGTTATAGCTTGTAATATAAGATGTATGCTTTTCAGTTAAGTGTATTTTTAACATTCTTAATTTTAATGTAACTCACATTAAAAACTGTGATAATTTGTAAATTTATTTCATATAATATTAATAATTATTTTTTCACGTGTATTTTTAAACGATCATTCTGTGACCTCCAACTATTTTAGGGTTACAAATTCTAGAATGTGACGAATGAAATAAGTTTTGTAACAACAAGCAGTAGAAAAAAATCTAGAAAGAGATTTAGATTCAAATCTATTCAAGTTTAAATACAGATTTGATTTGATACATATGCCTGCAAATTTAATTTATATATGAACTTGTTTACAGATAGAATTATTTTAGTTAAATTCATTATTATATATGCAATTCTCTATTTTATAAATTATTATAATACTTAAATCTTGAAAGTGTTCTTTTTTTAATTTCATAACTTGTAATTTGATTAATATAAATATAAAAACACTGTTATGAAATATATGACATTTTTTTCTATTTTTTTATTAAATTAATGTTAAAAATGAAAAAAAGATACAAAATCAAAGAAATCTAAAGTAAATTAAATTTAATATTTTCTTGAATACAAAATGAAATTCATTGATACTGTTTCACTATTTAATATATATATTTTTTAATTTATTTATGATAAATATATGTATTATAATAATAAATATAATTAATGTTATTCTTATAAAACTGAAATTATATAGTAAACAAAAATATTCATTTGATTTTTCTAGTTGATAAAGCAAGAGCAACTTTTCGAGCTAGGTTATTAAGAACTGGTATTATTAGCTCGCCTCAACAATCACAAAATTATCCACAAAATAATATACATCAACTTAATCAGCGATTAACTGATAGTATTATTTTTGATCAAGATATATCTGAATGCTGGTAAGAATATTCTTAAATTTATTGTAAGTAGTATTTTCTTCATTTTAGTTTTTATCATTTAAGATAATTTTATTTTTATAACTATTTTTTAATTGCAATTTATATTATCATTTTTTAAATTTAAAATTAAATATCTCAAATATTAAAACTTTTATGAAAAGATATAGTTACTTCTACTTTTATAATTCACGAAACAGTTTCACTTTATAATAATTGCAAATTCTTGTCTTTTGACATATTTAAGATATTTAAAGATTGAAAAGAACTATTTATAAAACAATAAAATATAATTAGTTTGTTTAAGCATGCTTGCAATTTATTGCATTCTATCTTGCAGCGTAGATAATATATATTATAAAATGTTGAAACTTTATGTATTTATGTTAAGGTATACAATAAAATTTTAATTTAAGGAACTTAAAAAGCCAAATAATTGAACAAATTCACAATAAAAGGATTTTACTTTTAAGAAAATGAAAAGTTTGTTTATATTTATGTGTGACATACATTTTTTAAAATTCCTGTATGCATTAAAAATGCATATATTTTATTTTTTTAAAACTTAGATTAAAAAAATTAAAATAAACAAAAATAATATTACTTATAACTTATTGCTTACATATTGTATAAAAATGTCAACATAGAATTTGGTGTAAATTTTATATAAATTTAAATTTAATGTTTAATATTGTATAACTATCAAAATATATTTTAATATATAATACTAAATGTATTGTGTTAACAAAAATATGTAATAATATTAGCTCTATGATGAAATTTAATTCAATAAAAATCATTTTCATTTAACTAATGATTCAGTTACTTTATACTTTGAGTTTTCATATATTCTCTAATTTTAATTTTAACGTAGTACTGACATACTTCATTCGATAATTTTGATATAAAATGGTGAATCGATCAAAGTATCATGATTTTTCTTAATACTATATAAAGTTGGCAAGTATTAATTAACCATAAATTAATTTATATATAAACTTAATTTTTAGCTAATACTACTTCACTATGTCAATTAAGCAATTTAAAAATGAATACAATTGAGAGTAATCATGAAATTAAAAAGTAAATAATAATTATAATAATTTAATAATACTTATTTTTAAATAATGATACATTAAATTTGTATATTCTGAAAATAAATTTTTATTTTACACATTCTTATAACATCTTGGATAAAAGGTTTAGATATAATAATCTTCTATAAACAGTACATGATCAAATGTATAATGATAAATTACATAAGATTGTTAAATATTATAGCAACAATTATGTAATATAACTTTAATAATAATTTTCTTCTTTTAAAACTGTAATTGAAGTAATTTATTTAAGATAACATATTTTAATTATAGAAATATTAAAGCTTTTTTGTGTTAAGCATATGGATTAAAAAATTAATATTATTTACTATCAAAATTATGAAAATTAAGGATAAATAAATAAAAAAATAATTAAACTATTTTAATAATTAACAAAATATAATTAAATAATAAATATAAAGAATTAATTAGAAATGGATTTTGTGCAATAAGTAACTAAATATATAACAATAATAAGTTTTACACATTGTGAATTAAAATAATTTAAAATAAACACTATTGTCACTACAAACACTAAAATATGAAAAAAATTTTGTATTTTTTATTAACGTCAGTATTTTTATCTTTTATTTAAAAATATTTTATTTAAAGCAAAAAGTAATTTGTATTCTTTCTGAAAACTAAATTTTTATTTTATTTGTTTTGGTTACATTAAAAAAATTTTGACTAATCTATGATTTCACATAATTTATACTAAATTTCATATGAATTTGTGTTAGATAATTCTGTAGAATTTAATGTTTTTAATTCTTTTTATATAGTTTTAATTAAAAAAAATTAGCTAACAATTATAACAATAAATTACTATTCAATTAAACAGAAAATTATTCTCACTTTCCTGTTCAAAATTATATTGATAGGGCAATGATTAATTTAGTTAAAATTATAATTATATATAATTGTATATTTAAATAATTCATATATTTTTAAAGAAAATTTTAAAAAGAATAACAAGTATTTTATAGTAATAAAATATATATTAATATATGATTCAATTAGTTAATCATATTTTCATAAAAAAAAATTCGTTATTTAAACATATAAATTACGGTTTTAATATTATTATAGATCTTATCACATTCTTTTATTTAATAATATATAAATTATTCATCTTCATTTTTGAAACGAAACACTATTTATAAATGTAAAATCATTTAAATACAGTTGATATTATAGCTGTACTTACAAATTAGTGTTTAAGACTGTTTTGCCTCATTATAAGTAGCAAAGAGTTACATGCTGAACTAGAGTTTTGAACGAAATAAAATAATTTATAATATAATACGAATTAATGTAGTAATTTGAGTTTTATATTATTGAAAATTCGGCTATTTAATGAATTATTCATTTACAAGAAGCTCTGAATTTTTATTAGGGTTTAGAAGCGTAATAAGTATTTTTTTAATTTTGGAAGTAAATTCACAGTATAACATTCATTTATATTAATCTTCAATTTGTAAATGAAATAATCAAATGTTTTATGATTTTTTAAATGATTATATACATGGTAAAGTGATGCTTGATATGTTCAGAGACTATGCGATGTCGTTCCTTGGTGGCGATGCTCTGAGTAGATTGTAGGAAGTCACTAACTTTGTTTATTTTTTTTTCCGTTGATATGCACTCTTGACACATAGTGTGAGATGCATTGTGCTAATCCGATATGGTCCTTTTTCTCCATGGGACCGGAGTTTTCAACCATGTAGTCTTCCAATCCTTTAGATAAAGGGGAGTCTTCTTTAGTCGCCGTGGACTTCACCAGGGTATGAAGCAAAAAGGCAGGAAATTTCAATCCAAGTCAAATTTTTTTCATTATATCATTAGTATATTTTTCTCCCTTGTCTGCTTACGAAATTAATCATAAAAGCATGGGACGAAGGAATAGGTTTTTTTAAATTTATGTACATATAATTTTTTGAAGATATTTATGAAAAGATTTTCTAGTATTTTTATATTTTTAAATATTTAAAAAATATTTTTGTATATGTTTTAAAGGAAAAGCATATACTAATTTTATTTGAATACATGGTAAAAGAAAAAATGGATTTTAAATAATAAAATACTGCTAATGGAAGATAAAGGAATTTAATTTTTATAATAATATTGTAATCGTGTTTATGTTTATTTTAAAATTATATTATAATTGATAATAATTTTAACAATATATATTATGATAATAATAGAATTTTAATTAAAAGATTTAATAAGTTTTGTGTTGCAAATAAGTTCTAACACTTATTCGTTATTCCTCAATTAAAATTTAATTTTATATTAGATATTTTTTACGTGATACTTTGAATTCAATGGATTGACATTTCCTTTGCTTGAATTATTTTGTAATGCTTTGAAAAGTTTTGACTTCAATGTACCTCTTGAGTGGCGTTTTAATAGTCCTTAAATTAGTAGTGTGTATCCATTTAAAAAAATGTGACTAACAAAGGGATGTTTTCTTATACTTTTTCACCAAAACTATTGAATTTTTTTTATGATGACCGTATGCTTTGGTTATATCAAATCTTAATCCGGCTGTCTTCGAGCTTCTACATGGTAATTTTACATATTTAAAATAATATATATTTTTTTGTTCAATTTATTTTTCTAGATGTGTTCAATAGTTTAATATATTCTATTAGAAATATGAAAAATGATTATAATTTGAAGTTTATTTTGAGGCTATGTGAGCAGTTTTTATATTTTTACTAATAGTATTTTAAATTGTAAATCAATAATGTTTATATTGCTTAATTATTTTTCTAATATTAATTTGTATAATTTCAAGATTTTTGCATAAGTGTTATATAGTTTAAAGTAATTATTTCAATGTTGTATAAATAAAATATATTTATAATACAAATTAGTTCGATAGTTTGAATACAAAAATATATATTTTAATGTACAGTGTATAAATATCTTAGTTTTTTATTTTCATATGTATTATGTTTCATAATTGAATTTCTTTTGGAGAGTTTGGTTAACATACAATGGTTATAATATATTTAAGCTTCTAATAATGATTTTGCTGTTGTTTTACTCAAAACTTTCTATTATCCTTTTTAGCATTATTTTATTTAAACAAACTTATACATGAAATAGTTTAATATTAACTTAATTTGCTTTTTAAAGTTTATTTTTTTATTATTTAATTATCTTATTTATTGTTTGCTAGTTATATATTAATTTAATGTAATATGGCTATTTACTTTTTTAAAAATTATTATTTTTTTAATTTATTACATATTTTATTAATTAGGTTGCATTAACGTTTTATATATTATTATTGGTCTTATATATATATATATATATATATATATATATGAATATACACATAATATTTTAAACACTTATATTCCTTTTATTTTAAAAGAAATATATATATTAACTTTCATCTTATATGGTATCAATATGTATGTAGTGAAATTGGTTTAATGTTTGTATTAATTAATTACTCGAAACAAAATAACGGATCATTTATTTAAATTATTCAAAATGTGTTTTTGTTTAAGTATGTATAATTTATATTTGATGTATATTATTTCATAGTGTAAAGGAAAAAACAAATGTCATGTTTCATAAATTATCCTACAAACATTTATTTATTTGTATGCATTTAATATATTACATGGTTAATTTCTATATAATACTATTTCTTTGTTTTAAAAGTCATGGTATCTTGCTTATTTATACATGATCATTAATGATTAATAAGAGAAATGTAATTAAAAATTTTTAATATATATTATTATTTCTCTAAAAATACTAATTTTTTTCTTCTAATGAAATCTATTAAAAATCAACATTTTTACTGAGATAAGTATAAATATTTAAAATTTTATAACGAAGATTTTTTTATAAAGTATGAGAATTTGAGTATATATTTTGTGAAGGTATAAAAATATGCATAGAATGAAAGAAGAATGTTTAATATTTTTGTTTTTATTCGCAGCCCACTAACAACTAAAACGGTTAATATATTGGAGTCTTGGAGTATGAATGAAATAAAGAATAGGAAGTCATCAACATCAATTTTGAGTAATACTCCACCTGCCATGAATATTGATTGCATTACAACGAATCCGTACCTTGCTCAGACTAACATCACTACTGCTCCGATAGCTAGTCCTGAAGGTGTCAGTGATGTGAGCTTTTATACTTTTCTTTGAATTTATGTATATTTTATTAATGACCAATGTAGAATCTTTAGGGAATATTTTTAATTGAATGTTATCTCGTTTTATTTAAATGAAGCTAATAATTCATAACAGTCATCAAAACAAAAATAGTATTCCATGAGAAATTCTTCAAAGTATGTGTAAATGTAATAAATAATGAATGCCTGTGATAATTAGTGTTTCACGTGAAAAATTTTAATAGATGAGAACAAATTCTTATTAATATTCTTATATGACAAAAAAGGTATGTAATATCATTCATTAAGTAAGTATATTTCTACAAAATTATCTCAATGTAACACATATTATATAAATAAGAGAAGCAATTAGTTTCATATGTATACTTGTAATGGAATAGGCGCTCATTAATGATTACGGATTGCTGAAGTGGTTTAAAAAAGAAAAATGAAACAAAAGAAACAATAAGGAATTTTTTAGTTTTTCATTAACATACAAATGTTTAAGTGTAAAGGTCACCTAAAGTGAAAAAGATATGTTGGCATATATATTGGATATGTTGGAATATATAGAAGAAGATATATATTATCAGGCATAACTACATACTGTTGTATTGATCATAGTTGAGTGATTTTTTATAACAAGGAAAACATAAAGTTACAGATATTTAAAATCACAGAGATTTATTTTAAATTATATATCACTGGTCTATTGCATACATAATCATTTAAAACTCTTAAACATTTATTTGAAACGTTCAAAATATTATATAACTAATAAATTTGTCTTAAATAAATATTCCAAATTAGCTACATATATATTTTTTTCAGATTTTTACTATAGCTGTTGATATTTTTCTCATTTATTTTAGGTGAGTATAACGAATTGAAAGCAACATTACATATAGTTCAGAGCTGAACAAAAAAAAGCACATAAGGAGCCCCAGCAAAGATAACTTGCATAAAATTTTCTTGTAGACAGGGCCAACTCAAAAGTTTGTAATTATAACCATTTTGTATGAGCATTTGTTACTGAATGCGTGAGTATGATGATGTAGATTATTTAGTATATAAATTTCCAAAACATCTTTAACATGGCAATAAGATAGTTAAATGAACGAATGTGCTGTGTGAAGTAATTTCGAACTTCTTCAGAACTATATTTTGAATCATCCAGTGTTTTATCAACTAGTAGGTCATTTATAACTCATCAATTTTTGTTCTCAGTATATAAAGGATAAGCTATGTAAGACATTGCCATCTAAATTACTTGTTTCTTCTGTATATGAGAAAGAGATTTTTTACACTCAGGTGAATAAATGCATATTTTTTAAGAATAGAATAATAATTTGTGTTTAATTGCAAATTTTGCAAAACCACTTTTTCCCTTTAAAAATTCCTTTAGATCATTATTATTTTTTATTATTAATATTATTATTGTAAATTGAAAAATTTATATTAATATGTCATAGTGCTTTGGATAAGAAGAGATTAGTTGAGACATTTGATGATTTATTAATTAATATTATTAGTTAAATAATTGTTGATAAAATATTAGTTATAATCACTAAACCAGACATGTTCTCTTCAACTTAGAGACTAATGAGAGCAATTATAAGAAAAGTAACAATGCTTTGAAATTCTGTTTCAACAAGATGCATAACCATGTACTTGTAGTATTACTTTTATGTAACTTTAATTCTTAGATAATATTCAGTGACCGCTTGGAAAAATCTAATAGATGTTTTTAAATTATTAATAATGCATTAAGTCTTTTTCAAAAAAAAGCACAAACAATGTGAAATTTATTGATGGTTCTAACAGTAAATAATAGTGTTGAAATTGTAACTCCCCATGCTCTGATAATATGAATTTATATGGGTACGTTCTAAAACAATCTAAATATAAACAATTCTAAAACAATTTATAACCATCTAATAAGATAATTGTACTCATTTAGAGCAAAGTGTTAAAATCAGCAACCATTTTATGTTCCTAAAGTTCACGTTTTTTTTAAGCATAACGACCCATGATTGATTATAGTTGGTATTGTATGGTAACTATAACACAAACAAGGATTGTTTGCCTAGTGGAGGTTAATTTTTTATGCAATAAATTATGCTTTTACAACTCTTATAAGAAATTGCAAAATCGATATCAATTAAAAAATTGAATTCATTTACCAATGAATAAATCTGGACTTCTACACTTTAAAGGATAATTCTCTTAATTCAAAATCAATATCTATTGATTCTGTTATAAACCTCTGCAATTAATCACTACATGCACATTACATTGCACTTCATGCGAACAATATTTCTAATTTAATGAATTTAAAGTACATTATTCAAATGAGGTAGATTGTATCCTTAACATCAATTTATATTCTAAACTTATTCTAATAGCCTTTCTCAAAGATATACTCATGTATTATAAATGTGGACTAAAAGATGAAAAAATTGTAAAACAAGTTAGCAGGGTGTAGTATAAGTTTCATTGAATAAAACGAGTTTCATTGAATTTAAGAGATTAAGTAAATTGAAATTAATTGAGTGAAAATAAAAATAAAAATGTTAAAAATGGAAAGATACCTGAAATGGTCTTGAAAATGCATAAATCATTAATAAAATAATAAAAACATTAAATTTCCATTAAATAAAATTAATGATTTTACATTTTGATGCAATCGTATTTTTTAAAGTAAAGTAAGGTAATATGTAAATATACCTTAATTAAATAAAAGAAATAGATAAGAAAATATATTAATTATACTTATATTAATAAGTATATAAATACAAAAGAAAGTTATAGATTCATTAAGAATAAAAATATCTTGATTAAGAATTAAATAAATTTATATTAAATACATTATAGAAAAATTGTGATAAAATATATATTTTTTTTAGTAGTAATAAATCATAGTTTTGATTGTGTTATCTCGGATTTTAAAAATCAATCTAAAATTACTTTAATAAATTATGGTTTATTAATCTCATGAATAATAAATAATACGTTTAAAGATTGTAAATCGAAAATATAGAAGATATTTAAATGTTTGTTTAGTATAAATATATTATTACATATATTTATTATTCACTGTTTCTTTGTATAGACAGATTAAGAAAATTACAAATGTTGTATTTCAGTATTTATAGCAATACATTAATTGCTACTTATAATATTCAGATTAATCAGTCAGCTTATTACTTTATATTTAGTTTTATTTTATGTTATAGTTTACGTATTAGTAAGAAAAGATTTATGGTGCATGTATATGTGGTGTTCTAGTTGAAACGTTTTATCTTTAGCGCTACATTATGATTATTCTGTGTGAACAATTGTCACACGCGTGATTGAACTCACCATCTGAACCTTGAGTATCATTACATTCAGACATATATTACCTTTTCTTTGTAAATTATGCATTAACTTTTAATTTTATAGTTCTTACTGTAATGACTTCATGGTGTCATTGATTGTCTTAGAGTATTAATGTTATAGTTTCATTTATTTAGCATAGAAAGTATAATTACGTATTAAGCTTAATTTACTATTCATTTAAATAGTTTTCAGTGTCACATACCTAGAAGATATAAAATAAAATGTTTTTATTTGCTAATTTTTTAATATCTAATATTTTAATATCATTTTCAAAGTTATAATATTTGCCAAGGACTCTAGGTAATTAATAAAATTGTTCACATAAACTCGGTACTATTCAAAACAAGAAATTTGTGATAATTGTCAAGTTAAAACTAGATAATAGATGATATACCTTAACATAAAGAATTCATATATTCCGTTTCTCCATTGAATTCAAGAGAAAACCAGTTGAGGCTATTGTATATAAATATTTAGGACAAGAAAATTTAAATTAAAACAATATATCACCTAATATTGAAATATAAGTAGTAGTCTAGATCAAATCGAATTACATTTTCAAAATCCATGAAAAACTATCCTAGCCTGGAAATCATAAAAAGTTTTCGAAGAATAAAAAGTCAACTTATTTTATTATGAAAGGAAAATAAATTTTTAAAGAGTCCAATTTATATATATCTGACTAAAACACAATATATATGTACTTATTTATTATGTATTTTTGTTACAAATTGTTAAAATAATAAAAATGGTTTTGACATAATTGTAGAATTGATTGTAAAATTAATTGCTTTTTTTTTACAATATAGGTCTCTCAAAAATCAGGTTTATGGGATGAGCTACAAACACCAGCAATTTCAGGAAGTACATGCAAGTGTTCGTTGCGAACTGTTTCCCACGCTGCTAGTTTAGATGCTATATCTCGAAAAAATTTCAATAGTTCAGGTGTTATACCTTGTAATTTTACATGCAACGTTTGTAAGTATTATTTTCTTAGTTACAATCATTATATAAAATTATTAATATTAAAAAGAAAATAAAAACCCTTTCTACAATCTATTCTACTTATGCAAAAAATTTATTGTAATAATATTCACGAGAAAATTTTATTTTAATTTTTAAAATATAAAATTTTTTAATATTTAATAATAAAAAATTTATATTAAACATATTATTATTATTATTATTATTAATATATGAAAATATAAATAAAATTTCTATCTTAATTTATACAAATAAATCTTATATTTTTATAAATTTTATTTTATTTGTAGTTATGTTATATTAAAATTGAATTTTCTTAAGTTTAAATATTTAAAAAAGTTACAATGAAAATTCATTTTATATTAAATTTTAAATTTTAGTTACATTCTAGAATCGTAAATGATCTAATTCTATTATTGTTATTCCTTTTAATATCTAAATATTGTTTTATTAAGTCATATGTTTACTCAAATTAATCAAGTATTTTTATAAAATTTTTAATCTAAATAGTAATTATCTGTTAATCTTTAAATATCTTGGTTTAGATTCTATAAGTCAATAAAATATTTATATTAAGAAAATTTTATCTTAGTAATTAAAAAATGAATTTAATTAATTTAATGATTTTCAACGTTTTATTGCACTTTTTAAGTTAAAATATTATTTTTGTGGTTTCGTAAGAAATTAATTTTATACTCGTTACATTTGAAAGGTAGATATTGAATTAAAAAATTTTCTGAGTATGTAAGTGTAATTATTTTAATATTTATTCTACTAATTCTAATAAAACATGATATGTAATAAAATATAAATACAAAATATCTTTTCTATGCAATGCGATAATATATTTAATGCCAGAGTTCGCCGCATCCAAAAAAAGGCTACCCTTCTTCAAAGTCTTTCAAACGAGGAAGGGAGACTATGCACTTAGAAAAACCCAAGCTCTTGATGGGAAAATATCGTGTCGGATTGACGTGGTGCCTCTACCGAAATATATACATATGTACGTGTCGCGTTTTTACACGAATAATGCGCTTGGGTATATATAATTTGTGCATATAATAATGCAAATACAAATGTAGGCTTAAATTATTCACACGTTAAATATGTATTGGAATATTGTAGGCTAATTAGTATATGTCCGATATATGAAGATTCTTCGCGATTCGATATTTTAGTTTTGCCACCATGATCTTTCCGATCAGCCTATGCATCTAAGTGTTTCATACATTTATATCTGACATTTCTTGTGCGAGATTACTCGTTTCTTGTATGTTCCTAACAAAATACTTTTGAATAGTTTCATAATTCTAAAACTATGTCTTTATTGTCTTACCAATATTTATGAATATACGCCTTTACAGGATCTCTCAATAATTCCTGGTAGTAAATACATCTTTGCATAGTGTGAGTAACTTGTTACTTTGTCTCGTTGACATAACTAGAAAATAAATGTATATAATGTTAATTATTGAAGTAAATTTATTATATTACGTGTTAAATAAAAACATAACGTAGTTTATTTTACACTAAACAAAAATTTCATATTTTTGAAAAAATTGTTAATAAGCCGTAATTATCGTGTGGAAAGAATATTCTTTCTTTTAGAAGTTATGTTTAATAAACTATAGTTTATTAAAAATATAAGATTAAGATCAATAAATTATATTTCCTATGTACAATCTCCTTTTTATTATTGCTGCAATACTAAAAGCTCTGACATACCGCGTACCATAGAGCTGCAGTAAAAAAAAAGTGCACCGAAAATCATTTGAACTCTCATCGTTACAATATACTTAATTACTGTTTTCATAGTTAATAAAAGTAAGCATTTTTGTAATTTCTTATCATTTTTTATAAAATTAAAATATAATTATAATAAATGTATAACATATGAATATAGCTAATCTAATATATAATGTAAATTTATATTCAATTTTTATTACTTTTTATTTTTATACATAGTTATCTTTTTCTTTGTATTTTCTGTAAATTTGATGCATATAAAAATAATTTAATTTATTTTATTTTTAGAGATAAGTATTTTTAATTTATGTATTCGTATTTTTGAAAGTATTAAATATTACATAAAAGTATAAAAATATTTATAAAAATAACGGTTCCAATTCTCACAAAGTTATTTGTATAATAATATATTCTTTTAATACCTTAAGAGTAATAATATTTTATTACCAAAAAATAAAAAGAATAATGATTACAACTTATAGATGATGGTCGAATAAATGTCAATAGATTATTAGTCTTATCATTTTAAGGGTATAAGAAGATACTCGCAATAGATAAGAAAGGTTAACTACAAGTTCATCACTCAATAAATATAATGAATCTAAATATCAATAAGCATGAATTACACTTCCGTCTATTTAACCGTTTATTACGCATTAGGAAGTAAATACTACCGAAAATGGACAAAGTACGACTAATTATTCTTTGTACTTAAAGAAATATTTTCATTACTTAATCAGTGGAGAGAGAGTTCGAACTGACAGAAATACCGAGCGCGTCAATCTATTCGTTTCTTTGGATATCTCTTATACTACAGAATTTGATTATGGAATGCCTAGTAAAGCTTCTAAATACTTGTTAAACTGACATGGTACCGTTATAAGTAATTAGTATTTATATTATAGCTTATTCATCTCAATAACTTAGAAATTTTTATTTCACTTGCAAGACTTAAATGACACTCACTATACATTTCATTTACACTCATCGTCTTACCATTGGTCCATAAAAATTTTCCATTTTTTTTAACAAGTAAAATTGTTATACTCTTTAGATCTTTTAATTTATGCACACTTATATATAAGGATTGATCCCATCTTGGAAATACGAAATAAGATAATTACATATACTGATTGCAATGATTTATACTATAAAATTATACATTAGTTATAACGATAAAGTGAATTAATTTCTACTAAAAATTCGTATCTATTTCTACTACAATTATTGAAAAAGCTTATTACAATGTATTTATTTTTAATTTCAAATGTATATAGCTTATATTCTTACTAATGAGCTTCTTAATTTCTTAATCTTTAGAACTTATCTATACCCAATGTAATTGTTTTCTAAATTTCTATTGTGATCTCTATTACTGGTATGTTTCATTAATTTTAATGAAACATACAATTATCTATTCATAATGAGACAGGTTAGAATTAGTACTCACATACCCATCCAAATTTAAATAAGGAAAATAAATACTTTCAATTAATTTTAATTTTGCGCTTGCAGTATTGTTATAAAATTACTTTTTTTGATTTAAATTCACTTATACTTACATATTTTATTTATTTTGACTATTCGAAATGACGACAGAACGTTACATCGTCGTATCATGTATGAATTTTTACACGTCTGTCACTGAGCGTATTTAATGTATACATATGCACTAAATAGTACCTAGCTTCTAATGATTACGATCACTCTGTTTATTTATACCGATTCTCATATATAACAGTCGATAGATGGAATTGTGACTTTAAATGTTCAAATCTGTTTTCATATATATAGTTTTAATTGTAATCTTGAGAGTATATTTCATTTTCCGCTATTCTGTAAGTATTTTGACAGACTTCGTTGTGATTTATCACAAATTGTTCATTTCTTTTTACATACCAGATAGACAGCCTTAGTTATGCTTTAAAAATATATGCTTTCACGCTGTGTTATTTAACTAATCAAGGTAACTGCCTTATCTGTGACATATAGTAGAAAGACAACTTTAGCGCTGCTCTATTTAAGAACACGAATTCAACAACACTTCATCAATTTATACATGCATAAAACATTACTTTTAGTATATGTTACTAGAATCCGTTTCTCTTAATAAAACTTTTTTAAATTCATGGAATGATTTTTTATAAATTTATAAATTTTTTTGTTATTATTTAAATTTTCTTATTTTCTTATATAACATTGGTATTTATTCAACATGCATTATATTTTTATTTCTTTATGATTTATTAATTGTGTCATGTTTTTAATATTCATTTAATTTTTGTTAGAAGTGATTTTTTAAAAAGTAAATTTCATGATTGTAAAAGTTATTTTTGTGCTGCTTTATCTGTTTATAAATTTTTTTTTATTTTATTAATTTTGCGAGCACTATATATATTCTATTTTACGTCTATTTTTTTATTAAAATTTACAGCAAACAAAATTTTAATAGTTTTAAAATTTAAAGAAAGTTTTATTTTTTTCTTCAAGTTTAAAAGTTGTGATTTTTTATCATCTACATTTATTTACTTTTTATTTACATAATGATATCCTGACAAGCTTATTCGATAAATTAAAAAAATATATTTAGTTATCATTAAAATTTTTACTTGAATTAAACTGATGTAATTTGATTTATGTTTTGGTTTTATATTTATAAGATGTAACCAGATTTTTAAGTATTCTTTGGTACAATGATAAATTTACATTGAATTTGTAATCGAATACTTTTTTTTTTAATCATCTATACAATTAAAAAAAATTAACAAATACTTAGATTGTTATACATATGTTTGATTGTTTTTATGTTTTTATAGCTACAAAACACTCAAAGATTTTTCCTGGAGTTGCATCTGAAAGTGATCTTCAGAAATGGCGAATTTCAAAAAATAGGAAATCTCCTTCACTCAGTCAGATGGAACCGGAATTAATGAAACACAAAGTGAGCATCAATCATTCATATATTTTTGCATGAGTATTAATTTTTATAAAAAAATATTTATTCATACCCTATATTATTAAATACTTTTATGCCTACTGATTTGACAAAAGTTTAGTAAATTTAAAAGTTTTAATTTATAACTGATCAATTGAAAACGAGATTATATTAATTTAAGAGATCTATAATTAAATTATTTATTCATTTAATTATATTATTATTTAATATATCTTTCGATATTATAAAAATTAAATTCATAATAATTGACGCGTTTGCTCAAAATAATTTTATTTAAAAATCCTTATTTTGTTTATTTCAATTATATACATAATAAAAATTTCATAATTAAATATTTTTTTAATAAAAAATAAGTGAAATCTTTATTGAATTTCTATTGGAAATTACCTGTTAGTGATTTAAGATTTTGTAAATAATGAATCATTGATCTTTTATCATGCGATCAAAACATTTTATTGACATGTATATGATTAGAAGTATTAGGTTAAAAGCTATCTAATATGATTAAGGAACAATTAAATATATTCATTAAATATAAAGTAATTAATGATGGAAGCTGGCTTCACTTTGTAAAGTCGACCTTTGGTTCTATGGTGAAAGTTGACTCAGTAAAGCCCAATCCATTTTGAGATCAGTAATACGTTAAATGTTTCTACTGCGTTGTTAACAGATGGTTTCTTACAAACATATATTCATTTATTTAAAGTAGATCCTTGTTTACTTTGGAGAGGACTAGCTCATAAAAGGTTTATTATATTCTGGCCGTATATACGGGGTCCTGCAATGTAGCAACGTAGGTTCTATCGATGTCGTTCCAGGAATGCTAAAGATTAGAAGTATTCTAGAATAAATTCTAGAATAAACTTGTATCTGTAACTGTGGCGGCTTTTCTTCATGTCCCGATTTCGTCGTTTTTGGTCTTTACATGGCTCGGTCTGCTAGCCTTAGCAAAGGACTATCCATTTAGATCCATTTTGAGCACGTTATTGATGACAAGGGCAGATAGATAACTTTAATGTATAAAAACTTTAGATTCGAGAAGGAAAGCTACAGTTCTAAGAATAAAATTGCAGACCACAAAAGTTTCTGTTCACTTAAAGAAGAGATTTATAACACCAGCAGGTATCTTTCTATTTATGTCGTGTGGAGATATAAACCTATCAGGTGCACACCCATTACATCCCAGGACTTCTTAAATCAACTAGTGAGAGCGAGTCTTATGGTGACAACGCAACACATCTTTCGGACTCTTCCTGACCTTCAAAACTGGAGGATATCTTTTATATTCAGTGCTGGTACCTTTTAGCCTGAAGCGTATTAGAAATCATAAAAAATGAACATTATTAATTTTCTTATAAGTTAACTTGGTATATTATTTACATAAATACTATGATATATTTTAATCGATGAATCTATATGTAGGTTCATGGCTCGATTTGTAATTATATCTAAATTTGAAAATATGTAAGATTTTTTACTATTTATTTTAAAAATTATCTAAGACAGTGTTATTTAAATTAAAGATAGATATCATTGACCATCATTACAAATCAACACATATTTCACCGACATACGCCATTAAATAAAAATGAAGGCAATCTCATCTTATTTGATAGAGCGAGTGCAAGAGTTCTGTATTATACTTCATGATTTTATTAAAAAAATAGATCTTGAAATAAAAAGTTTGTAAGTGATGTTGTTCGGTGATGGGTATAAAACAAACTGTAAAGCTGAATATGATATATTGTATTGATGTATGGACTTGATAATTACAATTATCAAATTATCTTAATCTTCAGTATCATCAGCAGATACTAAATTTTACTTCAAGAAATTGGCAAGGTGAAGAGTAATTTAATGTATGTGACATTATATTTGATTTCATATATCTATAAGTATAATACAAAAAAATCATTTTCTTATTTCTTAGTAAATTTTTTTTACTTTTTCTTTCATATGATGTGAGTTATGGTTTGTTGTATATTTCATATAATATTGAACGAAACATTGAAAAAACGTCTATAATTAAAAATATTATTAGTTATACACATGAATGAGATACTAATAAGTATATTGAAACTCATTTTATTTTTGGTCGTTAGCAATGTACTCACGTTAACTACGAATTTGTACAGTATTAATACTTGAGATAAAGAAATCGATTTATATAGTATATAAAATCGAAATTTTATAGTACATATAAGTTAAATGGTATGTAATTGTAGTGACTAATGGATAATCGTGTATGTATTCTTTATATAATAATATAGATTACATACATTATATTTCTATACAACTTTACAATTTATATTATTTAGAAAATTAATGATGTATATTATTTATTGAATTTATAAAAAAATAAAGACAAATCTTTACAAAAAATATTTACAAATTTTCAGAAATTTGACGATGTGAAACATTATTACTAAGTCCAATAAAATTTTGTTTATGATTAAATAATTTTATACTTTTTAATTTTTTAAAGTTTATATGAAAGTTATGATATGTAGACATCTCATGCAATACTCATAGCAAACTCAACAAAATCACTACTTATTGCAAAATAAAAATTAATATTTAATAATATTAAAATTCTTATATTTTTATGTAACTGTCATTTAATTACTTTATAAAATCTTGATAACAAAATATTAACTGTGTATGGCAAAACAAGTCATTACATCATACATTAAATATGTGTTGAAATTCATGTAAAAATTCTTAAATTGACTATAACTTTATGAACAGATCTATGTTTGATATTTTATATTTTTAAATAAATTTTATAATGACACTTAATAATAATACATACAAAAGTAGCTATGTCGGATATCTTTTGTGGAAAAAGATTTAATTAAAAAAAAAGATAATTGTATTGTATATATAATAATAATGTTTAATTTACGCAATCTTTTTACATCAAATTTTGTACTCACATGAATTTGTTTTTCTTTGAAATCAATCAAGCTTTTCCCACTTGTTCACACACATTTTAGATTTTTCAACTCTTACAATTATATTATTCCATTCCGTATCCCATATTACGTCTCTCTCTCTTCTTTCACTTACTCACCCTAACTTCAATACTGCCATAATGATTTAAAAAAATGATAAGTTATTATAATAAAAAAATTATTTTATATTAAATAGCCTCACTTAAATTGAAATAAAAGTATAAAAGAATTATCATATAATATAATCGTTATTTATAAAATAAATTACTTTAAATATATATATATATATAGATTTGTTATAAAAAATTTTTTTGGAAAATATTTTATTATTGACATAAATGATGAGAAAAATTTTTTTATCTTATATGTTTTACTGAATGTATAAACATAAAATTTTAAATTATAATCGATTTATAAATATAAAGCAAAATGACAACTTTTAATAATATTAAATATTTAAATTCATAAAAGTGTATTCCCGGTTATTAAAAACTATTTTATATTGAATAAATGTATCATATATATTTTTTTGCAATTGAAAAAAGAGTGTTAAAAAGAATTTTATCTACTTAATTTTATATATTTTAAAAAAATATTTAAATATATGTAAAAACAGTTTACCAATATATTTTTAAAAATGTAAATCAATTAAAATAAGACCTTGCTGAGATATTTAAAAAATGCAATAAAAAATGAATATATTTATTGTATAAACGTGTAAATAATATATTATTCTTACTATATAAGTTTAAAAAAATTGAATTCTATATTTTTTTACGCATGAGTTCATATCCCTTATACTTAAATGTTTCAAGAGCTTCTTTTGAGTCATCTTCTATCATTCTTTACATTTATAATATTATCCATGAGTTCTTTTTATGGTACCTCTGTTTTCTTATTTTAAATTTGGACAGACTAAGCTATCCTCGCTTCAATAACCATTCTATTCTTATCGTTAGTCTAAATACAGTATTATACTGAATAAGAGATTTAACAAAATGTACACATTTGGATTATTATCTATTGAAAATATTTAGAAGGTAGATACTTTATTTATAGCCTCTTAATACTGTATTAAAAAAATAAGAATAGGTACAATAAATTTTCTATAGATCAATGAGCTATTACTAAAATAATGGTTTGAATTAAAAATATGTATTTAATATATTTATAGTAATTTTTATAAATTTATTTTAATTTTATCGTTTTCTATATTGTTCTAAATTTGTTTTCTAATAAAATTATTTTTTTAATTCTTATTTTTATTTATTATAAAATATATAAATACATAAATATTAACGTTTATTCAACAAATGTATTATTGAAAATAATATATTAATTAAAGTAAAAATTAAATAAGTATTTAATCTGATAATAAATTTAAAAAATGAAGAGCTATTTGAACAGGACATTTATTCATTAATAAAAATTTTTAAAAAATCGATGGAATTCAGAATCTAAAATTATTTACTTTCATTAATTTAATTCGTAATTATTTCTTAAAGTATTATATTTTACAAAAAAAATGTTATAATAATCTTTCTTAATTGTATATTTTGATAAGTACTTTAATGTTAATTTATTTTAAAAAGTAACACATAAATATTTTATAGAATACATTATAGTATATTAGAGGAATTGTGTTGAAGATTCGCCATTATCATACAAAGTTAAATAAGAATTTACTAAATTCCTTTATGCTAATATTACGCTTATACTAAATTTATTAATGAAATTAAATATAAGAGAAAATATATATCTTATTTTTAAAATAAATAAATAAGCAACGTTTAAAATAACATTCAAAGAATAGATGATATTATCACAGTTGTTAATAAAATATGTAATCTTTCTGTAATATTGAATTAAATAGAACTTAAATTTTATAAAATGTAAAAAATATAGTAAATTCTAAAAACTATTAGTATAAAAAATATTGCAAAGTTATATAAAAAATGTAAAAATTTTGTTTATTTAGAAAATTATTCATTTTGGAATAAAAAGAAATCTTTTTCGTATTTCTTAGTTGAATAGTAAGAACTGTAATCGGTAATTTTAGAATTTACGTATTTATAATCAATAATAAGTTAAATTTTATTTAGGTGTATTATTTTCTATAAATTGAAAAAGATGAAAAAGTTTAGAATCGTAATAAAAATGACAAGACACGCTTGAATTACTTGAATATAAAATTTATTGAATAAAATTTTATAATCCAAATACTTCATAATCTTGACTTTTACATATATACTGACAAAAAATTATATTTCATTATCATTAACAATTAGTAATACTATTTATTATAATATAAAAGTATTGAATGTTTATATGAACAATAAGATACCATAATTTCAGTTTTATTTACATATAAGTATTAAACATTTATTTTATTTAAAAAGTTAATTATTTGCAACTGACATTGACTATAAAACAATAATTACTGCATTAAAAAATATTTAAATATGAATAAATTTTAATACGGAAAATTAATAAAAATGAACCTGCAAGAGTATTTCTTAATTAAATATTCTATAGAAGTATTTGAAATAAATAAAAAAATAAGATTTGAGAGAAATTGTTTAAATTAAAATATAAAATGATGAATAAATTTAAAGCAATATTATTAAAAAAAATAATAATTTTTTAAATTTGTTACTAAATGATAACTCATTTTTTAAATAGTTAAAAAATATTTTTTTATTAAATTATGACCTAAATATAAATGAAATAAGTGATTGTTGTAATGTATAATTGCTAAAGCCTTAAATTGGAAAATGAATAATATTTTATTATAAATAATATTTAATTAAAGTAAATAAAGGATTTTGTTAATATGAGTCTATTGATATTAATAAGCTAAAATAATCTTATAAACTAAAAAATAATTATTTAAAAAATATTTAATTTGTTATCGAAATAAAATAACTCGAAACTATTTTTTTACATTCTTTTTATACTGTTTATAAAAATTTGTTATTATTTTTAAGTGAATGTTTAAATTTAATTAATGATAAATTATTCGTGAAATACTTTTTAACGTTTTATCTTGCAAATAGCAGAATATTAGAGTTAAAATCTAAATAAAAAGGGTGATCATAATTATTGATTATGTAATTACAAATTAAATAATATTTTTTAAAATATAATATTTTTTTAAGTATCGAAATGTTTATTATTATATATACATTTTAGTAAAGATAATTAAATTATATAATTACAAAATCAACTATTTATAAGAAATAAAATTTGACATTACATATTTTTATTTTAATGCATGAAATGTATGCAATATATCAAAAGATTGTTTTTACTTACTTATGTTAATAAACACATTAAAATCATATAAAAAGACATTTAATTATCTCTGGTTTAATTTTTTTCAATTATATACATTATATTTCTCTGTGGAATACTAATTTATTTACTACTTATAATCTTTAAAGATATTAACCTTTCATATATTAAATCGTTTTTATAGATTTGAAAAATTATATTTTAGATTTGTAATTTTCTTACACGTTTATTTTATAGCTTTATAAGAATGATACGATACATAAATATACACATTGTACTAATATCATTTAAATAATTGAAAATTTAGTATATGTAATTGTAGAAGTATATTAAAATTAAATTTTTTATATTTAATTGCTTTTATATTTTATAGTTTTCAATCCAGGATAATAATTCTGCAAAGTATTTTCAAGGTGTTATGCATACTCCAAACATGGGTGAAAAAGTTACTCAGGTACGTATATATATATTATAAATTAAGGTTATATTTTTATTAATTATTTTTTACAATAATGTATTAAATATTTTATTCTAGAATATTGTATATTAATGATTTTATTAATGATTTATTAATGATTTTTTATATAAGGTTTTCTTACTATCTTATCTTTATCGGTACTTATCTCATAGTTAATACTTAAAAGAATGGAAAAACAAGAGTAAAAAAGTAATAAAATCTGAAGAAAGCGAGGAAGACAAAAAGAAAGAACGGGAACGAGTAATGTTATAATATATATGCATTTAAAAATTATTCATATCCGAAATCATTTTTATTTCTCACGGCAATAATACAAGTATAATGGAGAATAAAAGTTTGAAAATTGAATATATAATAAAAATATATTATACTATTTTATATGATTTCCGTAAAATAAATAATTATATAATATCTGTATAACTGTATAAAATTTTACAAGTATAATTGCAAATCGTCGTTGTAAACAAAGTAATCGAAACAAACAATGATTTTAAGATAAAATACGAAATAAATAAGTATTATTTTATATAAAAAGTAAATCATACCTTTCATTAGATATAATGGAGATTTAAATTAGAGTTTATTTTTAAGAATACAATCATTTTTGTTTTTTTTAAATGTTTCTTACAAAAAATTTTTAATTTGATTCTTCTACGATTTGAAAATTTTATTCATAGGTATGGTATGTTCTATTATGATTTTAAACATTAAAAGTTAAATAATTTATACAATTATAACTAAGATTCATATCGAGAATTCCTTTATTTCATAATTGAATTTGTCTAGATGAGGCTACGATAATTTTTGTCAGTTTGGCTATTTAAATAATGATAGTGGTATTTCGTTATAATTTTTTTATATTTTTATATTTATTTCTATTAGAATGATTTTATTAATTTTATTTTTTAAATCAACTTTAACTTAATATTTTAACAGAAATTTTGTGATAATATTAATAAATGTGTAGCTTTTTTCAAGAGTTAAACTTTTAATATTAATATTACAGATAAATATTTATAATTACCATTACCTGTAATTTATTGTTTTTAATTCATCTATGTAATTTATAATCTATTTTCATATTTTTTAATATATTATTAATAATTTTTGTTTTTGACAATTTTTAAAAAAAAATAAAAATGAGTTATTATTGGAAAAATACAGAACAGAAATAAAATGAATTAAATATATAATAAAATTTTTAACTTGAATTTAAGTTTTGAAATCTAAAATTAATTAAATCCATATTTACGTTATTTACATAAACAGTTATTTAAAAATATCATTTATTATTTAAAGTAGCTAATAAAATTTTTTTTTTATTTTACTAAAGTTGTGTTTAATATCAGCAAGATGATAAAGATCTCTCGATGTGCTTAAATATTTCTTTTAAAATATTAAAATTTTTAAAAAAATGAAATAATGGTCTTCGCAACATATATAATATAATATGATTAATATTATTTAAAAAAATAAAATTATTACTATGAACTTAAATATTAAAGAAAAACTGATATTTTTCTGTTATTTTATATTTATATAATGAAAATATTAATAAAGTTCATTAGATAAATCTTTATTAAAATATTTCTGATTCTTATTAAATAAAGGAAATAAATATTTAAAAGCTCAATAAAGGTAATATTTTAACTATTAGAATAAATATTTTTGAATAAAAAATTAGTAATATATGTTGAGGGAGTCTATATACATGAATAGAGAAAAATAAACTTATTATTATTGTTTCCTAATCAAAGATATAAAAAAATTTGCTGTTAGAAAAACGTCTAAACTATGTTAGTATTTCATGATTATGCAATGAAGTAAGTTTTTAATAGGTTATATAATATAGTATATAGAAAAAAAGCTTAAATTGACAAAAACTCTGTTTAAAAATTTAAAAGTATTCAAGATGTTATGAAATAAAATTATTTATTTAAATTTAAAAACAATATATTATAATTTTTTTAATTGCATAACAACCCAACCAAATAGTGAATACAGTAGTAATATGTATATATATAAAACGTAATGTATGTATACAGTACAAATATAGTACTTATGATAGTAGTCCAAAAAATGATTATTGTAAAAAATGAGCATTTTTAATTAAAGCTATTGAATGTTACTTCAGTAGATCTTAAATTGACAAAAACTCTGTTTAAAAATTTAAAAGTATTCAAGATGTTATGAAATAAAATTATTTATTTAAATTTAAAAACAATATATTATAATTTTTTTAAAAATATATTTAAAAATTGTTTAACTATTTTTTAAGTAATAGTAATTAGTAAAAAAAATTCTTGCATTTGAAGAAAATACGAAATTTAATGCTTAATAACTTGTGAAGATTTACAACCTTTTAAAATAAATTATATAAAGTAAATTGTATAAATTATATTACCATACCGTTTATAAAATTAAAGTGAAAAAATACATTTTTGAAAATCATATGTTTAGGCATATGTATTACACGTAAAATTATCCATTTATATATAATTATTTATATCTCTGTCAGAAAATATTATTTTGTTTTAAATCTTATAAAATTTATTAAAAGTTTAAAACTTTACTAATAAACAAGAAATTGAATATGACTGTTACCATAGAAATAAAGAACTCATGCATACTGCGAGTCTTATGCGCTTAAAGAGACAAGTTCGTACAATTTGTCACGTTAGAGTGGCGTTATTAGCTGTGCACTTGGTGCAACACAACTATTTCAAGCCTAAACTTAGTATCTAAACTAACCGTAACATTTCTATACCTATACGTATATTTCGTAATAATATAATCTGCCGTGTATTCTATCATAGTTGTTTAAAAAATATTAAGTAAAAATTAGTAAAATTATTAATTACAAATTATTAATCATTATATTTAAAATTGGTAAATTATAAGAATCCGGGTCTTATATTTTTTCAAAAATAATAATTTTTTTAAAAATTACAAATTCAATATACATTTATTTTTATTATAGTGTATGTATGTATATATATCCTTTATTAATAAAGTACTATAAAAAATAGTAAACTTTATATCTTATTCTATAAAATAAAGAACAATTAAAAATAGAATTAAAGATTTAGTTTGAAATAGTAAAATTAATGTCATTATAAGTAATCGAATTCGTGTTCATCGAAAAACATATCTATAATTATATTTAGTTACCTCTTATTTTACATAGAAGGACAACCTTATTTTAAAAATAATTATAGTGAATTAAATTTTGATCACATTCACAATATTTTGTGCTAGCTCATACATTAAAATAATTCGAAACTTTCTTAGCAATTTAAGAAATAAATTTATTAAACTCAGTTTAATGATAGAATTTGATTCATTGGCTATTTTGATAAAATGTTATAAATATAGTATTTAAAGTGATAAATTGGTATTATAAACAAAACCTGTAAAAATATAAATCATTAAAAGTTGTATTTGCTTAATTGTTAAATGAAGAAAATAGAAAATTTATATATTGTAACAAATGTATATTCTATTTAATAAGAACAATGTAGTATTGTCAATATTAATTATGTATTTAATATTATTTATCGATATATTTAATGGTTTTATATTAAATTTTAAATAAAATATGGTTATAAATACAAAATATACTAGTTTTTATGGACATTATTTTATAAACTGATTAATAAAAAAGTTACAATTTCCATGGATTATTAATATGCATTTATATTGATTAGATAAATTAGAATCATGTTAATAAAGTACCTTTATAAAATCATTGTAATTATAGTTTCTCGTTTTTAGTAAAAAAATGTAAATGAATTAATATGTATATATAATGATGAAAATTTAACATAATATTTATTTTTCGCTCTTGAAAGATGCATTATCAAATGTATTTATCAGTTAATGGAAATTTCATAAAATTTGAAAATTAATATACTTATTATTTTAAATACAAATTATATTGATTTATATTATGCAATAACTTTATTATTATTTATTATTAATTAGAGAATACTAGTAATGTGAATCGAAAAAATACGATTACCTATTCAAGTGCCTTTGGTAATTTGACGAGGATCAATGACACAATTGTAAAATCGTATACCACTTGTAAATGCCCATTTTCCCTTTTCTTGTATTTTTGGATACCGATGAGGTACTTAACTTTAATATTTATGAGCGGCTGAGATGCCTGACCGTAGATTATATATATTTTTCGCCTTGTACATTTATTTTACTTTTATATAAGTATGTTTAATAAATTATTTTATAAAAATTATACCATTATATATATTATACATTCCTTAATATTTATTCATTTAATTGATTTTATTATTAATTTTTTAAATTTTATTTAACTTATTAACAATTAAAATAGTTATTCAGTTATATATATAATGTATTAAAAAATCTATTTTTTAAAACATCTCAAATAAACATTTGTATCTATATCGTACGATATATATACTTAAATATAATTTTTAACTTCTCAAAAAAATTTGATCTTATTCAATAAAAACAAAAATAACAAGAAGGTTAAATTAATGTGGAAAATGTAAATTTAATCAATATTTTTTATACATTAGAACAATCGTTCACTTTGAATATTTAATATTTGTTTACATAAATCATGTTTGAGTCACGTAATGGTAAGATTTATTGAATAGTGAAATCTATTTAATACAATAAAAATTATAATCATATAATTATTAAAAAAGTATTGTATTAATGTACAATAAAAAAACTTAGTTTTATAAACAATATCTTTTACATTCATTCAATTTTTTGTATCACCTGATAGTAAATTTTAAATATTAATTTAATAAAAAATATATTATAGTTGTTACTGAAATAGAAAAATATACATACATAGACAAGCATGTATGTATAATATGTTTATAAAAATAAGAAAAGATAAATTCTTTATCTTAGAAATACAACTGTACTTTGTGTAGTATACAACTGACTTATTATTTTTTCGCTTGTTATTATAATTCAACGTAAGTAATCCTTTAATTTTATGGTAATAATGATTATCTGCCTATATTATTTATCTATCATTTCCATTCATCTATTCCAGTTTAAATATTTATTCATACCTTTTATTAATTAACAATAAATTTTACACGAGTTTTCGTTTGTCTTTCTTTTTCCCGTATCTACCCTTACGAACTTACCACTCTGTCTCACTTCCTTTCTATCTATCCCTCACACACATTCTCTCTCTCTCTCTCTCTCTATATATATATATATATATATATTTTTTTTTTAAGAAGTCAGTTGTTTATATTTTTTCATACACGATCATTTGTTTTATACACGTGTTATCAAAGAAGTAGAAAAAAAAGTAGAAAATCAATAAGTTTATATTGGGTAGGACAACTTGTAAGTTGTGCGCGTAATAATATGCGCGGAAAAACTGACTGTTGCCCGCATTATCCGGTCTGACAATGGTGTAAATAAGATCGTCTTAATAATATACAAGATTGTTGATAAAGGAATAAATATATAAAAAAACTATAAGAAAAATAGAATAAGAAAGCATAAAGAAATTTGTAAAAGTAACGTTCTACTGATACTACGTCACCTTTGTAATGTAGACATGTACGAGGTAAACTTCTTGTAACAGACAATTTTTGTATAATGAATTGTGTGTTTATTATTCTGTTAATTTATCACACTTTACATTTGTATAGTTTTTATTATTGGCATATAAATTTCATAAAATAAAGTGGACAATAGAGAACATAAATTTCAAAATATATAAAATGCTTTTAATGTTCAGTGAAAAGTAAAAAGCTATAAAAAGAATACAAGAATATGTCAACTTATTTTATATTTGTATAATAATATCAGCTAAACAAAAGTTTCGTTGACAATGATTGAAGTGGCAAAGTTGCTTAATTATTGTATCATATAATAATAATTACATTATTCTTACAAAATTAAATGTAATTATGTAATATTTCAAGATCAGTTTGAAATATTAAACTTTTATCTTTAAATATATAACTTTTATAATTATTTTAAGAGTTTTGACAATTGAATAAATCATTTTATAAAAAGAATAATAGATTCATCATGCAAGAATATTTAAATAAAGTTAAATAAAGTATATATATTAATAATTTGATTCGTCTAAATATAAGATACAGATATCTTTATTGACTGTGATAGTGATTATTAAATATATAGAACACAAATCAAAATTTAAAGTGTCAAACCAATTTATTAGATATTATTTTCGTCTTCGTTATACATACGCATTTATATATTAAAAATTTCAATATACAAAAAAGCATTAATATCTTGAATTAGTTAAGCATTACAAAAGTCATAGGATCTAGTGAAATAGAGTTTAATTTCATACGAATTTAAGCATCTTGGTAAAAAGTTTTTAATATAATTATTGCATAAAAAAGCAAGTATTTAAATGATTGTTATATGATTATATTTTTATTATCTTTGTGTATGTTTTGTTTTGTATAAAAATCGATATAATTATACATAAGCTTTAAATATACATAAAATAATATTATTAAAGATTTAAACTAAAACAATATAATAATCTAATAAAAAAATAAATTAATCTTAAATCAAAAGATAAATCTATTATTTTATATAAGTGATAATTAAATAGTTATGAATTTTCATGTATTTAAGAAACGATCAAACATTGTATATATTGCATATAAATTGACTTGTTTTAATTCAAGCTTATTGTAAACTCACGTACTACCTTAAAAAATATATAAATTTAAAATCCTAAAAATTTCTGAATTAAATTTGATTAGTAATTTAATTAAATTCATACCATTGTATTTAAATTTAATATTCATAAAGCTAGCTTTTTTTGATTAAAATAATTACGATTTACATGTTTTATCTATTAATATTTTATTGTATTAATCATAAAGTACAAACCGTAATTGAATATGACTACTTAAAAGGTTAAAGAAAAGAATATATGAATAAGTATTATTATATATTATATTAAAATATATTATTTTAATCTTGAATGTATACTATAAAATTATAATTTTGATAAAAATAGTTTACATCACGGTTGTTAGATAAAAAAATTTAAGCTAAGGTATTAATAATATCATTTTAAGATACACTGAGGTGAAAAATAAAATATCTTCAATAATATTTCAATTATATTTCTAATAATCGGAATAAAAATTTAAAAACATTTTCTAAGTCTTTTATATAAAAATTAAAAATATTTGAAATAGCTTGTTTGTTTAATAAAAAAATAATGTTAACAAAAATACCGTGAACGATAATGTATGTTGTAGTTAATAATACAATTTCTTTAAATACTTTTTATTATAATAAAATATATAATACTATTTAAATATTAACTAATAATGTATCATTGGATATTTAATTGATGAAAATTCAAATCTTCAAAGAAGCATTGCTTCAAGGCCTATCTTTAGTTTTGCTGATGGAAAACGTATCACTAAAATTCATTCCAGGTCAGTTAAATATTTTATACCATAGTTTTTATAACTAGTGATAAGTTACCATCTTTGATAATTATTTGGAGAAAAATTCTTTTGATATACAACAGAGTCAAATCTAAAAAATGTTTCGAAGTGATAATCATAGATAACTGCAATTTTGAAGAATTCAAATCTTCATTTAGGATTAACAGAAATAATCAGTCTATAAACAAAGAATAAAAGAAGATATAAGCTAAAGTAAATGTTTTTTAAATAACTAAAAAACTCTTTAATTACCATTAGTAAATGTTATTCCACGAAAAATCTTTTAACCCTACTTTTGATAACTATATGTACCGAATAGTTAATAGTCTTTTTACTGATAAAATCAAAGCATTTTAAGTCGTCTTCAGAAACATTAAAAATAATCGTTTACAAAAAATTAGATGTTCAACATATTATCTTTCAAATACGATAAAAAAATAATTTCAAATTCAAGATATTAAATTTTTAAGAACAGAGAAAATAGAGGAAAAAAGAACAAAAGGATAAAGCTACTTCATAAAATCGAATAAAAATATATTTAATACAAACTGAAAAGATTACATCATATGCTTATAAATTTTACTTTTTAAATAAATATTTATATGTTCAGATTCCACATTCTTTATCGTAACATTCCTTAATTTAAAAAAAGAACAATTATTAATGCAAAAAATGGACAATAAAAATTCAGAAGTAAGTAATACGTATAAAATCATCCAACATTGATAAAAATAGTGCTCATGGTTTACTAAACAGATTATTATGTTAAGATTAATTAAGCATTCCTTTTTCTTAGAAAAGTCAATATAACGTAAATGTAGCTGTAAACATAAGAAAATAGAAAGTCAACTCCTTGTTAAGTCAGTTTCTTCATCATATACGTTTATTCCAACTGCAATGACTTATATTAAGTCCCCTGGAGCGATGTCGGAGCATCTCCTGGGGCAAGTAGATATGTCAACTTCAACTACAGCTCTCGAGTCATTCCAAATGAGAAGTGATTCGATCCGTACTAGTGATAAACAAATAGATCAAGTTATTGAAACACCAAAACAAAAATGGAGCAGTGTACGAGTAAAAGATGGTAGTACTAAAAGTCTTCTTGTAGAAAATGGCGGACCTCAAGCACCCTTGAAAAGTGCTATTAGGAAAGAGGTATTTTTAAATTATTTTTCAGTATTGTAGAGAATTATAGATTGTTTATAATTATAAGTCAGTAAGAGAAAAAAATACATTTATTTTAAATATTTTTCTTAAAGACATTTTTTTTTAATTTAAGAAAACCATTAATTATTGATAAACAAAATTGTTTTGGTTGGAATAACACACTCGTGTTTTTAATTAATACGTAACATGTTATGAATTGATGTTATATATTACTGTATATTACTGCATAAATACACACACGTGCATACATACACGTACATGTATAACGTAAATATTCATACACGTACATACATACGCAATAAAACACACATATGTTGCTTTTTTATTTCAAATTCTAGTTTTATATCTCAATATATCTAATCGACTATAGTCTGTTATTAAATTATTATAATTATATCTCAAAAAATTTGAATCAAGTTTATAATATAAAGGTAAAAATTTAAAACTAATTAAGAATTTAAATAATTAATTGTACAAACACTATCTTTAGTTAGTACATGATAATTGTACGTATGTAAACATTTTGAAGAATAAAAGAATTATATTAAAATTTTTTCATAAATGTTTCACTAATGATATATAAATTTGCATCGTAATTTTTTTAATGTAATAGATTCTAAGTCTGTGAAAGGCGAAAATTAAAAAAATTATCTCAATGTCAAGATAAAGATTACTTTCAATTGATTTTATAAAATTATATTATCTATTAATTTATTAGGTATCTGTAAATATATACAAAATAAAAACGAAAGCTCAATAATATAATGTAATCATAACTTTAAAACATTATTATTTACACACTATCTTTGTCTACTAATATATATAATAAGTTTAGAATTATTTGTAAATAACTTAATATTTTCTTAGTTATTTAAAATAATCCATATAAAATACTAGTAAGAACTAAGCTGATTATTATCCTAACAATAAAAAATATATATATAAAAATAAAATATTAATTTATCAAGAATATACTGTTAATAAAAATTTAATTTTATGAATACAATGGATTCATTTCTTAAATATTTTTTAAATTTTCAACTTAATTTATATCAATTTAGTAATTTATATTAATATATTAAATTAAAAACAAAATGTGTATAAAAAATCAAATAAATTAATCAATGTATTACTATTATTATATACATACGTATATCGATTGCCTTTATATTTCAATAAGAACAAAATTTTTTATGAGTTGATATCTATGATACTCCAAAATAATTTTTCTATGTAGTATTTTATTTTAAAAAATCTAAAAATTATATATCAAATGTTAACGCTTTTGAGTAAATAACATGAATTTCATTACATTGACTACTTACACTTAACAAGTTTATACTATATTCACAGTTTATTATTTACAATAAATTGAATGAATATTAATAAATTAATATATTATAAAAAATATTATTTTTAAATTTAATATTAGAAACTATTATTTAATTTAGTAATTATATTATAAAATTTGTAGTTAGATAAAAAAACGATAGTTTCTTTTTAGGAATGCGTAGGAAATTTCAATACATTCATTATAGTACATATAATTTCTTAATGACATATATAAATATTAATTAATAGAAAATATTTAGGAAACATTGTTTTTTATATATATATTTACGTTAACCAGATAGATTTTCTTAAAAATTGCTAGGTTATTACTAGAATAAAAAATTTAACTATTATTATTTAAATCAAAATAAGATTTTTTTCTTTTTTTAAAATTAATAATAAAGGTTTGAGTAAGTTATTACTATAAGAAATGCTTGATTTTTTGAAATATAAAAAATAAATATTTGTAATAATTTGTATCCATTAATTAATAGATGCAAAGATTTATAGTAAGTATATATAATAAATATATTTAACTTTTATAAATACATTTAAACTGCAAGTCATTAAATTTAAATTTACTATAAAATTTTAAATAGTTAAAAAGTATTAGGATATAAATTATTTTGTTTTTCAGAATAAAATAAGATAAATAATTTAAACATATTTTAATAATAAATATTTTAACATACAAAATGTATCATTTTATTTACGAAACTCTTCATATATGATATATACATCACTTCGCCTGATTATGAATCTAAGTGCATGCGATATCATTAGTACACTCGACCTTAATGATCAGAGATATACTAATAATGTGCGATATGATTCATATTTGACCGGTTCATAGATAATTAATCTATACTTTATTGATATTGTTTTATCGTAAGATACTAAAAAAATTGTATGTTTAAACCGGCGTCATTTTTTTATAATTGCTCTATTGAATCTTTATTATCATGAAATTACAAGATTAAGTTCTAGGACGAAATACAAGTAATTCGATATCAGCGATAATATATTATTATTTGCAAATTTCTTTATTTTAGGCTTCACTTATATCAAATTTTGGCTACATACTGATGCATAAGCCAAACAAGACCATTTATTATATCAAAATATGTATTCATTTTATTTATTAGGTGTATCATATTACTATCGTTTAAGCTATGGGTTATATGACAAACTCATATGATGTGTCAAGCATCATCTTCTTCGACAAAGGACTATGTTACTTAATTTTAAATATCAGAAAGATTTTTATACTATTTATCAAAGTTATTTATTTACTTTCATTTCCTTAATCTTTTTTATACAATGTTATTTTAAGCAAACTTCATCCTAACTTTAAGCTATAACAGAAAGATAACCATGCTTAAAACCTGTGAATGGTAGATATCATTATAAAATTATGTTAAAACATTTTATAAAATTAGTTTATATTATTTCGTAAATAATAAAAATAAATAAATATATATATTTATTTATGATAACTCCAATTTTTTAATTAATTTTTTTATCAAAATGCATATTAAGAAATAAGATATCGAAATAAAGATTTTCAATTTTAAAGTTATAATTTTCTAATTAAGTCTAAAAAATAAGAAGTAAAAAAGTAATAGTGACCGCAATATATAAGATAATATATGTATTTACAATTTTTCCAACAATGTAACTATTTAGATTATTCTTTATTATTGTAGAAAATTAAAATTCTTCAATTTAATTGCATTTAATTTAACATTTGTAAGATTCAGAGGCGAGTATTATCTAATGAATAAACAAATTTTCTTATTTTTCATACCTAAGCTGTTTGTAATTATTTAAAACCCTATCTGCTCCCTTCTAGATTCAAACTCTAATCTGACTTCCAATGCTATTGGTTAAGAAATAACAATGAAGTTTATTTCCATAGACTACCGTTAGTTGCTATCAAGCACTTTATCATAACACTTTTAAAAATTAATCTTTAATTGTTAAGTATTCCTACGTTGATGAAATAATGTCTTAAAAATACGTAAAACTTTTAAAAATATATTCAAATTAATTATAATCAATATAATAATTATTATATTATTTAAATTGAGACAAAAATTAAAGTAAAATTTGGTTTTGACTGTTAAAATAGAATAAATATATTTTTTAAAGAATTTATTTACTTTGATTGCGTTGGTATTCAAAATAATATAATTGTCACACTAAAAACGATCAACTTTTCATTATTCATTATAATGAAAAATTAATACGCTTTTGCGAAATAGTTTTTATCTTTTTTTAATATGTTCATCTACAATAAAACTTCTGTTACAGTAGATACAACCTTTTGACTTACCTCTACTTCAATTACAAGAAAACCTATCATTTAAATTAATATATCATTTATTTTTTTTTAAATTCGAATCCAGTAAATTTTTCAAATAATATCAAAATTTTTTTTTTAATAAAATATCTAATATATATATTTTCAAACATAGTTATAAAAAATGATATGATTAAATGATTAATGTTTCTAAAAATAAACGAAACATATTCAATTCTAATAATATTTTATTTTTAACTCATCTTTTAGTAAAAACTTCAATAAATTAATTAATTAAGAAAAACTTATTACCCTGCAGAACTAATATTTATTTAATTTATACTAGATATAAAACTAGACAAGTCTTTTAAAATATTTTCAGACCGAAAATTAATCTAATGTAACCAAGAATAATTTCAATAGGCTATAGAAACTAGCTATTAATGATCAAGTTAAAAAGTATATATTAATTTATGTAAAAAATACGTAAACATTTATTATATTTACAGCTTTTATAAATTAGTGTAAAAAAGATTTGTAAAAAGTTTAAAAAATATAAGAATTATTGATAAAAAAATCAAAATTGTTTAAGTTTCATAAAAAAATACAAATACAAACTGGTTTTTTATTTGAACAGTGTACATATAACATATTACTCAATTATTTCTTAATTATTACTAATATAATAATGGTAAAACAAAAAAATGTATATTATGAAATTATTTGGGAAAAGTCTTGAATTTTTAAGCCTTTTGAATATTCTATAATTGATAAAGAAGTCATTTTTATAGCAATTTTTTAAACTACAAATTAAAATTAGTTAAAATATGAGAAAATTATCCTATTATTATTTATAATTTTTTAAAAATAATAATTTATTTAAAGAATACTATTATACAGAATATTGAAATATCTATATTTGTAATAATATATTTTTATTTACTTATTAATTATCACAGGTTCTTTCACTTGGCGCGGACGTTCTTCCAGAATATAAACTTCAATCACCTCGAATTCATAAATGGACTATTTTGCATTATTCGCTATTCAAAGCGATTTGGGATTGGATTATTCTATTATTGGTCATGTATACAGCCATTTTTACGCCGTATGTCGCAGCTTTTTTACTTCCTGAACCTGATCATCATCGAAAGAAGACTAATAATAACACTTACAGTGAAGATCCCATGGTTATTATTGATCTTATAGGTATTATTTTCTATATTTCAAATTCTCTAAACTAAAATGAAATTTAAAAATTATATTATGTTCTATATTACGCTATGAGAAACTATTTTATAATCAAATTTATAATAAAAAATATAATATTACACGATTTGTTCCATTATGAGAAATATTTGAATATTACTATTAGTAACTTTTATAAGCTTAAAATAATCAAAATATACTGTATTTTTATAATTTTTTTTATTTTAAATATTTTTTATATACCTGTAAATAAGACTTATAATAATGCTTAATAATTTAAAATTTTTTTAAAAAAGTATTATGATATTTAAACTACGAATAAAAATCATAATACATAATAAAAAAAAATAAAATACATAATAAAAATCAATTAAAAAATGAATGCATATGATTTAAAATTAAATGTTAAGAAATGCGTAATATATATTCTTCTATGCTAGTGCTTTTATTCAAAGATAAAAAATTATTTTATTTTAATTTATTCCTAATCATATTGTTAATATTTATTATATGGAACGATTAAATATTGATTTAAAAGTCAAAATCAAATATTGATCGAAAACATTTAAAAATTTCTTCGAGTCTGATACTGCCAATATTTTATAGCGTTTACTCATTTATACAATTATAAACTAATTATAGATTTCTTGAAAATAATTATAAATTATTAAGAAACCATTTGTTTACAATAATTTCATAAATATATTATTATACACATTATTATAAAACGATTAATAATTAGTAATATATAATTATAAAAAATAATATGATTACTTAATTATAATATTCGAATAATGAATTCAACATAACAATTATAAGAATTCTACAATTGATTTAAAATAAACTAAAAAAGTTGTCTAACTTAAAAATAAAAAGTAAGTAAACTAGTATAACAGTTATAAACAATTAAAGTAATCTTATTTCCTGTGTTATTTTTGTGGCATTGAAATTGTGAAAAAGTTATATGCACTCCTTGGATTGGATGCATATGCAATGTAGTTAAAATCATTTTTATTATAAAAAATATTGTAAAAATTATAAGGTTCTTAAATTTATTAAAGTTGGATCGTGTTAACTAAAGACTCGTTATAGCAAATGTAGCTAACACCTTCATATTTAGCGTATAAGTGGGATATACAATCAGTTATGTGATTCCTTGAGTAGCTAATTATAATTCTATATTATAAAGTGACAGTATAAATCGCACATAGCCAAATTTATACTCTCAGACCGATTTGTCAACTAGTAAACACTTTCATAACTGCAAATGATCCAAAGGTATCAATTTCTAGTACAATTGAACATTCTAATATCAAGCACGTAAATACAAGCTATATATTTAGGATTTTCCTATATTTTTAGGAAAATATTAATTGTGGACCCATATATATGTTCGCTAACATCGATAAAATAATTTTCATAATACGTTACATTATGGCCCTAACAATGACTTTTGGATTACACTACGTGTTTGTATATGTAAATTTGTTATCATTAATTTATCAAAGATAATCATTAGAATTTTTTGGTGCGTACAATTTACTAATTAATTTATAAATATATTTTTTAAAGATATTATTGCGAATATATATTTGAGGATTAAATGCTTATAAAAAAGGCGTTTATACTTATCACGATATATTATGTATATATACAGATATATTGGCTTATATTATGAATATTGTATTTACTATACCACTATCTTTGAATAATATAAAGTTTTTATTTTTATTCTTGAAAGATTTTAGTAGTAATCTCTTTATTCAGTCAGGTACAGTCCTTATTTTGTAGGTTTGAGCCTATAAGTTTAATCTCGAATAAGGAAAAATATTAAAGAATCATTCTATTTTTTTTTTATAAGAAAATATGTATTAATACATATCATATACGTATTATATAAATATTATACCAACACAATAAATTACCTCTAATACGTGTATATATCATAGTTAGGATTTATTTTATGAATTTAAATTCATGATCTGCTACAGAAATGAAAAAAATTATCTGTGCAAAATGACTGTCAGGAATTAAAAGTTAAAATTTTAATTGATGAAGAAAATTGATGTCATTGTAATACATAAAAAAAATATTTCCAGAAAAGTTTATTGGGAAATCTAAATTAGAATTGGATTTTTTACAAGTAACTTTTTAAGTACTATAAAAACATATATATAATAAAAATATTTGTATGAGTACTTTTACGAAAGACGTTTTTCATACTATAATAATTCATAATTTACGTAACAATAATATGCTTGCATCTTAAAAAACTCAAAAAATTGTTGATATTAGCTATTAAAATGAGAATTATAGTTTGTTTCTAAAATTATAGAATAAACTTTTTAAAATATATAAAAATTGAAGCTCATAGAAATGTTTATTGTTTTTTAGAAATCAATTGATCTTGGCTTTTGAAATAATATCTGGTCGTTGTATACAATATAAGGCTATTGATACGATCAGTTTTAAATAAAAATAAGAAAATTAACAATATTAATCAGACGTTTAGCTTCGAATTAGAATACTTACATAAAAGAACATTACTATGCATTTGTTCATTAATTTAAAAAATTTAAATATAAATTTGTAAATTTTAAATAATATAATTTGAAAATTGAATTAAGAATGTTAAATAATTTATCTGTTACAGTGGATGTCACATTTATCGTAGATATACTTATAAATTTTCGCACAACTTTCGTAAACAGTAATGATGAAGTAGTATCACATCCAGGAAAAATTGCGGTTCATTACTTAAAAGGTTGGTTCATCATAGATCTTGTAGCAGCTATTCCCTTCGACCTTCTCTTATTTGGTTCCAATACGGACGAAGTAAGTTTATTTGTAGTCTTGAAATACTTTTAAATGCTTTTAACTAATCTTATATTAATACCAAAGCTATTTTTTAGGGTGTATATATAAGTTTAATATATAAAATTTTAGTTAAAATTAGCATTTATACAATCCACGTACTTGATAAATATCTATAAAAATTTTATAAATAATTCATAAAGCTAAAAAATGGCTTTAGAAATGCACCTCTTAATGGAATTGGTGTAAAGTATTGTGTACCTAAAGCCAAAATACGATGTTTTTATTTTTGAAAAATTATAAATATTAGAATATTCATATTCAATTGAATTGTATGAAACTTTTTCTTATTATAATAACACCATATTTGTAATTTAACTTTATGCATATTCCTCCAATATTTGAATTTTTATTACATTTCATTTACTTTAATTAATAGTGAAAGTACACATTAATAATTTCAGTTATGTTTTACAATGATTATTAGATGTTTAAAAAAAAATTAATTTTAAAAAATAAAATAGTAATATTAAGAAAACTTTGTAAATGAACATTGGACCGTCACAAGAATATTATGAAATGTATTTATATACTAAAAAAAGTGTGAAGAAAAGAAGTTTAAGCGCTATACTCAACATAGGATCAACTAACAATTTAAATTTTGACTTACCTAGTTCAAAACATATCCAACATCTCCGTAATGTTATTAAAAAATCTGACGTTATAAATATACTTTATAAATAAATAGTGAACAAATCTGGTAATAATATTTACAACAAATGAAATTTTTTAATACTCCAAATTATTTGATTAAAAAATAGCACCCATAAATTTTTTATAATTATTGTTGTCTGAATTTTGTAAAGAAAATAAACAAATTATTTTGTACTATAAATTATAGAAAAATGAATATAAAAAATAAATATATTTAACTATAATTTAACGAAAATAGCAACGTTGATTATAAAAATATATAAGTTTAAAAGTAATAATATAACAAAGATATGTATATATAAAATAAAAAGGTAATTACGAAATTATAAACAATAAAAATAAAAAACAACAAAAAATATCAAATAATATTGAAGAATTTTAGCAGAGAATGAATGAATATAAAAACAATCGCGTTTGAAGATTAATAAAAGCCATACCAATATTGCTAATAAAACCTGGATTAAATTTTATAGAATAAAAGTATGGTTTTAGGAAATATGGAATAAATTTAAAGTGAATATAACAAATTTTTATTTAGATGAAACTTATTCATAAAATTAAAAGAATATTGTAGAAAGATTTTAGAAAAAAAACAAACATGGTATGAAATTTTCGAAATGAAATTAATTTATAATAAAATAGCAAATCTATCAAAAGAAGAAAAACTTTCAGAAATAATATATACAAACATTAAATCCAAATTTATGCCTTAATTCACATAAACGTACGTTATACAAAATATAGATCTAAACACAAATACAAGATATCGAATTAAAAAGAGTTTTTGGAGACTTTTTTCAAAAAAATTTTTTTTTAAATATTACACGTGACAAGTATAAATGATATAAGTGTATAAGTGTATGAAGAGTAAAGTTAAATAATTGTAATGAATACAGTAAATATAAGGAAAAGTCCGGAAAATGACAAGGGAGGTAGAATAGACAAAAAAATTCTAAATAAAGTATTTCAAAAGACAGTATATATTTGATACAATACAAAATTCAAATAAAAATATGAACATTCGTGAATAAAGGTTATCTTTATTATTAGATTTTAGTATGAAAGAAATATATAAATAAGAGTATTTCTTGATAATGATACGTTATATATAATGATAGAATTAAAGGAAAAAATGATTTGAAATTTCAAGCAAATGATAAAACACCGACAAATTCCATACTTGCACATATTTTGTTAGATATAGATTTCGACAAAAAATAAGTAGAAGTTACAATACATGTTCGATAACAGAAAAAGCAGAGAAAATATAGTTTTAATTTCAATTATTCGCAATCATTGAAAATAATAATAAATTAAATTTTAAAGATAATTATTTAAAAGAGATGAACAAATAAATACAAGAACTAATTAATAAAAATTATCTGACAATAACAATAAAAATAACAACAATTATAAAATACAAAAAGAATCATACCCTGATAAAATATAACATTAAATTTTTAAAAAATAAAGAAGTTGTAAATAAAGCTATTTTTTGAAGTCAAAATTAATTGGAAATCTTTGGCCAAAAATGTATTAAAATATAGAAAATTATATTAATATGTATGTTAATTGACAAAAATATAAAGTTAATCAGTTAAACAAATTGATATCATGGAAAAGTGAAATAGCAAAATGACTATAGAAAATTGTAGTAGTGGATATAATACTTGAGTTATCTGAAAGTAAAAAAGGTAACGAATACATATTAAATTGGAAAAGTAATCAAAGACGTATCTATAAGTAAATAAATATAAAGTTTAAAACACCAGAAAAATTCATATTGGATAATATTAAAAGATTTATTAATAAATATTTGAAGATTTGTTTGCAAAATGCTATATTCATCAATTAATTCCTGTATGTCATAATAAAAAACAATTCGGTTGAAACGTAAATAAATCAAAACAATGACATCGTTATATGGTAAAAAATTAAACAAATTCTCGTATTTTTAATATGTAATATACAGTCAAATCTATAAGAATTCTGAATATGGGGAAATAAATTTTAATTTTAAATAGTTAAAATATAAAAAAAATTGAGAATGTTGATAAAACACAATATTCAAAAAATGAATAAAATGTTAGAAACCAATACAAATATAAGCATTATTATATATAAATCACACAAAAAACAAGCAAATTTTATACAGTACTAAGAGAGAAAGTAACTTTGAAATTACCTTTAAAATTATTAAACTACTAAACATATAAATGGAAAACTAGGTCGTAGTCAAGGTTTTTCTGTCGATGTCCGATATGCATGAATCAGGTAAAAATAACGTGCGATGGGATGAATAATCTCAGCCCTCATAAGTTTCAATAAGAAATATTAATAAAAAAAAAGAAATCACAAGATAATTACTTTACGTGTCTTATTACTTAGAAGAATAGCTTTTTAACCTTGTAATAAAATTTTTACTAAATTTAACTAGCGCCAAGAAGTGTATACAAAGCTAATGAATTAAATAAATAAGAAGTGATCATACTCGATATATGGTATAAAAAAAACATACCAAACAAAAAGAACGAAAGAGAAAATTTAAATTTATAAAGACTTCTAGATACAAAGTAAAAAGTCGTCAACAAAGAATGCTCAAATGCTTATCGTTACTGAAAATAAATTAAAAATATAGAAAACAATTTATACATTATGCTTCTGTAGAAATAATTCAAATATTACTATTGTTATTACTATGACAATCAATTATTATATAAACAAGCAATCTTTATTATTGAATATTAAATTTTTATTTTATTCGTTCCTATATTATAACAGAAATTTTTTACGAGGAGCGTATATAAATAATTATATAAACTCACTAGTTCAATATTATTAGGAATGGTGCTTCAATTGTACATATTCACATTGTAATAAGTAGTAGCTTTATTTTTTAATTTTTAACATTCAAGAAAATTTTAATACTTATTAGGTGAATTATTTAACGTTGTTAAATTCGCTCTCGAATTTATGTAATCATCAAAAATTATTGATGATGATACATAATAGAATCATTATCATACTAATAATAAAACATCAATAATACAATTACATAATTTATTTTATTTTAATTTTTAAATATAAAGATAGTAATTTAAAACCGGCCTTATTTTAGAAGAATTGAGCAAAATTTTAAACATTTCTTTATATTTATTAATTATTTATCTATTTATTAAATTGAAATTGTTTATATTTCATAACATCAGAATTCTAATTTTTCGAATGAAATAATTTTATATAACTGCGTAATATAAATTAAGATCTTAATACGATTGGTCTTTTACGTTTTACTTTTGTATGGATGTATTATTTCAATGAATAAAGAAGTTTAATAATGATTTCAAACAACATTTTTCAAATTAAATAAATATTTGAAATACAAGTTTTTTTTTATAATACATCATAAGAAAATGATACATATAAGATATGCGAGCGCGTTTTAATGAAATTCGATTGCTTAAAGTCATTTATAAATTTTCAATTCGTGTAAGTAATTTTAATCGTATAATAATTCTATGTGAATATTACAAAATAATTTTATATGCTAAATAAGGTGTATTTATTTAAAGTAAAAATATTATGATTTTATATAATTGTACGGTGTATTACTAATAAATTATTAATAAAATTCGTTTCTTTAAAAAAACGAATATTATAAAACCTGTTTTATAATATGTCAATTAAATAAATTAATATATTAAAGTATTTATTAAAGTATTCTATGTATGTTATTATTTTATAATATGTAATAAATAATAATACAATAATAAAATTAATGAATCTTAACAAAATTTGAAATACAACAATTTTATGTAAAAATTATATAAGAGTAAAATGATTAGTTTGATTAAGTTATTAATATTTTTTTAAAAGTATATAAGCATTTACTAATTTCTAAATTTATTTAAATATAAAACTGTAATAGATACAGTTAAACGATTTAAAGTCAAATTAATGCAATTAAAATTAATATAAATAAGTAGTTAGTGTAAATAAAAGATACCCTAATAATTGTATTATGTAATATTTATAATATTTATTTTGATATTATTTAAATGTCAAAAAAACTTATTATCATGACAATCATATTCTTTTCTAATTCAATCTGCTATAGTAAAAATATGTAATAAGTGTAAAACATCTAACAAAATATAAATGTTTATACCTCTTAAAAAAAATCCAACTAATCATAATGTTGCACTGTCATTCTTTACAAACTTTTATTTTAACAATATTCAAAAACACTATACAAAGTCATTGCTTCCACAGTTTAAGATTACAAAAAGAAATTTATTTAGTAGCTTTAGTTTATTCTATACTTTATATTATTTATATTATTCATTATGAAATAGATAATGAAAAGCTAGATCACAGAAAATAATATTCAATGTATGAATATAAAAATAGTAATACAAGTATACTTTTATATGTAAACCTGTATAATTTTATCATAGAAATATTCTCATGAAATGAAATTATCTATGAGAAGTAAATGATTAAGGCTTCAGGCAAGAACTGTGTACGATGCTGAAAATTATTTGGATAATTTATTATTTTAATACTTTAAAAAATAATATTGTTAAATAATTATTTAAATTAATTTAAAAAAAATAAATAAATATTAATTTCCTAGAGTTTATAATAAAAAGCATTTTAATTCATGAAAAGATATGAAAAATATTTTTCGTCTACATATGAAACGGTCTTAACCTGAATTAAACGTTTTCGTAGCTCTGCTTGGACAAAAATGAGGTTAGCCCATACAGCTTGATGTTTTCTTACAACGCAGGAATATACAAAACCAAACATAATAAATCGACAGGCACTTCAAATTTATTACTTTCTTTATACAGTTAACACTTATTAATTAAATACTTTTAATATTTTCAATATTTGCAATACTTCCTATTTTATGTCATACATATAATAACTTATAAGATATACATTGGTTTAATAAACAAATACTATTATAATATTATTTGGAAATATTTTAACATACGTATATAATTTAATACTGTTTAATTTCAATACTGTAAATATACAAAATTTTCTAATAATTAAAATAGAAAATAAAATTAATAACTTTAAAATAAATATATATTAATTACTGTAAAAAAATATTTACTTACAATTTATTTACTTATTGAAAATTATAATATTCTACATGCAATACATCAAATAAAATAGTAATGAATTATTAAATATTTAATTTATATTTAAAATATGGTTAGAAATTTCTTTTGTTTTTAATATTCAAAAAAACAATTTTTCAAAGAAAGTTTTTATTAAACATTTATTTCAATTATAGTATAATATATTATTATCTCAAATAATAATCTTCATTGATCTAAATTTTGAATTATACTATATCAGTACTGTCTCTCTATTAATATTTTAAATAACAAATTCCTAATTAATATTAGATTGCAATATGTTATTATTCTTTTCCCTTGTAAATATTAGTGCACAACATGTTTTATAAAAATCTTAAAATTAATATAAAATAAAACCTTTCTTACCTTTACTCAAATTATAAAAATTAAATGCTTAACAGTCAGCTAAAAATCTTAAAAAAATTTATTTTCATAATATATAACTTTATAACAATGAACATTCATTAATAAAATAAGTTTTCAATAATAATATTTATTACTATATTTAAAATCTTTAACTAATATTAAAAATAAAATTTTAGATATTTTTTTAAGTATTCAAATAAAAAATGTATGTAATATAATCTTTAAAAATTTTAATTTATAGAAATTATAATATTTTGTTGAAATTTTTAAAAATAACCAATTGTAATTATAATAGATATTTATATCTTTTTAAATAAATAAACTTATGAAGATATTTAAATATAATATCAGAAACTTTAACTTTGTAGCAATGTGAATATCAAAATATAAATATATATAAAAAAATCATAAATTTTTCGTAAAAAAAATTTAGGAATACAAAACGAAAGTATATTATTTAAAGTCTATTTTATAAGCAAAATATATACGAAATCTAAAATTAATAATATGAATAATATTTGATTAAAATAATGCAAATAAGAGTTTTTATTTTCTTATTAATTTACTGTAAACAAGAATTTTTAACTCTTCTAAACAGTGTTAAAATAAGTATATTTTAATGCATGAAAAAATATTTCCATGTAGTTGAAACAAAAAAGATATAAAAAAAAAATATTTTTAATATAAATTTTATAATTTTGATTACTTTTTTTTAGTACTCGATTATCGACATATTTATATAAGTATAAAATGAAAAGTTGTAGGTCTTAATATAAGACCAATGTTTTTATAAAATAAATAAATTTTATTTACTAAAAAATTTCGAGTTTTTGTTGTTTATTAATAAGCTCATTATATAAAATAATAATTTATATAGTAAGCTTGAATGTATGATTATACATTGCATATAATACCACCCAATGAATATAAATAATCATTTCAAATTAGAAATATGATTCATATTATCGACTATGATGTAATGTTCTGTATACCTGTTTAGAAATAAATACTATGTACCTATTTCGTACTTCAATGTGAATACATTGATTTTCAGTTTAAATTAAAACATTGTTCTGTATATACAAATAAACTATGTAAAAACAATTTTACACAATTTAATTATATGTAATCGTTTTATTATATAAACTTCAAAGGTACCCATACAACTCATCAATTCATAATATATTTTAATTATTATATTTGAAAACTTTTCAATGTTGAATTAAATTTTATTTTTATATTACTTACTAATTATGATATTTAATTAAGGTATTTGATTCCATATTTTAATTTTTATATTTTTAAAAGCCTTGAATTTTTTATTTTAATAAATTTTAAATTGCTTTATAGCAATTTATGTGTTATATCATGGAAAATGTCTACAATATTATTGTACACTTCTAAATAATTGAAACTCTTGAAATTCCTGTAATAATTAAATTAATAAGCACAGAGGCCCGAAACTTTTCAATTTACAGCTGTATTAATGTTCATAGTTATGTATACAAATTTCAATAAAATAGGATGTAATCGTGATACTTAAATGTTAACAATACAAATACTTTTATTTCTTTGATTCTCCCCCTATCTAATCGTATCTATCTATCTACGAATTTCTCCATCTCTTTCTCCCTTTCTATTTTTATTTATCTATTTATCTCTCACTTGCCTTTTTCTGTATTATATTAAAAATATTGCTATATATACAAGAAATGTTATAAATGACAATTTACTATTAATACCAGTGAAATTTATATCAAAAGTAAATACACAAGGAACGCCATGACTACAATTTTGATTACTTTAAATATCATAATTTCATACTATAATTTCTATTTTTTGCTTATTAAATGTAATACATTACATATCATATTACATATTACATAATATTAAAAAAATTATAAATTTTATATATGTAACTATAATCTTAATATATTTCATTTCTAACTAAAAATTTATCTATTAAATAACTTCTACGTACATACATCTGAATTCCTCCTGTCTTTTTAAAAAAATATAAAATCCATTAATATTTTGTACCAAAGTGGAAACATTAGAAGATTTGTAAGAAATACGTTGAAAATAATTTGTAATATTTTAATATTTTTATCTTTATTAGAATAAAATTCTTGGCTTATTTAATATATCATGTATGATTTTGCATATTCTTTAATAATTGAATATTTTTATTAAAATTATATTTCTAAAATTTTTAATATTTTCTTATTGTTTAACCTTATAAATTGGTCATTAACTTTATTTGGTCATTAAATTTAATTGGGTTATATATTGGTTATAAATTTAATTAGGTTAATTTAAATTTTTAGGTTAATTTAATATATAATATAGTTATATATTGGCCATTAAATTTAATTAGGTTAATTTTGATGTTAATTTTTTATCAACTTTTAAATCTATTATAGTATGTACATTACATTTTTGTATAAGATAATAATGTACAAATCATTAATCGCATTAATTATTTTATTTATTTTTGCTTGTGATACTATTATTTTCTTTATTATATGATGTTACTTTATCTAGCTATATAAATATAAAAAGTATTGCATCGGTATATAAAATAAAAAATATGTAAAATTATTAATTAAAAATTGAAAGTAATTATTTTCCAAAAAAGGTTGAAAAATTTTTAAAATAATTTATATATCGATGTGTGACATATATATTACTCTAAATTTTGTTATTTATTTTTATATATGAAATATAATTTTATATAAAATCTGATTTTATCAATAAAAAACTTTTAATTTCTATCTAGAAAAAATTGAACTATATATCCATGCATCAATTTACTTGTATAAATTATTAATTTATTTCATGAATATATTTTAATAAAATATATTTTATCAACAAATAAAATAAATACCATACACTTTTGTTATATAATTTTAAAATTAATTCGATTACAAGCTTAAATGATTTTTATTTTTTCATTTATTTTACGGATTATATAATGTTTAATCTTAATTTTTAAAGACTTATTTTAAACTTTATTTTTAATACGTAATAAATTTTATATAAGAAGATTAAATAAAAGTACTAATATATTCAGATTGAATTAAAATTTTTTTTTATACTAAATTTCAGTAATTATTATTTACAATTTGTTGTGTATATGTATTAGATTATATATACTATCAAATATATTGAAATGTGAACTAATAAATGAATTTGAATTTTGAATAATAGATTCACATTATAAAAGTATTATAGAATATTTTATAAGCTTGAAGTTATTTTTTAGATTTTATTTTATTTTAAATAAATATTGGTAGTAATTTTTTGTTTTCATTAAAATAATTAATACTTCACTTTAATATGAATAATGAATATAATAACAAAAATATGTTATTGATATCGATGCATATACATACTTATTCGTTTATTATATATAATACAAAGTATATATTAAATATATACTTTTAAAAATGATTAAATAAATAATTATCAAATATATATGTATATAATTATATTTAAAAATAATCCAATAGCAATATTTAAGAGAATATTTATATTAAAAAGTAAAGAAACAACCAAAAAATTATTCAGCTAATACGTCATTGATATACCAATTAGTTTTAATTCTAAGTAATGAAAATTATATTTGAATTAAATTATATTTTATTGATTCGAAAAATAAAACGAAGAAAAGGAAAAATTGAAAGAAATGTGCGATTTTAAAGAATATTGGAAAAAAATCAATTTCTTTTCAGACAACGACCCTTATTGGATTGCTCAAGACAGCTCGTCTCTTACGATTGGTCAGAGTTGCGCGAAAAATTGACAGATATAGCGAATATGGTGCTGCTGTGCTACTTCTACTAATGGCAACTTTCGCCTTAATTGCTCACTGGATGGCTTGTATATGGTAAGTGCATGGAGAATTGTATGTTAATTTGAATATTATATTCATTTTAAATCTGTAATAAAAGAATATTAATAATAAAGAAGTCGACAATAATAATAGTAATTAAAATAGTAATGTAATAAAATATGACTATATGTTACTTTTCTATTATAAGTTTTTTTTTAAATAATAATATCAATTATATATATATATATATAATATTATATTTAAACATCATTTAAAAGTCATTTAAAGAAAGTGTAAGTTAATCAAAGAAAATTATTTTAATTTCATTGCATTTATCGGTTTTATTAAAAATTGCATTATTTAACTATAGCTTAAAGGTTTATAAATAATTACTTTTTACTTTTTATAAATGTGAATTAAAATTATAATAAATGATCTTTATTTATGTATGTTCGATTATATTTTATTTAGGTATGCTATTGGAAATGCCGAGAGGCCAAAATTAAAAAGTAAAGTAGGTTGGCTGGATATTCTAGCAAATGATACACACCAGTTTTATGGCAGCGATGATTCCGGTGGTCCAAGTATAAAAGTAAGTTACTAAATTATTTATTTATTAAAAATATTTATTAACAAGAAATTTTCAACTAAATTAATCAAAAATAGTTTATAGTATATATATCGAAATTAATAATATATATATATGTATATATTGAAATTGATTATTTTATTTATTTAATAAAATAATAATTTAATATTATCTTACTATCTTTTTTCAATTTGCTACTTATTAAGATATTTAACAAATTCTAGAATTTTTAAATGTGAATAAATTCACTAGAACTTACTAGTTTACATAATTTAAAATGCATTGCTTACAACTTATTAGTTAATTCTTATAGAATTAAAAATTACAATGTTTCTTATATTCTTGTATAACTTACACAAATTAAAGATGAATTATATATAAAATTTAAGATTTGTATTATAATTAATTACTTATAATATTTTTAGTTATTAGTTTTTACTCTTTAAAAAATTAAGTTAGTTTGAACTATTACATTTCTATTCAAATTTTTTTTACATAATATATGTGTTAGGTGTTTATTATTTTAGAGTCATATAAAAGAATAAATTAAATATTTTTTCATATATTAATCGTATCATAATGGTTAAATTATTTACTTGTGTTTAGCAAGATATCGAAGTATATAACAGTATTTAATAAATCAGTATGTTTAAATAAAATAAAATGTATAAAACATTATTTCATTACATAATGTTCAAATTTTTACTAATTAATATTTTTTAATTAAAAAATTGAAAATATTAATTTGGTATTTACAATAAATAAAAATTACTATATTACTAAAAAATAAATCGTATAATGCTAGTGAGTTAATAATGAAACTTTTTTTAATTAACGTTACTCAATAAATATATTATGTTATTTTTAGAAACTATAAAACTAAAGCTTTCTTAACTGATAAGGCATTCAGGCCCATTTATATTAAAGTTTATTTATTATTTAACTTATTCTCTATTATTATTATTTAATTTATTATTAATCTTATTCATAAAAAATCGATTTTAACTCACAAAAGGAGTTGAAGAGATTTAGGCCCGATACAGTCTCAAGCTCATAGAATTTTATATTCTTATGAATAATTCTTACATTAAGAAATGCACTTTGGAATATGAATTAAAATTGTTGAAAATATGCCATACATATAATTGATAACTAATATAATCATATAATCAACCAAAAATATTACTTAAAATGACGAACATAAAAAACGGAATTTAAAAACTTATAACAAAATTAACTTTTGTACTAAATATTGAGTAAGAATAGATTTTGCTGTCCGTCATGATATATTTTATTATATAAAAGTTACAAAAAAAGGCACAATACTTCTATATATGAAGAACTATATCAACTTATGATATATACACTATAACTTCGAAATAGCTACTATTCCCACTAATCCATTTTGATCTTTACATACTTGTTGCATATATTCTAGAAAAAATTTGAGCTGTAGCTGTTCATCATTGATTATCAATATTAGGTCATCCTTTGCATTCGGTTGCAGCTGACGTCTAACCCCCTTGTTCCTGGTTTGGCTGTATTAAAAGACTTCTCTACGTCATTTCGATCAATTAGAGTTGGTTAAAAATTTTAATACCATAGTACCACAAATTCAAGTCATTCTGGATAAGTAATAAATACTGAGTTTATTAAGAAGTGTCCATAACTTACTGCAGCAATCACTTAAACTTCAATAATGATAAGGTTCAATTATTAGGAATTAAGGCAGAATTCGATTTTTATTATCAACATTCATAGATTTTCAAAGATAAAGGTAACATTATCTACTAAATGTCTAAAATAAAATTTGAAGGCCCTAATTGCTGCTTCACAGAGTTCTCAGAAATGTAGTGCCTTTGCTGAAATAAAGTTTACTTTACTCTATCTTCCTTATTAATTTTGGATGCCGTGTGATTAGTGGTAACAGCCTTTCTACATAATTATCATAATTTCGCATCTGTACCTTGGAACTTGGTCTCGTTCTCGCTGTTACTCCAAATGAATAGTGTTCATTAAAAAGCAACAAAGTCAGCTAAATTACCTATGGTAAATCGCAATTCCTTGTAATGCGTACTACAAAAACCACAAGATAGTTATATCTAAAACTTAAAAGGGCCCTATTGGGGTAACTCTTTCTATTAATATAGTTTTTACTTGCTTCCATATGGTTTTATTTTTGAAGCAGAAGATCTTACACAATTTCTGCTATTTTCCTGAATTAATTCTAGATAACTGAGATTTATAATCGTTAAACTAGGTAACTCGCCATGACTGTAGTCTTCCAATACGATGATTGCAACGTATTTATATATATATTTTATATTATTTTATTTTTGTATCCGATTGATATAAAACACGATTATCCAAAAAAGAAAAACAATGTTGATAATCAGTTAGATTTTTCAACCGAACGTTCATCATAAAATCAATTCAGTTTGTTCAAAAAGTTAAATAACTACAAAAGCATTCTGAATTTACACTTATAGATACTTAATGTAGATTTATATATATAGTATCTCTCATAAAATTAGAAATGTAAAAAATACTGATTCATATATAGTCATCGATAACGGCGCATATCTAAAAATGAGTGTAATATATTTAAATTCATTAAAGAAAGAGAATTGAGTGATTAATTTATTGCAGTTACTTATGGTCACATAACAGGTTGGCACACCTCCCTTCGAAATTGTGCAAATTATTATTGGAAGTATTGAGATTATTGTAATAATACTAATATAAACGATTTTCATCAATTTTTTTGTTGATTTCTTGTATTACTATGACTGCAAATTTATATTACACTAACGTACTTTCAGCTGGTATTTAACAATTTCGTTCACTCAGGTAACTATAAGGTTTTCCAGGATCGAAATATTCATTACAATACGTTACAGCTAAGCTAAAACAATTTAAAAACTATTCAAAATTATACAGTAAGCGATGCGAATGACAATTACTATTGTATACAATTTGCTGAGTAGCATGGCATTGTAGTTTCAGACGTGAGAATAAGCAAATACAACGAACTATATCTTTGATACAACTAAAAAGATCGAATTCGTTAATCAGTGTTTATAATTATTAAATATATAGTAGTAGTTAAATAAATAAGCTTTTTCAAATATGTATATAAACCTGTACATTATGTTTTGGTTGCTATTGAGGAAAATATCCCCCTTTAGAATTAACCGTATATAAATATCATTTCATGTTTTGTAAAAATAAATAATTTCAAAGAAAAAAATGGATTCTTAAGCCCAGCTGTACTTGTTACAAATTTACTCCATCGAAGAAACCGGTAAAGAGAGAAGAGCCCTTTAAATTAGGTTCTTTGACGCGTGGAAGATGAATTATATATCAATTTTGATCATTTCCCTTAATATCTTAAAATGGAAATTCTGTTCACAAGACTCTTCGTACATGCCAAGAAATAATGACTAATGCTTGTATTTGGTACATTATCTCTCGTTAATCCTAGAACTACGTTTTAATTTTTCTCATCATATAGAAAGATCGAGGTTTGCATTAAGAATATAATTAATGAGTTACAGGAAGACAATTTTGGAGTAAATCAATAAAAGTCTTTAAAGAAAATCTAGATTTATTAATTATGATCGATTTAAAAAAAAGAGCATTTAGTCTAGGTACCACTTTAAAAAAATGAAATAATAAACGATGTATTTGCAGCAATTGCAAAAATTCATGAAATTATCCTCCTTTTTACATAAGTGATATTTATTGTTGAACTAACTTTCAAAATGGAAACATTTAGATTATTCGTTCAATTACAAATGAATATTTTACATCTGAATTGACGAGTGTTCGAAATCAGAGGACATATCTATTCTTTGTCCGTATAAATATCTGGATATGATGTTAATAGTACCATATTCCTGCCTAATAAACATTTCTGGCTATTCATTATAAACAAACTTAATATAAAATGGAATATAATAGTGCTTGTATAATAGTTGACAATTATATCTTGACTTATATCCTGAAGAAAGTTATACAGTATGTATATAGAAATCGGTCGATCTCATGTTTAAAGCAATTACTGTTTAACATGTCTGTTTTTGATAAGAAACATTTAAGAAAATGAAAAGAATACGATGAAATTTGGCTTGTTCTTACAAAAAATAAAATTATATTGATAGATTCACTAGTTGGATGGACGAGCAATGATTTAAGTTTGATACAAATTACCGTCCGCATAAATGTTTATATTGTTACATATAATTCTTACCTAAAAAATGAATCTCTCGAACAATTATCTTAAAGTAAATAATCCTATAGTTTATTGATAAGTATTTATAATAAATCAAAGGAAATGATATATTGATGACATACATTTTATTTCAAGAGGATAGAAGGTTACATAAAATAATAAAATAATTGTTTTCTTGTGTTTTAATAAATCCCAGATTTTTTTATATATTATTTTATTACATATTGAGAATGGTAAGAAATATATTTCGAACAGAAGATAATCTAAAACAAGAATTAGAACGATTCTATATTCTTCTAGAATCTAGAACATTTTGATTTATTGTTTTTAAATGTATTAACGGTAATTAAAAATACTGAATCTTTTATTTATTTATTTTAGATTATTTACCTTAATCTAATAAAATTTTTTTTATATATTTTAATCAATTTTTTTCATTAAAATCAATAAAATAATGAAATGCAATCTTGTAAAAACTGAGTTTTTAAATCTTTAGTCACGTAAATAAATTTAAAAAATAATATATTAGCTCATATATCTTCTATAATTACAAAAACATATTTTTAAAATTTATAATACATAAATTTACATAATAATTGACAAAATTATTTATAATTTTATATTTTTTTAAAGTCTTTAAAATTTAAAACCATTAAAAGAATTATTTCGTCTATGTGTTATGAAATATTTAGCGATAAGTAAATTATATTCAAAAATATATATATTAAAAATAAAAGGTATCAATAATTTTGTATTAATTATTTTGAGACAAGATATTTCCTTTTCAATAAATTTATGTTGTAAATGATTGATTTAAAACTAGCTATGAAATATTTAAAAATATTTTTAACTTTATTTTTACATTTCAATTTTCTTCAAACAAAATAATAACTTAAATAATACAACTCTAATATTGTACGATCGGGAATAATTTTTCGAAGACCACTGCAAGATGATTTATGACGATTCAGTTGGGAAAATTTTTTTTTAAACTTAGATGAATTTAAATTCTAATATTATTGTAACAATAATATAGTTATCTGTATAATGTATACAAAAATTCATTTATTAAAAATGATTCTTTTTAAAACTTGTTAGAAAATTTATATTTATATTTCTATTTATCTTTAATTCGTTATTTTAACTATTAGCACAAAAAATTCTAATTCATTTACACATTTTTATTTCAGAGCCGTTATATTACTGCTCTTTACTTTACATTTAGTAGTTTAACTTCGGTTGGTTTCGGTAATGTTGCGCCAAATACTGATGCTGAGAAGATTTTTACAATAATCGTCATGCTCATGGGATGTAAGTAAAATTTTATATTAAATGAATAAATCATTTGGGATTTTAGTCAAAGAATTAAAAAAAAATTATGAAATTGATTTGTTGTATGTGTTGAAAAAAAACCTTTAATTTTGCTCATATAAATACTATATGAATATCTTATGCGATGAAGTTAATATAATTTGTTAAAGAATAATATTTTATAAATTAAAAATATGTTAAATTTTATAAATAAATTAAAACATCAATTTACTATAAAATTATGCATAATAAAAATAATTTTATATTAACTTCTTATATTAAATACTATATTTATATAACTTAATATCTTTAATAAATCTAATTAATGCAGGTAACTAAAACCTCATAAAAGATTTAAAAAATGTTGTACATAATTTAAATATAACGTATAACAATGATTTTTAATTTTTATATAATATTGTTCGGTAGAATATCAATTTCTTGTATCGTGAATATATGTTATTTGAAATAAATGTTGGAAAAAATAAACATAAGAAGAATAAATAAAATAATAATTTTTTTAAAATTCACTTTAAATTGTTTAATAAATTTCCATCGAAGTTATTAATTACTGAAGTACATAGAAATCACGATTTAATAGAAAATTAACAATAATTATTAGATAATATACTTCTTACTTTAATAATAAAAAAAATAAATAAAGTAAGGAGTTAAAAATTATTTATTGCAATTTTTATTCGCAACATCGTTTTGTATTTATTTACACAAATAATTTATGATTAAAATTTTATAATAAATATTAAATTAAATTTTACAAATGATTTTTAAAATCTTCATAAAACAAATTTAATTTACTAAGATTTTGTTTGAAATAAGAAGATAGTTTGAATTAGTAAAAAATATTATTGATATTAAATAACATGTTAAATTAAAAATTAATTATACACGCTGTTTTTACATTATGATCACTTTTCTTGATAATTGTATAGATACGCTATTAAAAAAGATCTTAATCTTGAAAAATTATGAGTTGCTAGTTTTATTTTTGCAAATAGTAATTGGTATTTTCATTTTTTAAATATTTATACATGAAATTATTTTCCTTGATTGTGTAAATTTTTATAAATTTTTATTGTATAAATAAAATTAAAAATAATAGCTAAAGTAGTTTTTTTGGATTTATAGTTCATTAATGAAACGTTGCAATGGTCTAGAATTGAAACACGTTTCTATTTGAATTATATGTATAGTAATTTTCTCAACTATTATTCAAACTATATTTTTTATATATATAAAAGTGATATTTATAACTTTTTTAAATACATGTGAAGATGAGAAAGATTATTAAATAAAATAGTATTAATCTTTAAAGCAATTAATAATTTTTATAAATTACTTTAAAGGTTTTAAATATAAGGCAAATGTTGATATTATTTTAAAAAAAAAATGATATAATTCTAATTAATGTATAGCTTTGCCCATTAATATAATATCACTTTTACTAGAAAATTAAAATCTTCACATTTAATATGATTCCATTTATGAAAAGAATATTACTTACTTAAAAAAAGCTAATATAACTTTTTGAATTTATTACCTCTACAGCATTGAAGATCTAAATAGGAATTATAAGCGAATAAAAACAGAATAATGAATTTGAAATATTGATAAATTTCTTAAAAAATAATATTGTGTATACATATAAATTTTTAAAAGATCTGATTAGAGCTTCAATTTAAATACAAATGTCACAAAAAATATTTTAGATTATTTAAGTTATTTAATATAATATAAAATTTTAACTTATGATAATTGTGTATAAAATTGTAAAAGTATAGTTAATAAAAATATTTGATTAAATACCTTTTTTTAAAATCAAATAAAAAATCAACAATTATTCTTAAGTTCTTAGCAAATACTATAGTAAATGAATTTAAAATAATTTATCTATTAGGTTTTATTAAAATTAATATTTTAGAAAATTTAGTAATTTCTGTTTTTGATAAAATTAATTAAAGTAAATCATGTACTAATATTTGAAAAAATATAAAGAGTAATATTTTATTCTATTTTTCAGCTTTAATGTATGCAAGTATATTTGGCAATGTTTCGGCGATTATTCAACGACTGTATAGTGGTACAACTCGTTACCACACTCAAATGTTACGAGTTAGAGAGTTTATTAAATTTCATCAAATTCCGAACCCTCTGCGTCAACGATTAGAGGAATATTTTCAACATGCTTGGACCTACACCAATGGAATAGACATGAATAGTGTCCTTAAAGGTTTTCCCGAATGTTTACAAGCAGATATATGTCTACATCTTAACCGGAATCTTCTTAACAACTGTCGAGCTTTTGAAGGAGCCAGTCCGGGATGTCTTAGGTATCCCAGAAATTTCATTTTAATTCTATATAGGCGCATATACATATTCCTTAATACAAACAGCATCAATTATGTACATTCAGAATCTTTATTCTTGAATAATGGACACTAAATAATATGGTATACATTAAACTTATTTATATAAAATATTTATATAATTTGATACATATTACATATCGTTTTATCATAAATATTTATTATTAATCGTATACAAAAGTATTAATATTTAAATACATAAAATTTTATATAAAATTATTTAACATTTTATGTTAAATTTAAATGTGGCGGTAAATTGTTGTCCTTTTTTAAAAAATATGAAAATCTGACTTAAAAATAATATAAAATCTATAAAATATATGCAATAAGATAATTGAAAGATTTTTTAATTACTAAAGTGGAAATTCTAAAACATAAAAGCTATATTATTCTTATTTTTTATTTCCATATCTTCAAAACTCATATTTTATTTTTTTACATTTTAAAAATAATTTAGATATACTAAATAAAAATACTTTTAATATTTAAAATTAATATAGAAAAATTAAATTAGTAAATATTATATATACATACATATAAATAAAAAAAAATGACAGAAACATTATTATACAATGATTTATTTTTATTATTCGGTTATTATAATTAAAAAATGATTAACTACACTACAAATTGGCTAACTCCTTATTTTTTTCTATTTGATAGAGCATTATCATTGAAGTTCAAGACTACTCATGCTCCGCCAGGTGATACATTAGTGCATAAAGGTGATGTTCTCACTTCACTCTATTTTATATCACGTGGTAGTATCGAAATTCTCAAAGATGATATTGTAATGGCAATTCTTAGTAAAGATGATATCTTTGGTGAAAATCCCTGTATTTATTCGACGATTGGCAAATCCTCATGCAATGTATGTGCTCTTACTTATTGCGATTTACATAAAATTCATCGAGATGATCTACTTGACGTGCTGGCACTTTACCCTGAGTTTTCCAATTATTTCAGTCAGAATCTCGAAATTACCTTCAATATGAGAGACGTAAGATTTTTTAATTATTTTTTACTACTTGCACATTTAAGTATCAATATAAATATGTTGAATAATTATATATATTGTACATCTATCTACTTTAAAATATTTTTATTATTACAAATTAGAGCTGTATGTTTTAATTATATTTTTCTTACTCTAAATCTTTGTTTAATTATTATGTTTATATTTATATTTCTATGCATTCTTTTTATTTCTCCTTGAAATATATTTTATTATTTATAATTTTCTTTAACTTTATTTTGTCACTACATAAATAATAATATATTTCCATCCTTATTTCATTTTTATTATATATTTTTTTTATTTTTCTTATTATAAAACAAATATTTTTGCATTTTTGTTATACTTAACCCATTTTATTTCTCCTTCTTATTTATTAATATTACTATATTGTCCACTTTTATATATTCTTGTTATCACTATTTTAGATTATTATTTTTTTTTATTGTTTTTTACATTTTACTAAAATTAGTAAAAAATTAATTAAAAAATTTATTAAAGTTAAAGCTTTTTATTTTTGAAGAATTAGTATTCCTGCTAAACATATATTTACAGTATGATGCAGTTGTGAATTTCAATTGTATGCAAGTACATTCATTTATAATATATAAATATATATTAAATATATATATTAGCATTAATAAATATTTAAATTAAGGAAATGGTAAAAATTTCTAAATATTAAAGTATGAATTTTTCTGTACTTATGTGACAATAAAAAATAATTAAAGTATTTAACCATAATAGTTTTTCAAATTTTAAACTAAGTTTGTACTAGATCCTCAAATGATCTAAATGCTGCATGATGAAAAAAATGAGTAAAATTATAGTATTAAAATTTATACTTATTATGACTCATTTGAAAGCCTTAATGTATAAAATTTCTCTTATTTTTAATTTGAATACTTTAAGGTAAGATAATTAGAATATTCTCACATCCTCTTTTTTTATTTACTGTGATGTTTAATGTAAAATTTTGTTTAATACTAAATTACTTGATCATATTTTGGTATCTATTTTAAAGCTGATTCATAAAAGTACAATAATTGTCCATAATGATTTAAATAGATTTCATTTGTAATTTTGAATACACTTATATATATATATATATTTATTTAATATTACATATATTATTATAAGATTAGCAAATGTTTTTTAAAAATTAATTAAATATTATGAACGTCATTAATATTCGACAAATAATACAACAATACTATTAATAATATCAATCTTTCTAACTTATAATATTTAGTAATTAGTTAATTCTAAATTGATAATATTAAAATGATTACCTTTTCTCGATTTAAAGATCTCGAGGTCAGACTAAAATTCATTGTAGAAAGTTTAATTAAATATTATTACATTTTTAAAAATACTTATACTTATGCATAAGAATGCATTTTATATTGCAGCAATTTTAAGCCACTTGAGGATTGATACAATCTTATTGGGTGTAACAATGTTCAGAACTATATTTTGACCATTAATTTATGCCTAAGTGAAAGTTAGAAAGGTATGAAAAGGAGAGAAGGGACATTAATGATCTTAATGTTATATAAATACCTATAAAATAAGGTAACTATATCATCACTGTTAATTAAACAGAAAAATTAATATATTCAGTGTCAATAATTAAAAGAAAAAAGTGAATGTCAGCATCTCTATAAGAAAGTAAAGAGTAGAACTAGGTATTGTTAATCCTAATAATTAGAAAGAAAGATGACTCAACATCCATGGAAACAAGAGAGAAAAAGAATGGTAAATCTGCTTCAATAAGTATTCACATGGAAAAAATGTAACATTAATCATACACAGAAGTCAAGAAAGATTTATCATAAGGTTAATGTACAAGCCTTATTATAATTCACCATATGCTTTTCTTCCCTTGTAATGATGTAGCTACTAAATAACTTGCAAAAGAAAATATATAATTCAATGATCCACTTAGTGTTATCAGAAACAATGTACTTGTATAGAAGACTGTGTAATGGAGAAAAAGTCATATAGTGTGCTAAATTACAGGAGACAAAATATGACGATGCATTATGTACACATAAACACATTTTTATATATGTACATATATCATATATTTTTTAAATTAGCAAAAAATTTAAGTTGCATTAGTGTTTGTATTGTATAATATAAGATAGAAGTATTAGAGTGTGTGTATTAATATAAAATGTGCATATATACATACATATATGTAATTCTTATATCACACAAAAAAACACTAAACTTTAACCAGTTAGGATAGATCTTTCTGTTACAATATTAACCTTTAAGTATAAATTATATGTTCTAATATTGACTTATGACATTATATTTATATTAATAACATTATAAGAATATTATTAGTCATTAAATTTATAGCAATATTATTTATAAATTATAAAATGGCCTTATTGTATAAATATTTATTATAATATTTATAAAAAAGAAAAAAACATTTAGCTAAGCTAAAAAAAGTTATGAAAAGCGATGTGATTTGATATAATTTTTCAAGTTCCATTGCTCTTTTAGAAAAGATTTGTTTTATTGACAATAAAATAGATTATACTAATAAAGCATACTATGCCAAAATTTAATTTAGTATGTAAATATAAAAAATTATATTAATAATGCTATATATTTATATTTATTTCTGAGAACAGTGAACAAATATGAAATAAGAAGACAACTCAAAGTATTTCAAGTAGTAATTAATAAATATTTACTTCTATTGAAAAGCTAGATAAAAATATTAATCTATTTTACAAGTTTTAAGAAGAATAAGATTTACTAAAAACTTACAACCTTGAATTAATAAAAATAATTTAAGTTTTATATTACATTTAAAACTATACATTTAAATTCAAAATACTTTAAAATTTGATTATCTATTTATTTTATTTAAGAACACATTATTGTTACTTTAATCAATGATATGACGAAAAAAATTTTTGCACAAATGAACACAATCTAAATATAATAAAATCTACCACATGAGATTATAAACAATTTGAAATTTAGATTGAAATTTAGATTCAATAAATAATAAAATAATTTATCGTGTATGATCGTATATAAAAAGTATAAAATATGAAAATAATATATATTATCTTAACTTGCTTAAATTTTATTCATTCTATAATAATTTAACCTTGAAAATAAAAGTCCTAAATGGATAATTTATTCAAGTAATTATGTAATTAAGATGTCGCTATCAACGAATTTTCTTAGTATTTAGAAACAAATGTCCAATTTAGAATAAAATATTTTTTAATTATGAAGATTGTAATTATAACAAATGATTAGTACTTTATTATTTATAATTTTACTAGTACATTGATAAAATAAAGTATGTAAGAAAATTTTTTAAATTAAAACAAAAGGAATTATTTTAAAAGATAATTCTTTTTGAAAAATCCTTTTAATGTAAATAATTAAAAATATATACATTTTTTTATATAACTATATATTTCCAAATGTATATAAAAGAATCTAAATAAATTAAATTTTAAACAGTAAATTTTTTAATAAAACTATTTTGGCCAATTAATTTATTTACTATTAGTTATGGTTAATTAATTAATAGTTAAGTTAGTTAATTAATTTAGTATGATTACTATTACTTGGAGTAAGTGCCTAGAATGAAATATTCTATTACTTATATAAATAAATATATGATTGTTTAAAGACTCATGCAATTTATTATTTTTTTCTCTCTGAAATTATATATTTATTACAAATTCTTTTAGATCTATACGATTTAAAGAAGTGATTTGATGCTTATCTTTGCAATTGCAATAATAAAACAGTATTTAATTGGATGTCAAAACTTTTAGTTATCTTTTTTTAAAACTGTTTTTTCTACATCTTTATTATTCTAATTCTTTGTCAACTATGAACTTTATATTTAAAGAAATTAATTTTACTGATAATTGTAGATTGAAAAAATAAAAAATTCTTTTTTATTATTTATTACTATTTCAATTTTTTCATCATCTATAACAAATCTGTTAAATCAGTTTTTATCGAGCATTTTATGGATTTTATTTGATGTTTCGACTAATTATAATTATTTCTTTAAAATTTTCTGTTTACTATATAATCAATATATCTAAAAAATATAACTAAAAAAAGTAAAAGTTATATTGATAAGATCAAAATCTAAACTAAGTTATAATTAATTCAGGAAGAACAGATAGGTGTTGATCCACTGTCAACCAGACTTCCTGTTAGTACTCCAACCGAAATTGATGTCGATACTAAAAAATTCCTCTACCGACCAATAAGGTATCGTCGTGGTACCAGTGCAATGCTTGGTTCAACGTTCATTTCTACAAGCCGCCATGATTCTACTCAAGAAGAGTTACAAGACGAATAGTGAGTACATTTTAATTAATTTAATTTAATTTTTTTATTAAAGATTTGATAAATTTATTTATTTATTAAAAATTAATTCTTTTTAATATAATTTAGAAATTGAAGTACTTTTACATAAGTTATTATTTTTATTTTATTAAAACGCATTTAAACTTTAAGAGATATATTGAAATTTTTCTATTTTTTAAATAGTACTGTACTTTATATTTGGTAATTTTATTTTGAAAAACCAAATTTAAATATTATTTAAATTTTTGGAATTTTGAAAATTAATATAAAATATCAGAACATATTTCCGAAATGGCTATTTAAATATAAATATAAATAAATATGATTAAACTATAACGTACGCAGGTTTAATAACTAACATGATTTAATAAATATCATAATTAACTATGTAGTAGGAAGTAAGAAGAAAATATTAGCTTTTAAATGCGCTCTAAGATAAACCGAATTATTTCATCTACTTGTTCCTTATTTCTCTTTTTTATCAACAGATAAAGAATGAATGAATGAACGGAAACTCAGTCAATCATGTATATGATTCCATATACATTATATATAATTTCGCGTTATTAGGTCATCTTTTTAAACTAAAGGAAAGTTTCATTAAATACTTATGCACATTTATGAATCTTATTTGTAACCGAGTGAAATATACTAGAAAATTACAACTTCACAAATTCATATAACAGATTTTGATTGCCTATATTTCCACCCAGCTTATAATCATAATCACAAAGTTTTCTTGTAGCTTAAGTCAGAAGTTTGTAAATTCGTGCCGTATATGTATATTAATAAAGATATCTACTACACCTGTTTTCTATACTTTCATAATAATATTAACCACAGCCCATTAATGTAATTTTAAAAAATTTTAATAATAAGAAAATTTTACCTGCGATATAATAACAATATACAAATTATAAACTCGCTTACAAAAATATCAAAATTTTATATTCAACTATTACAGTTATTTATTTTAAATAAATTTAAATACATAAACATATATATCATTTAATTATATGATGCAAGTGAATTAAAAACATTTTGCAAAATAATTCAAAGTTGTCAAATGAAAAATTTTATTTATGTACTCATTTTATTCATTATTTATTTGTATTTTTATGATTATATTGATGTGCGCGAAGGAATATAAACATAAAACAACTATTTTACCTCTATATAATAAATTTTATCTTTGTAAATAAAATATGTAAACTTATTTATATTTATTCGACTGAAATATTACCTAAAGGTACAAAATTAACTTAATTTTAATGTCACTCTAATGAAAAAATCTTTTTTTTTTGCCATGTTCATAGTCTTTTTGATGTATATTATACTTTTTCTATTCCTCAAAATTTACTTCTCTTTGTGTAGTCTCCGTAAATTGACTTCCTAATAAATATTATGAAAAAGATACATCTATATTTATTTTTTTGCTACAATTAAATTTAAAAAACTATTCTTTTTTATTAGAAACGACTTTCTTTTTCCTATAAGATAAAAATTTTTCTAATTATACGAAGCTAGAATTAAATTTAATTAGATACAACTATAAATGGAATATTAAAATCAAATATAAAAAATGCATTCATTTTACTAATAAAGGTCTGATTTCTTGTTTTCAAGTATATATCACACATATATTTTGGTTTGGAAAAAACAAATATAATAGAATATGTATATTAAATGTAGTATAACTTGTAGGAACCTTACTATCTTATTCTATTACTCTTATCGGTGGCAAAAATCATTCTAAATATTATTATTAATTCTTTTTACTTATAAAAACGTAAATTACTATATATGACTAGCTTAGTGCATATTACTAATCAAATTCAGTACCCTTATTACTATATAATGACTAATTTTAATATTTTCGAACATTTCTAGCATTTACTTTTTTATTTCTAGTATATATACTATTTTATTTAATACCTCCTTTTCTTTCTTTATGTATATAACATTTTTTTCTTTCTTTCCATATACTTTATTTTGTAATCGTCTATTTTTTCAACAATTTTTTAGTTTTGCATCAGTTTTGAATAATCTATCTATTAATTTAATTTTTGGACTCTTTACGGTTATACCGTAGCCGACCATTTTTGACAAGCTTGTATATTTTGTTTTTAATATATGCCATGTTTATAAATAAAAGAATAAATAATAGATGTGAGAGCCTTTCCATAAAAAATGAAAGGAAAAGAAAATTAATTCTCGCACAAGACTTTGTATAGTGTAAATCATCGCATCAATTTGAAAGTATCAACTGAATTTTCACTGTTAATTTTTCAAAATTGCCGCGTAATTTGTATGCATGTATTGCGGTGCTATATTTCAAGAAATTGCATAATTATTGTGCAGAGTATACAAGAGAAAAATAGTACTTGAATTTCAATTGGTATAAAAGATATCTTTGTTGACTCTCCGGCGAAGGGGTAGTTATGTGAAAGTACGATAGATATTTAAATTCACCAACTTTTTTGGGTGAAAATTTCCCCTTAGGAGACGATTACTGGGAATTAAAAATAAAATAATCCTATTATTAGAAAAAATATCAGATTAAATTATAAATCAATGAATAAATCAAAATGCCTGCTTTTTCTTTGCACAGATTTTTATATGCTTAGGTAATAAATATTTAATATTTATTATATAAATATTAATACGTAATTGTTAATTAATGTTTATTCTTTCCTTAAATGCTCCTTTCAATACTTATCCCTTTAAATATTATTCATAGTTATGTACCCATTAAATTAATAATAAAATGCTACATATTACTTTTATTTTTCAAATTTAATGATAAATAATTTATTTTCTTATATATAGTTACTTTATATAATTTATAATGGTTAGACCCCGATTGACCTTCAATGCTTTTGTAATACTGCAACTGGATTATGAACATTGTATCTCAAAGATCTTTTACAGAAAAAATTATTACAATAATCGATTTCAATATAAAGTGATTTAAAAACAATAAATTAAATCAATAAACAAAATCCATTTTATTTAGTGTTAGTTGGTCGGGTGGATGGATGATTTTCTTTTGTCATCGGAATTCACTTTTTTTATTATACAATAAAAAAATGTTATTTTCAAAACTAATATTGGATTAATGCGATATATATATATATATATATATATATACATATCTATGAGATTAATAAAACTTTTAAGCAATCACTGTATTTAAATCAATATTGGTATACACATATGCGAGGAGTTGAGTGATCGGTGAGACACATACAAAAGCACGGATGAGGCGCATGCAACTGTGTCATCTCCAGGAGCGGATGAAACATGTTGAAAAACGTGGTCACTACAGTTAGGTAGGTTTACTCAACAATATAAATAGATGTTTGAGTACAGCGATTTAATCTTAAGGAGCAATGCGCACTGGATGAATTATCCTTTAGTAGATAATTGATACATGCTCTTGAGTTTTATTTATTGATGTATAAAATAGTGATAAGTATCCCTTCATCACAATTTTTTTTATATGTTTCTTTTATTTTTTTAAATTTATTTCCTTCTTAAAGAATCATAAATAAATTTTATATTACATCTTTTTATATCTAAAATTTCTTATGTATAAAAGAAGATTTGTAAATTTAATGAATGTTAAATTTATATTATGAAAAAATATATCTAAACCCACGAAAAATAAATATGAAAAAATATCGTACACATGTAAATCGAAATAATTGCAAAAAATTCAAGTCTACTAAAGATAAACATGTGTATAATTATCTTGTTTAAAATAATAAAAAATTATTATATAAAATAAAAAACCATTTATACCTTAAAAAGAATTTATTTTATTGTTTAGCCAATTAGAATTAAATTATATTTACATAAATTTTTGTACCCATTATGAAATTATTTTTATTCATAGAACTAAACAAAAAAAGGGGAAAATAATAGGTTAAAATAATATCAATAAATTCTTTTAAATATTTATTTTCATCATTATATTAATAAAATTAATATGCTTAATATATTAAAATGAAATGTATATACAAATTTCTAAAATAAGATTTTTAGAATTAATAGAAAAAGTCAAAAAAATTAATCAAACTCATTATTTTCGATAAAATACTTTTCTTGAATAATCTATTAATTTCAATAAAAAAAATATAAGTATTAAAGATAAAATATAAACATTCGAGAATCATACGGTGTAAAGTCTTATGTGTATGAAAATTGACTCCTTAAAAACAATGTTAATATAAATTAAATTTTTTCAGGTATGTAATATAAATTTTAGTTTTATTATTATTTAATAATTTAATGCATAAAATGTTACAATAAAAGTAGAAGAACAATAAAAGAACAAAGTTTAATATAAAAAATTAACTCTATAAAATAATTTTTAAGTATAAAAGAATCATTTATAAAATTTAAAAATTTTAATCTTGAATAAATTTTTAGTTGTAATAATTTTTTACACTAAGTCAACAGAAGAATTATTGAATATTTTTTTATTTTTACAGTGATAGAGGAAGTCGTCGTGGTATATTGGAGTTTAATACAGAGAAAGCTGGTCGAGATGTTACTCCTCTAAATCTCGAATTTGATGAACCAAAACAGAAAGGTTCAACCTTAAATTCTATTGCAGGTAATTGTAATAAATAATACAGCTCTTTATTTACCATTACTCTTTACTAAATTTATTACGATTGTAGAATCCATTAATAATAGTGTTTAAAAAACTATATTATATTATTAATGTTAGTTTTTATTCTAAATTATGATATAGCTTAGGTAATGAAGATATTTTCTGAAATCTAAAGAGCACTCTTTTTTATTTGATTTATTATTATTTAAATTTGATGCATCAATCTGCTGTATTAGCCTTTTATCCATTTACCCGAATTTTTAACAGATGGTGATTCTTTTAATTTCCTTTTTTAATACAGAGATATCGAGATAAGTTTTAACAGTTCTATTAGAAAAATTTATTATAAATAATTATATGAAAAAATAATATAAAAATAATAATAATTGATTTGATAAAATATTACATATTATATTAACTAAAATACTATTATGTGTATTTTTGAATAAAATATTAATGGTTAAAAAATTTTTAAATAAAAAAAATTAATATCAAGATTTATAATTATTAAATTATTTATGTTATGAAATGAATTAAATTGATGCTTAAATACATAAAAACATTTTTCAAACGAACATACTTATAACTAATATAATTTAAAAATAATTTTTTTTTAATATAAATTTTGTTTTTACTGGATTATAATTGTTCACTTCGAAAAATTTGATAATTCGTGAACATCACAATAGACAAAAACATATAGTAAATAAGATACATGAATATATAAAAGATATTATTTTATCAATTTATGAAAATTTTTCGAACAAAACTTTCTCAAGCTATTACAACACACATGTACGAATATAAAAAAATATTTAAACATTTTTAAAATAGCTTAAGAAACATACAGCGATTTACAAATAGTCGAAATCGATACATTATTCTAAGAAACTATTATCTACTTGTTATAGATTTTAATCAATTAACTACTAATCACATTTATGTTAAAAAAAATTATGAAAAACGGATTTTTCCAATCTTTTTTCTATTTTACTTTAAAATATATTTAAAAAATTTACAAAAAAAATTAAAGAATACGAAAAATTTGTTTTTTTGTTATAAACCTCTAGAGTTTTTATTAATTTTCCTATTTTTATAAAAGTTTTTATATATCAAATTTTTCATATATTCTGAATGAAATATATCCGTCAAGTAAAAATATCATGACAGTACAAATATTTAGCTTGGCAAAGTAAATTATATGTATAAATATAAGAAATTTAGTATAATTTAATAATATATTCAAGTTAAATGAAATTTATTACGAAAAACCTATCACAATTTTTAATAATATTATTAATAATATAATGAAAACATCGATTAGGCTTCTCATGCATCTTTCGGTGTAATTTAAGTTAGGTGCCAGTTGGTGGAAAAATAGACAAAAAAGATTGAGAGTTAGTAAATAAGGTAAAATTGTAAGAGAAATTTTATGTTAAATTAATAATAATATACACAATATTTTAATATCATAGTACTAACGTTTACGGATATATATAGCGGTAGATACCCTCTTGAATCTTAACACTGTATCTTTTTATTATCTGATGCTAATTAGAACCGCTAAGGTCCTTATATTTAGAGTAACAGTTTCGTAGGGTTGTGTATGATCAATCAATTTATCATTGTTATTACCACAGAATATTTGCTACGTGGCCACATATAGGAACTTGTTATACATTATGACGTTTAAGGGTAGTATCTTGTCTGTTACATTATTTGATCGACAGTGGTGGCTAGTCTGATTGAGTCAGTTGACGGTTTTTTAGATATAGGATAGAGAAAATTCGAGTGCTAACGGCATTCTCAGAATTTAGATGAAGAAAAAGAGATTAGTATCAACGTCTTACTTGATAAGTATCCGGTCACACTGCTGCAGATTGAGAAGAAAAAGATAGATTTAATATGTCTTTTTTTTCATAACGGATGATTTTCTCAGCGGCAGGTGCATTGCGCAAATGGGGGGATTTGTCGCTACAATAGAGTACACTGTTCTCAATGACACTAATGCTTCACGTACAGGGAACAAAAGACCGAGTTGCCATACTATATATCAGTATCATATAGTATACTATCTTACATTATTTACATATTACCTTTACTACATTGCTTTTATTTATATATCATACATACAATTTTTATACACTATAAAATATATATATAACATACTTATTAAATTCCTTATTTTAAAAACTTCATTATATGATATTACAGAAAGATGTATATCAAAAATATTATCAATACGTGTTATCAGAACTTAGAAAATTCATACATCATGAATTAAAATGATCAAAATTATTAAAGAATAATTTAAAAATTATTAAATTAACTTTGATGATCATTGAAGTATTTCAATGAGAGTAATGACAATTATTGATATAATAACGAATTGAAAAAAAGAACTAGAAGACAATTTAGCAACTTTTATTAACTATACTTGCATACTTCATCTAGAATGAGAAATATGTGATTATTTTATAATATATCAGAGTAAGCCTCTTTTAAGAATTTGTAAATGGTATGCACAGTTGTGCATTGGTACACGCCATTTGCTAAATAGAAATAAGAGCTAAATAGAGGCAATTTTTGATATACCATCTGTAGAATTATTCACCACAATTCAGATTAATATGTATTATTAGTTTTGTATTGGTTTTATTTTATACATATTTTTATTACACTAACAATAAATTTATAATTTGCTGAAAATTAAAAACTAAAATGATTGCAAAGAGGTTTTTTTGAACTCAAAATAATACTAATATTATATTACAGAAAAAATATAGTTCTGAAAAAAATTTTGTTATTAAAAGTATCAATACGTAATTCTAATAATAATTGTAAAAAATCTAAAACAGGCAAAAATCAGCAAATGAGAAAACTTTTTTAACGTAGAAATTTTAAATAGAAAAAGATAATCTTTCTTAAATTATAATTCAGAAAATTTTGTAACATATTGTCTATTTTTATATTTATTAATCACGACATTTTCATTAACAAATAAGAATAACGGTAAATTTTAAGCGATTCTTAATATCGATGTTTGGAAACACAAGTTTTTTGTATAGAAATTATTAACCTATATCTTATGAGATAATTTGAATATGATTTTTTAATTCCGATCATTTTGGTTTATTGTAATTAGATGTGAACTTTCAAAATCAAGTTTTGTATTGAAAGATAGTTGGATTACATAAAGATGGTTTTCGTCTCATGTACACATTTATATAAACTAATTGTTAGAATTATTTTATGTACCTGAAAATATCAGTTTAATATAAGTAACCCATGAATTTCTAACATTTTATGAAAATGCTGTCTAATTTTAATGGGCATAAAATATGTACAAACTAAAAAAAAAAGCTGATCAGTACTTCATAGTGAAAGTCAAGTCAGTTAAAATATACCTTATTTCAATGTCTTAAGTTATAGATACTAATATTATGAAAATAATTGAAAATAATAATAATATGAAAAAATATCAGTTCCTACGTATTATATGCTTCTGTTTGCAATAACAAATTGAAGATTGCATAAATATAATCACTGATATTTAAGTTCTAATACAAGTGAAAATTTTTTTTCTGTTTTAAAACAAATTTAAATATAACGAAACAGAGATATAGTATTTTTTAAACTGTTACATATATATATATTTTTTTTTGTTCGAATATTTTAGGAAAGACTTTTATATTCATATAAAAAAACGGTATTGATATTTTAAAAAAAGTTTATTGTTTTCTATGAAATACAACGCGAAGGAAAAAGACAATTTAATAATCTAAATATAATGAATGTAAAAAGAAGGAATTTTATATCATTTTAGGCAAATTAAAAAAACTATTACTATTCCTAATATTAAATGTAATAAAAAAGGAATGATATTTATTTTATAATACTATAAATTATAATAAATACATTTATATGTTAGGTTTTAAAAATAATAAAAAAAAACAAGTAATTTTATTACTATTAATAATAAATAGTACATATAAATACATTTATTTAGAGAAAAATAAAAAAATCAAATTAATAATTTAAAATTGAAACAGTACTTAAAATTAATATTAATTTAAAAAAATAGTGAAATAAGAATAAGAGAAATTATTCTTGAAACGTACACTAATTTTATATTCAGTTAAATGGATTAAAGATAATTATTAATTACATATTTTAAAATAAATGTTTGTTTTATGAAATTCATAAATAATAAATTAATTTATTTTTATAATAATAAATTTTATATTAACATTAGTGAATTAATAACTGATAAATAAATATTGATAAAATTATTATAAAAAAGTATATTATCTAGTTGAATATACATGTATACATATATTTCGTAATAAAAAAATTATATATTCTAATTTTTAGGTATGTTATCTCATCTCAAACGCAGTTTTCCGGATTTACGTCAACATAAGATTCATCTTCAACCATTGACAAACCACGATTACCTTGCAAAACAAAGTAAGTACAAAGTAAATAAATCTATTTTTTATAGTAAGTAATGATATTATTTATCCATTAATAATAATATTGTTAAATAAAACAATATTTAATTGTGATTCCTGCAATTTTGTATCATGTAATAGGAGATTTCCATCCAATAAATACTCATTGAAATACACAATTATCTTTCAGTTGTAATGTAGGCTGTAAGCTACAATACTATACTATATAACCTATCGGACATAATGTCAGATACTTCAGCGTATGCTTTATATGGATTTCAATACCGGTTGTCAAAATACTCTAATTTAAAACACGGCCTCGAAAATGCTGATATCTCATTCTAAAAAATCATAATATGTACTTAAAGTATGTTAAATAATATAATACGAGGTCATATTATTCTAAATAATTAGAAACATGTTGATGTTAATAAAAACATTAATAACTAGATATCATAGGTTTGCATTTACTTAATAGTACATCTATTGAACCAACAAATATTCATTAAATAATATTTTCTAACAAAAGTTCAACTTAGGATATTTATTATTTTTTATATCACATTTCATAACTATCTCCCCAAAATCATTGTCTCTCATTTTCTTCATTAATTCCTCCTTTTAACCACTTCTATTGATATTTAGCTATTTAACTGTATATTTTAGTATTGTATAATATTTTATTTCCCCTATTTAAATTAAATAAAAAATATTTTTATAATGTTTTATATAAGTTTATAATATATACATGATATATAAATAATTGTGATTAAACTAATAATTAAGAGATAATATTAAATTAAATTATGAATTTATTACTAAACAATACTTTTTTAATTTTATTAAATTTTCATTAAAAAATAATACACAAATATATTTTTTTATTTAAAAAGATGCTTATACATAGATCAAAATCTACGATAAGAGTAACTCTATCTTGAAGACTATCGATCATTTGAGCTACAACCGCAATTGAATTCAAAATTCAATGATTTTATCCCCAAAGAAATCTTGTTTTCACTTCCATCTTATTTAAAAAATTGTTACTACTAATTTATGAGAAATTTTTTGAGTTCAAAGTTTCAAAGTTTCAAAATTCTTTGTACTAATAAAATTTGTGATTACCCATTTTGACTTCAATTCTTGTATTTATAAATTACTTGACTACACTTCATTTTTTTATAAAAAGTGAAAAGCACTAAAATTTAATCAATGCTCTCTGTTTTAACAACATTTCAATCTTGTATGTACAATAATTTTTATAATAGAAAACTAGCTTCAAATGTACCACACCTTCTTTGGTAAGTTATTAGAACTCAATTTCACTCTTGCAATTCTATGAACTTATTTATTCTCATTGACTTTATTACATATGAATACATTAAAATCAGTTTTGTTTGATATGCAACTTAACCCTTAATTCATGCATTTCGAAGCCTATTAAAATATGCTATATTTCGAACTCCTAAGAAAAATGCAGTATGGGCTCAATTTTGATATAACAATTACGTTTTCGGTTTGTATTAAACGCTTAACCTGACAGTTGCATTACGATACAGTATTTCTTTGATAATAACATGCAAATCTTGCAATTGAACGATAAATTAGAGATAATCCACAATTATTGAAGAAGCCGTAATTTTTTTCGTATTTAAGAGGTCATTTAAAGAATTTTGAATTAGGACATTTTTATTCCCGAACGATACTTGATAATACAATTGTACTTTTTTAATTACAATCTTATGCTCGATGTCAAGTTCTATTTCATAAAATTTGTGTTAAATTTCAAATCTTGTGCGACTACTTTTATTTAAAAATAAAATATATTAATATTGTTTTTTCGTTTTAATAGTTTTATGAACTAATATATGCGATCAGTGAATGACTTTATGATATCTGTATCCATTTCTATTATCGATCTCTTAAAAAAAGAAATCTGTTCCTTTTGTTAGACACGTATACTTAACTAAGTGTAAATTCACACAACCTGATCATTTATTCATTTTTTCTCCTAAAGGTTTGAGTATTCTTTAGCACATCAAAAAACAGTATATTAAAATCCAAATGCTTGATATATAAATTATTATTATTTCTTACATAACGAACGTGGTTTTATCGAAATTATTCGATGTTATAAGTATTTCGTAGAAACTAGATAACAAGTAGATAAAAGAGAATATTTATAAGCCTTGCAAATTATTTGCCTAATCTTTATTTCAGGAAATGAGTAGCAGTGCTTCTTTATGATTATATTAAGCTATTGATAATCGACATACATCGTTTTTCTTCTTTTTTCCAGATTAGTAGTATTGGAATAGCATAGGAAAGATTAGAATTTTTTAAAAAATGATCTCTAAGAAGTTTTTTCTCAATATCATGACTGTGAATCATGAAAGATTTTTCTCCCAAATTTGCAAAAGTATACAACAGTTATAAAATTCATTCGGCTTAATAACACATTGCATATGATCTTTAAATAACGAATTATCCATTGCTATTTGTTTTATTAATAATCAAAATAAACAACATTTATTTATTACAAGTATTCGCGCTTTTTTATTTCCGGTCCTTTAATTACGGATGCTATCGTCTATGTCTGAAATACTCATAATGCATCGTTGGGTAAAATGTACTTGCTCAAGCTCAAACGAACGCTAAACTTCAAATATAAATTAACTTTGTATAAAGCACCATTAGCTGCTACTTTCCTACTGGCATTTTAGTTCGAATTAATTACCGTATGAAATACTTAATTACTATTTAAGTATTAAGTACTTAAAATTATATTAAAATAGTTAAATATTATTTTATTTAAAATTTATTATAAATGATAAAATTATAAAATTTATTGTAAAAAAAAATATGAATTCGAATTTTAAAACACTTAAGCATTAAAGAAATCATTTAATTTTTATAAAACACTTATTTTTATTGTTATAGTTTCACTTTAAAAAATTATTACTGTAATTTAAAAAATATTTCAGTATTGAAATTTTATTAGTAATAATAAAAAGCTATTTTTATTATTAATATAAAAAGTACATTATTTTTTTAAATATCTATTTTCAATTACAATAAGAAAATAAAATTGTTATTACCTTTTTCTTACTTTACTTGTTTACAATATATATAAATATAATAAATTTGAAAGTAACATCTATGAGTACATAAACAAGTATATATTCAAATTATCTTTATTTTTACGACATAAAACGAATTATATACTAAAAAAATAATTCATATTTATTTACAGTGACCACACCATTGACTTCTAGACCAACACGAAGACGCTCGACTTTTGGAGAAAATTCAATAACCCAAAATCTTGCTTATCTACCATCAACAGCTTCTAGTTACTTTACTACAGCTTCTCTACCACAATATTCTCAATTAAAAGGTTATTAATATTATTAGAAACATTATTTTCATTGTAATTATTACATTTGTTCTAAAAAATTTTAATTAAATAAATTAATATTATGCATTAATTATATAGTTATACGTACATTAGAAACAATATAAAATTATGGTTTATATATATATTTTTAAACAGCTATTGAACATATCCATAATACTTATTTAAGTACATAATAATCCAAATATATATATATTTGTTCGAAATATTATATTAAATTCATACATAGAAAAAATTAATATCTAGATAAAAGTTAAAAAAATATATATTAATTAAACTTTAAATGATTAAAAAATGACATAACTAAACATATTTTCATTTAAGTAGTTAATATAAAATTACTAAATATATACATATAACACCTTAAGTTCTTTGTGTTTTTATTATTAATTATGATTAATTTATACAATATTTTTTTCTAAATTTATTTTTATTTATGTTTAATTAATTATTACTATAACTTATTCTAGCCAATTATTAAATATTTTATTAAGTGAAATATGAAAACTGACTTATGAGAGACTATAAACTTATGTAATTAAAAAAAATAATAATAATATTTAAAATATTAATTAATTACAAAGTAATAGTAAATCAAAGAGTTTTTTTATAATATCAATAGTAAATAAAAATAAGTCTCTCAATTTTATTTTTATATCTAGTTTTTTAAAATATCATTGCAATCATCCAATCTTTAATATTATTCTATAAATCAGTCGACAATTGACCATTGAACCATGAAGATTGGAACGTTGTTAGCGCAAATAAAAATTTACAAATGTAAAAATCTAAACAGTATATTAATAAATAATTAATATTTTAAATATTAAATAATAGAAATTTAAATTTAACTTTAAAAAACAAAGTGGAATAAATTTTAAAAAGTTTTAATAAAAAACTTCCAACTGGATATACAATATAACAAAAACTTAACAAATAACGAAATAGATAACTACATCGAAAAAATAGACAACTGTATGAAAAATAACAAAAAAAATTCTGGTTAATGTTATATAAACAGAGACATAAAAAAAGTAAAAGATAAAAGCTATATACTATTACTAATAATTTCTGGAATAGCAAAATAAAAAATAACTCAAAAATGATCCAACAATACTGTTCTCCAAAATTTATTTAATTTTACAAACAAAAAAAGATATGAATATTCCTCCGCTAAAAATACCATATAATAATATCACAACACTAAGAGAAGCTGGAATAGATATAACAAATAAAAATAAAGAGAACAATAGCAACTATGTAATAACAAACACCAAAGAAAAACACAATCTTCTAGAATTAAATTTCTCTCAAGTATATAAAAAAAGCTCCGCTCTTGGTAAACAGAAACTCAACAATATAATTATGAAACAAACTAATAAATTCAAAGCAGAAAAAATAAATGATATAACACAAAATATTATAATAATACATTACTTTTTCGATAGAAAATATAGTGAATAATCCAAAACAACCACATAAAGAAATTGATTATTTTATTAATGACACTTTGATAAATAATATTTTAAATAAATTAAACAAGAAAAACATTAGGATTTGACAATATGCCAAATATTGTATCTAAACATACTCCCAAACAAATTAAATATTATAACACAATAATATTTAACAACGCATTAAATAATATTTATTTTTCGATAAAATGGAAAAAAGCAAAAGTAATATTAATTTAGAAAAAAATAAAAACAATACATCTCTATCTAATTTTCGTCCCCTAAGCCTTTTCTACCAAATATAGGCAAAATATACGAACAAATAAGTAATCGAACCTTAATAAAATATTATAATAAAAATAACATAATACCGGAAAACCAATTCGGATTTAAACATAAAAATTCTACGATACATGCAATAAATAAGTTAACATCGGATATAGACTGGGAACTAAAAGACAATCATAGATTAGCAGTTTGCTCAATAGACGTAGAAAAAGAATTCAACACCACTTGGATCGATGGCATAATTTATAAATTAAAAAAAACATTTCCTAAATTATAAAATTATATGACATAATAGGAACTTGTTTAATTGCTAGTACCATATACCCAAACCCAAATTATTTCTCAAAATGTTTAAAAACAAGATTTATCCCTCCAGAATCATTTAAATTTCTAGATAATAAATAATATTTACAAAATAAAATCAAGATACCAATTATATACTACATTAATAAAAAAAGATTTAGTACAAAAATAACTTACGAAGCAAATTTAAATAGCAATGATAAAAACTTGTTATGGAGATACAATATGAATATATCACAAAGAGATAAAAAAAAACACCGAAAAACTACGAAAAAATATTTGTGGCTTACATAACTATATAGTATTAATAATATATAAAAGAAAATAAATAAATAAATACAAAACTTCTCAATAAGTAGACATCTAACACCCAAAAATAAATATATAATTATATAATTAAAAATAAAACTCATAAATTAAACGGCTTTGTAATTAATCCTTAAAATGTTTAAAATTTTAATAATTGAATATATTCATATGCAGATAAATATAAATTCATAATTTCCCATATTTATTGCAACATTCCCGTTTCCTCTCCCGTACCCTTACACATATACATTAAAAATCATAAAGAAATCGAATGTACAGTTTTTAATTCTACCCATTTTCTGTATATAAATAAAACTCCAAAATTGCTATCAAAAAATTTATTCTACTGCGATCACTGTATATAACAGCATATTTGTCATAAGTAATTTATTATATTAAATCATTGTTAATTATGATTGTAAAATAAAATATTGTCTTTATTGGATACCGATTAATTAACATCAAAATAATTAAAAATAATTACATAAAATATCTATATTAATACAAATTTTAAATGAAACATAATTTAAAACTTATTTTAATGAATGTACACTAAAAAATTAGTAATTAATATAAACCTTTTTTGACTTAGTTTATTTTAACATTGTATTATTAGTAGAACACGGATAATAAATGTTTGATCAATTTTCAAATAAAAATATGGTACGTAATTCAATAGCCTTTATTTAACACTATAGTAATAGAACATGAATTAAAAATAATAACTTTAATAATAAAGTTAAATCTATAGTTTTCAAAACATTAAAGAAATATACTTTCAAATAGAATTTATGATTTTAAAACTATTTTTAATTCTTAGGCAACTTTCAAAGTGGACCTGGTCGACCATTAGATGAAGTATACGCAAAAATAGACCAACTGGCACGTCAACTCAGCTCCCTCGAGCATTCGATTGCAGGTGATATCCGACTTATCTTAAGACTGCTCCAGCACAGCCTTAACTCTTCGAAAGATAATTCCAGTCTTGACACAATGTCAGGCATATTATTGGGTTCACATCAACAGCACCACTATCATCATCAACAGTCAATGGTGACGACGCCTGTAGCAATTACTAGGACTGGAGTTGAAAGACCTCCAGCATTGGCCCAGCGTTCAGCCAGTGAACCTCAACCAGCCAGTTCAGCACTAAGTAAATCAAAACAGCTCCAACAACAACAGTTTATCCCTGGTACTTTGGAGCATAACAACTATAGTCATTTTAACACTCATAGAACTGTTCAGCCAAGCACCTCGCATGGATTTTTTAGGTAAAGTTTTCATCTTTACTACTCGCACTATTGCTTTATGTTTGAACATCAATCTTTATTTTTACTTTATTTTTAATTTTTCCCTTTTATTTTATTTTTTGTTTATTCATTCATTACAATTTTTCCTAGTGAATCTTTAAAAAAATGTAGATTAAGATTTAAAAATTTCTTGCTCGTGACAAAATTTTCTATAAACTCGTTTATATTACTAGTTTTCTCAATATTAGGATGTGGATTTCAATTTTATCAAAAACTGTTTATTTTAGTTAGAATATTTTTAAGAAAAAAAAGTAAAATTGTTTATTTTAGTAACAAAATTTACAGACACATTTACATTTTTTGAATTTTTTAAAATATAAAATTCATTTCATATGGCACTTAATTTATGTATAATAAATATTTCAAAGTAATTATATCTTTTAAAACATTTCCTACTATGCAAATAGTTTTTGAAAAAATAGATATTTTTACCAGTGATAATTCGTAATTTTTTTCTTATAAAAATAGTAATTAAGTATTTATAAATTCTCATATAGTATAAGTTTTAATTAATAAATTTTGAGTATTGATTCAACAATTATATTGATTAAAGAAAAATGAATTCAATATCACTTATACTTTAATTTTGAATGTATCTATTACTAAAAATATATAATTATATCTGACGTCAAGTTGAAAAATTACCGCAATTTTTTAATTTATATATGAACTAATAGATTAAAAAAATACTGATATATCTTTAATTGAAAACAAACTACAAATTTTATAGTATGTCTATAAATAGATTGAAATAAAATAAAATTCAAAAAGAAATATTGATATAATTAAAAATTATTTAAATATAAATAGAATAAAATAAAGTTAAAATCTTAAATTATAACTAATAAATAATTTTTAATTTATTATCAATGAGTTTCTTTAATCGAGTTTCTTATACATTTTTTTATTTTTTTTTTGTTTTGAAAGCTTTCTTTCCAAGTCACTGGATCAATTGCATTTAATCTCGGCATCTTTTATTTTGGAAAAACTGGACAAGTTTCGCAGGTGATTTAATTCTGTTTAAGATAAATATTTATTAAGCAATTAAATTATATTAAGTTAGTTCATTTAACTGATCTTCAAATGTTAATTTTAGTGCGTTATATATTTAAATAATGCCCTTTTTAAGCAGAACCATATTCTCCTATTTCTAAATATACTATAAAATAATTTGAAATCCTAATCATAAACTCGGATTTAATTTGTTCTTTAATATACCTGTGATTTTCTTATATAAATTTATTATTTTTTAATAAAATACTCTGAAATTTATAAAAAATATTATTTAGAAGTATGCATTCTTATGTTTTGCTACTAGTATTTTTTAATTTGTATAAATAATCTTAATACATTTTAGAATTTATTTAGCTTATGTTTTAAAAATTATGTAAATAATACACATATAGATAAATATAATAGATTGTAATAATAAACTATTCCTATGTTTGTCAATTTGCTAGTATTTAAAAATCAATAGACATTTAAGCTTGGTACAACAAAAAAAAAGTTTTTTGATAAAAAAATATTATTTTATACTTATTTAATTTATTAAAAACTCAGTATGAAATTATTATGTGTATTTATATTAAAATTATATACTTATATATACAGAAAGAGATTATTTATATGAAAATATATTTATAAACTAATATTAGTTTTGAGCTTACGACACTTAATATTAATAATGTATATAAATAATAATAAATATTATTTGATATTTAGAGTTTTAAGCATACACTTATTTAGATGTCATATTTCTATTTTAAAAAATATTTAAATATGATCAGTATGATCAGTGCACAAATTTCAAGCTTATACTTTTATGATTATGTTTTTATGCAATTTATCTTAACATTGTTACTGATAAAATATTATACTATTTATCTGCTTTAGTTAAATGGTATCTGAAATAGTTAGCAACCTAAACTAGTATAAAAATTAACTTATATTGCATTCTTGTAATTAAAGTAGTTATGCATATAATAATATAGAAAAGTTATATTATAAAAAACAAAATAGTATTGCAAAAACTTAGTATCTAAATTTTTATCAAAATATAATATAAAGTTTATATAAATCTTGTTTTACACTCGTATAAAATCATGTTTATTATTTGAAAAAATGAATTAACAGGTTACCAACGCGAGAGCAGACCTCGACTTTAACTTTGGCCAACGCTCTACAAAATGCGCTTAATGCTAGAATGATACCGACGCGATCTCAAAGTCAACCAATTGATTTGACTATGCCAATCTCCATTAATCAGCACTTTCAACAACAGCCGCAATATCAGTATCAGCAACTACAGTTTCAGAATGCTTGGAATAGTGAATCCACAGCAGCCTTCAAGCGTGGCGAATTCAGAAGCGGGTACAATCATTTTTTCTCCCTTTTATTTCTTATGATAAAATTTTTCTTCTTATTATTATGACATGGATGTTTTTATTTTTTCTTACTTTTTCATCTCATTAAAATATTCATACGTTAAATATCACATGAAAATATTTTATTGATTTTAAATAAAAAATATATTTTTTCCTTAGACTTATTTATGAATATATCCTAGTAATACTATGTTATTTCTTTTCCTTTAATTCAACTAAATATAAAATATTGATTTCTTTTAATTTTTATTTGATTAATTACCATATAAATTATAAAGATTTTCAATATCAAATAAATTTAATATAATATATTTATTCGAATTTTGTATTGTATTAAAAAACGTTTATATATATGACAATTTAATATCTTAATGATGTTATTTTCAAATAGAAGTGACAATTTTTTTTACTTTAATCACAAAAATAATAATTCAAAATCATTCTACTGAGAAATTTTTTTAAATATATTAAAATCGATTAGCTTTCAAAGTTTAAGAATATTTAAAAAATATTGAAATTTTACATTTTAAATCCTTATAATTATTTGTAAATAATCATGAATTAGTTATCCATACATAATACTTAGATAATTGTAGTTTATTTTGTTAATCAAATATTTTATAAATTGAATAAGAAACTTTTTTAATAATAATAAAATTAATCTGCTACCCTTAATTTGAAGTTACAAATTTTATTTCGTTAGCTTGTTCAATCAATCTAGAATCTAATATATTCAAGTTGAAGAGAGGAATAAAAATCTACTGTAAATACTTCACTGAAATAATGAGCAATTTCTTCGAAATTTAAAACTAAAAAATGGTTGCTAATAACTATTGTTGCATTTACAAAAGTTGTAAAAAATCAAGAATTATTGCTCAATTGAAGAAAATTATATAGAATAATTTTTTATATATGTTTTAAACTATTTGTTTTTTATTTAATATAAAATAATTTTAAATAAAATTTTTCCCCAGGAAAGTAATTAACATTTATTATAGTGAGTTGAATTTTGCAATTTTTAATTCAATTGTATCTTTAAACTTCCTCTAATTTGTTTTCAAATTTTAGAATATTAAATTAATATTTAATTTTACAATTCTGGTGTGTTATAAAAGAATTATAAAGCATATTATATTTATTTGATCTAATTTATAGTAATTAATATTTATAAACTGATTACATTATAAAAGTTCAATGTAGAAATATATTTAGTAGATATTTATAAGCTAATTAATTATTTCAATAGATAAAGCCCAAATCTTTGAAATATATAATTAAAATATTTATATTTATTTTTGCGAAAGTATTACAATTTGTATTCAATCATAAATATTAATTAAACATTCTATTAATTGGTTGTTGATATTAAATAGCAGTATTTTTAATAAAATTTATATGTATTTAACAAATTTATGACTGAAAAATTAGTTTTCGATATTAAGGAAATCGTTATTCTTAAATCAATGTTAAGCATCATTTAAAAAGATCTGAATAAAGATTTTCTTATATATATTTGTAGATATTATTGAATACAATTATATAATATATCACAAATAAAAAATTATACATATAATTAATAGCTAATGACTTAAATTCAATGTATAAATTTTACGTAAGCTTTTATAACAAAATTTTTCAATATTTAAGATAGTAATTATAATAGTTATAATATATATATATATATATATATATAATTTAGAATAATAATATCTTAATTATAAACTAAAGCAATTTTTTTAATATTATATTTTTAATTAAAATTTGTATAAATACACAGTTATATAGTATAATTTTAAATCCTCTAGTCCATGAAAACATTGATTTACTTTTTATACATCATACATGTACAATTCTCTGTAATATTTATAAGATATTATTGTAGCCATTTTTAGTCTTTAATTAAATTGATTATGTCAAAAACATCTGTATACATTTCATACGAATAATATTAAACCCTTTGCTCATAATCAGACACGTTCGTAAAGTTGTTTATATATTTAAGTTTATATAAAAAGAAGTTATATAGGTGAATATTTTAAAGAAACATATTTATCTTATAGTAATACATATAAAAATACGTTAATGTATATTTTATTATAAAATATATATATTTTACGTACATTTTAAATTACACATTAATATGAAAAATTCAATTTTATATCTTTAAAAATATAAAACAGCACATAAATTTACTTATTCAGAAAATTATAATAACTATTCTTGTATTACAAACATATTATTTTTTTTGTTTTTTTTTATTTATAAAATAATTGATATTATAAAGTCAAAGTATTTTTAAAAATAATAGATGATGCTATGGAAATCTAATTTGTGTATTTGAAATATAATCTATGACTTATAAAATTTATTAAATCAAAATTGTAGTTTTCTGAACATTATATTATATACACGATTAAGAATCATATATTTAACATAATAATATTTATTAAATATTATTTTAATTATAAAAGATCAAATTTACTTAGATATAAAAGGTTAATTGGTATCTATTTAATTCATTATTTAATAAATTTTATACTATATTAAAATTGTTATCTGACGTAAGTTAAAAAATAAAAATAACGAGTAATTCCAGGCATTATCTATTATAGTTTAAGGAGCCTAGGTATCTTTGCTATAAAATTTTTCAATTTAATTTTGATATTTATCAAGTTATTTGTTATTAAAATTAAGTATTCTTAGTTTTCAGTATTTTCTTTTTAAGTTTACTCGAATCAACAATGAAAAGTGTCTTCTGTTCATCAACAGTATACGTATGTTCGCATATGTATGTATTTTAAATATTAATGTAATTTAATATAAACAGAATTTTTTTCAATTCAAAATAATATTTACTTTCTGTATCATATTTATTTAAAAATTAAAAAAATTAATATTATAAGTTAGTATATATAGATTAAAGTTTATATTATTAAATATATCAAAGCGTCTATTAAATTTTGTCATATTGAACTCGGATAAGTACACTTTATAATAACCTGTCATGTTAATTTACAATATTTATTACTTCCTGACATAAATTTTTTGTTAAATAGGTATTTATTTATTGTTATACTTATTTTAAGTTATTTAACTTCCATTAATTTATTTATTTATATCATTAATAATAATTCATATGAGTCTTCAATTCATTTAAAATAGATTTCAAAATGCTAAACTGAATAATAATATATAAAATTGAACGCAATACAGGATTAATTTTATAATTTATGTTCTAAATCCGAATTTGAATTTAAAATACCACACCTTTAAAAATTCAGTAAAATTTTTTTGATATTTATTGTGCACTTGCCCTTTGATCAATTCGGTTATACCTCAGTAATATATTAGTCAATGTATAAAGAAAATCATATTTATATTGTACAAGTAAATTTTTATTTTATAAATTGCTATCGTAATTTTCATTTTGTTGGCATTAGAAATTGTTTTCTTAAATTATTATTCAATTATAATTTAAAAAAAAATGCTAGATTTATTTAATCAAACTCGTACATACTGTATTGAACTATAAATGATAAAATATACATCAATAAGAGTTACTACACAATATTTATACATATTAAAATTATTTTAATTTAGTTATAAGAAAAAAATACGTGAATGGAATAAATAGAATTAATACAAGAATGAATGGAGAAAAGCGTAAAAAAGTATAAAAATTTGAGATAATAAATATCATGAAAGAAAAAAAATAAATAAATCGAAAAATGATTATTATTTGAATTACTAATTAATACATCATTCAATAATTTTTATAAAATATAATATAACTTCAAATCATTATCCAATAGAAAGGTTAATTCCTTTAAATGTATATTTTTTATGTAAATTATTGAATGATAAAATATACTTAAATCGTGTTTATAAAATAATATTAATATTCTATTCTTTAAAGAATATTTTACTTGATTTATTACTTATTTGAAGTAATTGAAAATAGAAACAATTACTTGATGCTCTACTACATATCATTGGAGCAAAAACTATTTCTATAATATTTAAAATACTTTATGAAAACTATTAACTTATTTTTATAACTATAAAAAATATATAAACTAAATAATAAGTATAAAAATATATTTAATAAAATAAAATATTATTTATGTTAAAATTTAAAGTTTTTAATTTTCCAAAAGTAAAGTATATAACATTATCAAATATTTATGTAGCCATTTGATAAAATATTATTAATTTAATTTAAAAAAGTTATCAATATTATGATTATAATTAATTGTAAATAATAATCTTAAATAAAAAACATTTTTTATATTACAATTAAGATTAATTGAGCATATATGTTTATAAAACATTATAAATTAAAGTATTTAATTTATTGATTTATTCATAGATATCTCTAAATTTTTTCTACGAAAATTTAAAATAATCTATAAATTTGTACGTGATGATTTAGCTATAATGTATTTATACGTAATAGGATTTTTTTGTCTTATCTCTCAAATAATAAGTAAGATTATTATATCGTATTTTATATCTTAAAATAATATTTTTAGAATTATATATTTGAAACTAATCAAAAAAAATCTGAAAAATATATTAAAAATAAGTATTCAAAAAGTTATACAAAAAATTTAAATCTATATTATCAACACAAACGATTAATATCGTAATACTATAGTATCTTACTAGATGGCAAAAAATTAACTGTTCACAAATTAATAAAATTTTCTCTATATCAAAAATAAACTACATTATACTACATTATAAATACCTTGTTCTTTTACTAATAAATAAACAATATAGTAATAAACAACTAAAAACATTTTTTTCAATGTATAAAAAAAAAAGAATCATCTAACATGTTATACTCTACCAATACAAATAAAAATTATTATTTTAGAATTTTTCTATGAAACAAAAAAATAATCTATTTATATTTATTAGTAAAAATTTTGATATGAAATACTAAATTTTAAAGTTACATTTCTTCTTTTATATAGTTTTATTTATTAAAATAAATTAAACTACATGTTTTTCATTCATCTCCATATAAAAATATAAAATAAAAATTATAATTTCAAAATATTAGAAAGCCAAAAGTTGTAGACTTCGATACCTTGCAATAAAAATAAAAAATGTAATTAATGTTATACATTCATTATATTAAAGAACTATTTTTAATAACTCGTGTAAAATAAAAAATTTTTTTATGAACACGTATTTATTGAATTATATAAAGGTTATTAAATTTATTTATTTATTTAAAAAATTAATAACAATAAGTATATAACAATAAATAACTAATTTTATTTAAAAATTTTTAAAATGGATTAATGTATTTTTTAATTTATTTACTTAAATTATATGTAACTTTATTCATTTAAATATAATTAATAGTATTTAATATAAAATATTTTTTTTTTAATATAATTTTTATATGATTGCAATTAATTTTATAGATATTTTACATTATATTTATGTCTTTATTATTAAAAAATCAATTATATTTATATTGTTATTATTTATGATAAATTATATAAAGAGAATTAATTCTATAATTACAATTTTTTTAACCTAATAAATTTAATAACAATAAAAAATTGTATAATTAAAAATAAAAATTACTTTTAAATGAACTGATACATTAAAAAAAAAGTAGCTGATACCATGCAAATTAATAACATTATTATAAAAGTTGATTTTTTAACAAATTCAAATTTAATTCAATATTTAAAAAAATTAATATTAATTATTTACCTTTTATTTTAATTATTTCATCAAATATCAAAATCTAATAAATTTAAAAAATGTGTATGCAACAAAAGATAAAAATTTCATATGATCAAGATATACAATTCTTTGTTTTTCAATTTAAAAATTGTTAATTATTGAACTTTTTATTATAATTTAATCTAATTTTAATTACTAAATTAAGTTTATTCTTATACTTTTCTCTTTAATGCAAAAAAATGTGCGCCCTGTTACATACAAGAAAACACACAGGAAACCAACAAGTATGTCAAAATAAATAGGGTTATGCAAACATCAAAAAATATAATTCTTATTTAAACGTATATTTGATAATAAATAATTATCAAATTTTGTTTCGCATTATTGATTATTTTATAAAAAAAAAGAATGTAAAAACAAGTCCTTTAATGTAGATTATTTCCTTTGTATATATCTTTAAAAATAAAAAGTATATTTATAATAAAATTATATTATTTATATCACTTTAATATGTAATAAAAATATTTATTTATTATTATTATTATTAAAATTAGTAATAATTATTCAAACGTTTTTTGTTGTTTAACAATATATTTATATAACTTGCAAAATATTTTTGTAATTAATTAAACTAATACTATTCAATACGATAATTTAATTTTGTTAATGTATTACAAAAAACTAATATATTTATAAAATATTTTATAGTGATAAAATTAAATGATAATATTATTTTTAAAAAATAATAAAATAATCATTACATTATTATTATATAAATCATAGTTGATTTTCTACTATATATTATTTGATAAAATCGAACGTTTATTTCTAAAAATATAATATTATAATACTTTAAAATTTAATAAAATTTTTATATATTCAATATAAATTTTTTTCAAAAAAACTTATATTTGATAATAAATTTTAGAAATAAAATAGAGTATATGGATTTAAAAAATTAACTTAGATGATTGAAAAATAAATATATTTCTCACTCGATTCATATATATAAAAATATTTATCATTAAAAAGATTATATTTTTCTCAAAAATTAAACAAATAAATACAAAAGATATAATATTCCATATAAGTTGAGATAATTGTATTACGAGTAATATTTTTTTAACGATTTTTAGTGATATATTAAATTTTTATTAAACTTAATATAATAAATATTATAAGTATCAAATATAATAAAAAAGGTATGAAACTAATAACTTAAAAAATATACACCATCCAATAGATACAATAAATTATACGTTATAAACATTTTTTAATATTATAAATTGTATAAATATGTTACCAAAGTTTAGTAATATTTTAGAATGTTTTAATATTTAATATTAAATTTAATTTTCTAAGAAATATTTTATATGAATTATATAAATAAATATATTATTTTCATTTGTAAGAGTATAAAGTAATAGCATTTAACTTTTTTTAATGTAACTTTAAGTTTTAAAAATTCTTCGATTTGATTTTTAAATTATGTAGAGAATAATATTAAAATATTATAATATAATTATGCAATATATTAAAATTTTCTTAAACTATAAGGTAAATAAGCCATAATATACTTATATTTAAAATGCTTACTTTAGATTTTATTATTTTGATATATATGATTGAATAAAAACACGGTTTAAAAAAATTATTACATTCTATATATATTTTTAAATAATTTAATCAGGATCCATAAATGATGCATATACTAATATTGTCCAATGATATGTGGTTAACAGCTGTTTTTAAATAAAAATATTATGAAAGTAAAGTAAAACAAATTATTAATTTAATGCATGTATAGTCTATTTAAATAAGAAGACTTTTTAAAATAATTACCTGTTTTTATTCGAGGTTAAAGATTGTCTTGAAAAAATAATTCGTAATTAAAAATTTTTTTTAATAACTTCATAAATATTTTTAAATAAATGTAATTATATGAAGTTTAATTATGTTAATTTATTTTCGTTTTGGAATTGTAAAAAATGTATGTAGATTAATTTAAAAATCTGACTTATTGTGGTTTCTTTGTGTTATTAATATTTTAAAAACACAGTTTTTTTAGTTACTTTTAAAAATAAAATTGTATTTTGTACATATAAAAACATATTGATATTTCTTTCTATTATCAGTGAAAATACTATATACATATATGTTTTACAGTAGAATTTTTTTTGTAATAAATCGTAAATGTTTACTAACATTTTATAAATTAAATAAATATTTTTCTTTGTAAAATATTAACTGCAACTACAAATTTAGAAAATTAAAAAATTGAAAAGTAATTACATACTTTCTAATAATTTTCAAGAAATTGATAAAAAAAAAGGTAAGGAGTATAAGTATAAAATATTCTTTACAAAATTTTAGATGATCATATGATCATATGATCATTCAGTTTCATTTATAGTAATTGTTATTTTTATAAAAAGATTTATCATGAACAAAATTTTTTAATACTACTTTGTAAAATGATTATTTATATTTATTAGTCGAATTTAGAATTCATATCCTCATCAAGGCACATTTTTCTTCAAATTTCTTCTCTATAATTTTTATGTAAATTTTTTGTATTCATTAAGAAATATTTGATTACAGTATTTTACAGTATTTTATAAAAGAAATTAAATAATTTAAAGTTAATTAAAAATTGATCTTACGATAAACAAAAAAGTAGAATGATGATTTAGATCTTTTTATAATTATTAGAATAAATTTCTTAGATCTACCGCATATGAAAAATCACAGATGTATCTCTCTTTTTAGTCTTATATTTATAATACTAGAAATGATGTGAAAAGAAATTTAGAGATTTGGAAGCTGTATATATTTTGTCAACCGTAATAAAAATAAACTCATTAATACCTAAAAACAAATTTCACATACTTGAATAAAAAATAATGAAAAAAAAAAACATTCGTGGCAAAATTACTATTAACTTTTTTCCTTTCTTTAGCTGTCAATTGCGCCATTGTATTGTTGCTATCACTTAAACTATCAATCTATAAAATCAGTAGAATACCGTAATAATCTCCTTCTTCCTTTTTTATTTTATCTGTCTTAGATCTTGCTTTTTTACTTTGTCTTCTTCTACTTATTTTCATCCATCTCCATGTTATATAGAGTCTTATTCGCACTACATCGTTCGCTCTCATCTCGCTCGTTGGACGACCCCCGGGAACGATCTCTCTCTATCCGTTGCCGACTCTCTTCCAGCAAATGTATAGCTATATAGAATGTTGCGCTTTCTTTCAAAGGTTTTCGACTCCACAACGATGAAGCGTGCCCGATTTTAATTTGCTACGGGCGAGTGTTTGCTGCGCTGACATTTGTCGCCAGTTACGTTCTCTCCCCTCTCTTAGTGTGGTATGGGCGGCGAAACGCTTTTGGTCTCTTGGACCTTACGATCCTTTTATAGGGGTTGCTTCCTTTTTTCCACACGTCTCTTAGATCTCTTTCTTTTTCTCGCGGGCGCACGCCATTGCTATACTCGTTAGCCAAACTGTTAATTCTGTGTATGTATATACTTATAGCCATTCCCTGCGATGTATATCCCATTTGTCTCTCTACTCTTATATTAAACCACGCGGCATCTCTTAGTCTCTAAAAAGCTTGATCTCAGAAGCTTGAATATATACAAGTTTGAAATAGATCCCAACTTTGAAGCAAACGTACGTAAATAAAAATAAAAAGAAATGTACAGAGAGAAAGAGAGAGAGAAAGAGAGAGAGCGCAACCAAGACCCCCGTCAACGAACGTCCCTATTAAGGGGGAGATCCAGGTGTCGTCGTGCAGGCGGCCCTAGCGTAGCTAATTCGGATAGACAAAGACCAATAGGAGAGAGAGAAGCAATGTAACGCGGTGGTCTCGAGAAGCAGATCGCTCATGATATGCAACGTGCACCCCTTCATTCCCTCTCAACCTTTCTCACTTTCCATATTCTCTCTCACTCCGCCCTCTCTCTCTCTCTCTCTCTCTCTCTCTTGCATTACTGTATGTGTCCGCATGTATGATCGTGTGTTTCGACACCCTATGACCACTCAGGCGAAAGTCTGATTGAGTCAAAATTTATAGGGGAATTTCGGTACCGGTACAAAGAACTTCCCGCAAGAATCCGTAGCGAATTCATGTACGCGAGGGTTCAACAAAGCAGTTTAAAAATGGCGCGGGAAATGCTTCTTTCCTCCATGCCCTGTTTATTCTATTTTACTGATGTTACTATTACTCTAACTCCTGTTTTCACTATATTTTAAATTTCGCTTTTATTCCAAATTTGAATCTTTTTGATATCTAAAGTACTAGTTGCATTATTGGTCATTGTTAAACATTTTATTTCTTCAAAATGCAGTAAGAAATTTTTTAAAATAAATTCCACAGAAGACTAAAAAATTTTCTATAAATTTATTCATTCTTTAAATAAAATATAATTTGTAAAGAATGCACTTTGTATTAATAAATTTGTATAACAGATTTTTTATATACTTTTTAAATAATAATATATATAATTTATATACAAATATGTATATTGATAAAAGTGATACAATTAAAAATTCGCTATGTTAACTTATGTAATAATGTTTATATAATATAGCTTGGGAATAATGATGTAATTTTTTATAATATGTAGCTTGAAATTTAAAATATAATAAAATCAAAAACTTTAATGTAATTTATCAAGCATTAGAATAAAGTTTCTACATCTGAAAAGCATAATATGGTTATTCCAATAAAATACGTGGTTTGTGTTAATTATAACATAAGAAATATATTGAATTTAAAAGTACCGAACATATGATAAATAATATATTACATAATTAAAAATCGTAAATTGTTTGTAATAAAAATTTATAGTAATAATAGTAAAGATTAAAATTGTATATCAAATAATTTTATTT